>SJYQ01087527.1:85650-117862 GCA_006410935.1 Redunca redunca
GGACTCAGTACTACGACACTATCTTTTTATTTGATAAATATTTTAGATATTACTTGAGAAATTCCCTATCTACCACCTTTTTGATAATAGAAGGAATTAGAGATGAGTAATGAGTAAGTTAAAATTGAAAACCAAAATCTCAGAAGAGATATCTATAGTATGTAGTTCATTAGATTCTTTAAAGCTGTGTTATCAAAGCTTCATGGGTAGAAAGATAAGTCTGTTTTTTTAAACGAGAATTTAAAAGCATTGAATAAGACAGTAAACATCAGAAGTAGTAAGGGAAAATGTCATATGACACTTTGGAAAATGTTATATGACACTGTGTTATATGACACACACTGTGTGTGTTCATATGGGATTGTGATATAAAATTAATGTCCTACTGTAGCTTTCAAATGTTTTAGAAATGATTTAGAGTATATTAGAGAAAGGCCACTTAGAAAGAAAAGAAAAATATAAAGCACATGTAGAATTGAATTATTAGAAAATCTTAACCAACGACTAAATTGATCAACCTCTGCAAAACAGATTATTGATGATTGAGAAGTTTCAAGAACAGAGAAATGCACACAGAGGAATTGGGATAGACATCCAAGTTTGGCCTTTCTTCTCAGAAGATGAGGTGAAGTTTAGCATTATTTCTAGATTGAATAAAAATATAAGAACTACATTTCTTCTGATCTCAGGGAGCTGGAAGCCAAAACCAAGACTCTGAAGCTATAGAAAGATTTAGGGCAAAGCATAAAAAAATTGGTCCAAATGGTGAAGAGGCTATTGATACCAGAGAAAACTTGAGAAGGAAGGCCAAATTTTTACATAGTTGCCTCTCCTTTTTCCTGAGTTCCTTTAAGGTAAAAGTTTGTTTTTCCTGATTGCGCATGTGCTAAATTGCTTCAGTCCTATCCAACTCTTTGCAATCCCCACAGACTGTAGCTCACCAGGATCCTCTGCCTATGTTCTCCAGGCAGAAATACTGGAGTGAGCTGCCGTTTCCTACTCCATTTTTGCCTGATTAGATAGTGCATAATATGAGTAGTGGGTTTCCCTGGTGGCCCAGTGGTAAAGAATCCACCTTCCAATGCAGGAGACCTAGGTTTGAACCCTGTGTCAGGAAGAGGCCCTGGAGATGGAAATAGCAACCTCCTTCATTATTCTTGCCAGGGGAATCCCACGAACAGAGGAGACTGGAGGGCTACAGTCCATGAGGTCGCAAAAGAGTCGGACATAATTGAGCAACTAAACAATAACAACAATATGAGTAGTGTGGGCCACTCTCGCCCAGTTGAAAAAGTGATATTACGTTGTATCATAATTTTATTTTGATCCTTTTTGTTGGGATCAGCTGATGGTCCAGTTGGTGGGAAGATAATGAACAAATTATGAGACGCGAGTGATGCACCCTTGTCAGGATCCCTGCCTCCTCTCCTCTGTGTGTGACTCTTTCATGAAAGTTAGGACACAGTTTGAGGAATTTTTTTATATGCTGTCTGCATTCTCTTTTAGAGCATGTATTCTTTTAGGGAAAAGACCAGCTATGTTTGTCTTTGAGCAGACACACTTTGACTGTTGGTGACTTCCTCACAGTGGGAAAGCCATCCATGTTTAATACCTTAGACAATTTAATCTGAAAACAGCAATAAAAACTACCAGCAAAATCAAATATAGTCAATTAACATAATCATGAGTCCCAAAGACTTAAACGTTATCAAGTATGTGCATTAATTAAAAACAAATAAAACAATGACTCTACTCTCTGATAACTTGGCTATATTCTTCATGCCTTTGAATGCCTGGTATTTTCTTCCTTCTAAAAGTGAATGCATGACTTAGTTAGGAAAATTAGTATCTGATAAGTAGCATGTTTGATCTATTCCTTGGGGAGGTGATATTGCCTAGTTCTTTTGAGAACAGCCTTTATGCTTTCAGAGACTACCTACACTTAGATCCTAGTAGCCAGATTACTGCTGTGTATAGGACCTCTCTTGTCAAACCTGCTTGTGAAATAAAGGGAAAGTATTAGATAGCATATCTGAAAAGCGGTGTGTTGAAGAGTTTTGAGGTAGTTTATTCAAGGTTCCAGCTCCCTTCTTCTGTGATGCTCTCATCTTTGCCATGTCTATACTTATTCCTGGGCTCTGCCTCCACTATGGTTCAAAATTTTGCAGCAGTTTCAAATCTTACATATTCATAATGACATATCCAGGTGAACAGAGTATGCCACTGACTTATTTCCCAGCAGAAGTACCCAAGTTCTTTGGCTCTGTTCGTTTAGAATCCTTAGATTGCATGATCATATGAACTACCCACAAGAACTAGAGGAAATGACCTGGGGTAGGGTGGAGGTGGTGGAATTGTCTTAGCCAAAGTGGAGGGCTTTATCCTTGCAGTTGAGAATGGAATCAAATTCCTTGAAACGACATGAATCAGGCGGGGAAGTCAGACAGTAGCCTTTCTCTTTTTTACTTTCCATGAATACATTGGAGAAATAATGCCATTTGTCCTGTGTAACATTTTAGCCATGGCTGATTGCATCCCCGGGTGTTATTTAACTTCCTCTTCAATTCCCTGACTCAATCACGCTGAGTTGGGGGGTGAGGGGGATGAAGAGAGAGCATATCATGGCTCAAGTGTTACAAACTCTGTTTTCACTGAGGTTTAGTAATTTTATCAAATAAGTATTTATTATTTGCTGTAGGTTCTTAAAATACTTCTCAGAGACTTTAAATGTCTTCCTTTTATTTTAAATAAACTTCACTTTTTATGGCTGCTTTACTGAAGAAAATAGCTCCTCACACCACTTTTGTGGAAGTAGAACTCTGTATTATGAGGGACATATTTGGACTTGTTTTCTGTCATTATTTTAAGATGTATATTTATCTAATTTTTTAACATATTTTAAAAAATTTTGAATTTAAAAACTGTTTCTTGCTTGATTTTTTTCTCTCAGTTTTTTAAAGAATTTATATAGTATATTTGTAACATATTTTAAAAAATTTTGAATTTAAAAACTGTTTCTTGCTTGATTTTTTTCTCTCAGTTTTTTAAAGAATTTATATAGTATATTTGGGTAGTGATCCTTGAAAGTTTTCCATATATGTTTAACTTTTAAAAGTATGAAATTAAATGAGTAATTCTCAACTGGAGGTAATTCCTCTCCCTCCCCTCAAAGGATATTTTGCAATGTCTGGAAACATTTTCTGTGCTAAAAAGGGGTGACCATGTGCTGCTTTCATTTGTGGATAGAGAACAGAGGTGGTGCTAAAAATCAGCACAAGGATAGCCTTTCACAACAAAGGATTGTCCACTTTGACCCTCATCATTTTTATCACTCTGGCCTTTGTTTACTCTTACTAGGTCTGAGACGTCACCTTTTGTGAAACCAGGGGTACCACAAATACTGTATCCTCTCTATGCTTTAGTTATCCTCTAGTGAAAGGGTTACTTGGAATCCCTAGCCAGCCCTAGCACCAGGGTGGAAGTCTCCCTGCATCTCTGTCAGAAGGCTATGCAAAAGAATACTTAATAATTGACAGTCTGTTGCTTCCATCAGACCAGAAGTTCACATAACAGGTTAAGGAAGGGGTGGATACACTGTGTTGTCATTTTGCAAATTGAACATTTGCAGCAAAGCCTTTATTGGCTAATGATCAGCGCTGTGACATTCTGGAGGGTTTCATGGTATAATAGATGCTGGTGTTTAAAAGTCAGGTTGGTGAAATGGACTTATTTTACTAGGTTGCCTGCATGGTATGTGTGCCTTGCAGCCAAGTTTGAGTTCAGATTCTTGGAGGTAAAACTGCCTCCAATTTTTCTAGACACAGATGGATCAACTTTATAAAATGCCAGTGTATAATAGTGTGAACAGGTGCTTGATCCTTTCCTACTAGGGGCTCCTCTTGCCGAGGGATGGGTAGTCAGCGCTGTCGCTAGGTGCTGTGCAGAGCTGTCAGGTGTAATAGCTCATCTTTGACTTCCTTTGTTTTGGGAAGCCATTGCTGTCAGAGTTGGAATAAGTAATTTGAACACTTTAGTTACAGCCAGCAGAAATGGAATCAATACATGCCAAGATTAACTTCAGTGATTAATCCCAGAATCAATGAACCAAATGATTATCATTTCTGTCAGCTGAAGATTCTGGGATGCAGAATTGTGATTAAAGAGGTGGTTTAATGTTCACCGGCAGGCTTCTGCAGCAGGCGTAGCTGAAGCCACTCTTTTCTGCTTCCCTTGCCTCACAGTTGCTCTAGTGATGCCTTCATGCTGTAGCCAGTTCCTGTGTCACACAGCAGGATGCTCAGAAGCCAGATTTGACAATGATGAGATGCAAAGTCGACTTAGTCTGGGCTGCTAAATCTCCAAGGATAATGCCAAGCTAGTGAAACTTCTAACTTTTAAATCAGAGTGATTATTCTGACTCTGTTATGCGTGGGCAGGTGTCATTTGCTGCTTTTCAAAAGAGCAGAGGAGATTGGAGGAAGGGCTGAGAATATGATTGCCTAACTGAAGGTTGTGTGTATCATCTGCACAGGGGATTGGGATCATTACAGTTGCAGTGCTTCCTGGTGGAAACCCAAGGCAGAGTACCCTACCCCTACTAGTGGGATTAAACACTTACCATGTGCCAGGGGCAGTGCTCAAGGATCTCAGTATTGTAGATAAAGATCACTGCTCCTTGTGGTCTTTGTGGCAGATGGTTTTAATATCCTCACTTTACAGATAAAGAAACCTACATAACTTTCCCGGGACACACACCTAATTTGAATCCAGGTCTATCTGATTGTGGATACTCAGAGCTCACTTGCTTAGTTATTCTCACCTACATGTAGTTAAAGAGAGATGATTCTTTTTTAAAACTTTAAAAAAAATTATTTTAATTGGGGGATAATTACAATACTGTGGTTGTTTCTATCATACATCAATATGAATTGGCCATAGGTTATACTCGTGTTGCCCCCATCCTGAAGCCCCCTCCATGTCCTTCCCCACCCTATCCCTCCAGGTTGTCACAGAGCAATGACCTTGGGAGCCCTGCTTCATACATCAAACTCACACTGGTTATCTATTTTACATATGGTAATGCATAAGTTTCAGTGCTATTCTCTCAAGTCATCCCACTTTTATTTTGGGTTGAATTGTATCTATCTCCCCAATAGATATGTCGGGCTTCCCGGGTAGCACTAGGAGTAAAGAACCTGCCTGCCAGTGCAGAAGAGACGTGGTCTCGATCCCTGGTCAGGAAGAGCCCCTGGAGAAGGGCATGGCAACCCACTCCAGTACTCTTTCCTGGAGAATCCCTTGGACAGAGGGGCCTGAAGGGCTACAATCCATACGTGCACAAAGAGTTGGACACAACTGAAGCGACTTAGCAGGCACACATGT
This sequence comes from Redunca redunca, assembly GCA_006410935.1. NCBI lineage: Eukaryota > Metazoa > Chordata > Mammalia > Artiodactyla > Bovidae > Redunca > Redunca redunca. Next base: position 91,033 of record SJYQ01087527.1, read on the forward strand.
AAATGTTAAAGTCCTAACACCCAGTATCTCAGAATATAAACGTTTTTGGAAATAAGGTCATTGCAGGGGTAATTAGCTAGTTAATATGAGGTCATACTGAAGTGGGGGCTTCCCAGGTGGCTCAGTGATAAAGAATCCGCCTGCCAATGCAGGAGATGTGGGTTCAATCCCTGGGGCTGGAGGATGCCATAGAGAAGGGAATGGCAACCCACTCCAGTATTCTGGCCAGGAGGATCCCATGGACAGAAGAGCCTTGTAGGTTACAGTCCATGGGGCCGCAAAGTTGACTGAGCAACTGAGCGCACACACGCTGGAGTAGACTGGATCATAAATCCAATAGAGGTGATGTCCTTACAAGAGGATGGCCGTATAAGATAGACACAAGGAGAACACCAAGATGGACTACTGGAGTGATGTACCATAGAGCCCAGGAAAGCCATAGATTGCCTACAAATCATTAAGCTTCAGAGAGCATATGGCTCTTTCAACACCATGATCTTAGACTTTGAACCTTCAGAGCTGTGAAACAATAAATTCCTGTGGTTGTCAGCCACCCAGTTTGTGGCACTTTGCAATAGTCAACCTAGGAAACTCTTGGGTTAAGTGCTTATGTATGTGTGTATGTATTTTGGAATATCTATCAAAGCAAGGCACACATAGTCCCTAAAGGCTACTCTGTACAGAACATAACATCAAGAGTGATGGGAAGAGATCTCTGGCATGCAGTCTCTGTGCCTGGCTAGCATTATGCTCATAATTTCCTTCTTCCTATTTGCCAGGTACTCCCTGGGTGAAGCCTTCATGTTATGAAATGAGCTCTACCTCTGGGGTCAGATCTGCTTCCTTGTGAAGACTTTTCCTGTATCTGTGCTTCTTGGTCTTGGAGAAATGATTTAGCCTGTCCTCTGTCTTCCTTTCTTATCTCTAATGGTGATGATGATAATAAAGTGGTTGCTGTGAGCATTGGTTAAACTAGTTTGTGCAAGGTTTTTAGCACAGTGCTTAGCACACAAGTGTCGCATAGATGGGATGTGTTCTTATGTTATCTTTGTGCCTCAGATAACTATACAAGGTGGGTACCATTATTCTGCTTTTACACAAGGGCTAAGTGACTTCCCCAGGACTGTGGAGACTGTAGTTGGCAGAAAGGAGTACCTGCAAGTGAAAGTGAAAGTCATTCAGTCATGTCTGACTCTTTGCAACCCCATGGACTATACAGTCCATGAAATTCTCCAGGCCAGAATACTGGAGTGGGTAGCCTTTCCTTTCTCCAGTGGATCTTCCCAATGCACGAATTGAACCGGGGTCTCCTGTACTGCAGGTTGATTCTTTACCAACCAGGGAAGCTGAAAGGAGTGCCTACCCTACCTGTGTGCAGTTCTTCAAAATCTGGGGTTTTGTTTCTTCCACTGCATGGCCTCCCACACTACAGAGCATGTAGCCTGGTCTGATAGCTAAGAGGAGATGGGTACAAGGCAGTGCAAAGGAAATGAGCCCCGTGAGTGGGCTGACCTCCTCTGAGCATATTCTCCTCTCATTGGGACACTCAGAGGAGGCTCTGCTATGGAGGAAGTGGGGTCTCAGCACCACTGGTCTCCTCTTCACATCTCTCAAGAGCATCTATCAATCTACCATTTTTATGTTTTATGTTTTTATGTTTCAGTTACTTTGGAGAATATTGTATTTTGAGAGGGGGAGAAGGGCACTCCAAGGGCAGGGTGAGTTACAGGTGGGTACATTCACTTCTTGCACCATTAGGCTTATGAAGTGGGGAGATCTGAGACTGGACAACAATATTTTTAAAAGGCTTGTTGGCTGGAAATGTCAAGAAGTTCCTTTTTTCTTCTTGTTATACAAAAGATAGAGCAAAAAAAAAAAAAAAAAAGCCAAACATAATACTTTAATGGATTTTGGTTATGAAAATGAAAAGCCAAAATCTAGCTTCAAAATGGAGAAATTAAAGGCAATATATAACTAAATAATTTGCTTATATAAAATCTAAATATTTATTTTAATGTCATGGGCCAAATTTCAAAGTGAAAAGGGAAGATGACCACTATGAAATATTATTCACTAGGGTAGACACACATGCTGAGTAACTGGCTAGAGGGCATAGAACCAATTAAAGGTCCCAGGCTCAAACAACATTGTCTGTGATAGAGAAACACAAAAGCCATTTCAAATAAAATGCTCCTGAACTCTTAGCCTCAAACCACTTTCCTGATAAAATTACAGAGCTTGTTCCATTTATATGTGTATTAACTTTTAACCTCTGCACTATTCCAATAGTAGAAGATTAATCACGGCACCTAATGGTGTAAATTAATGAGGGCAAATCTGAATTACTGATAGTTCCAAATGCCAGAAGTGTTTAACAAGAATACTGTTTTATTGACTCTTGTTGTATATGTAAGTATAAATAAATTCCAAATAAAAGAAAGCTCTTTCACCAGTATCACATGGCATAAAGTGCTGAAAATACTCCTCCATGTTAAGAGATGCCTAGTACTCATAAATGAATTGAAATTGTTGTTGAAGGAATTGTCAAATGTCCTTGGCTACTGATTTTAGTCACAAGTGTGTAACCTTGAATAGCCACAGAGGAATAATGTTGAATTTTTCACTCGATAAAGCTCTCAAGATTTGATCATACATTCAGGGTTAATAGGTTAGAGTCTATTGAATTGATCCTTTCAGATTCATCTGAATAGGCTGTCTGGGAAAGTCTCCATCATGTTCCTTGATGTAAAAGAAGCAAAGAGCCAGCAGGTGGCAGTGTGACCCCAACTGTGAGGCGAGCTTCCCTTTTCAGGAAAAGCCCCCACTCAGGCTGCAAACAAGTAGCAGGAAAAGGTTTCTTTGCTCTGTGAAGGTTGGAAATCTGTCGACCACGTTCTTTTCTCTCACAGCTGCAGAGGGCTGGTGAAGCACCTACAAGCAGAGTCCTTGGCTCTGAGGCAGGATGGAGCCTGCTGGCTCCTGTGTTCTCTGGGAACGCTGGTGCCCTTGGCCTCTCCCAGGGTCAATTTTAGGAATTCCTGTCTGAGACCACAGTCTGACGCCTGAGTCAGGCTCATCCCAGTCAGAAATGTGTAAGCTCCAAACTCTCTCTAGGTAATGAAAGCTGATCCAGGAGCACAAGGCTTCTGGCAGTGCTGCCCATCTTTCTTCTTGTTTTTGATAAGACCTCCCCTGGGTTTTGAAAGCAACTGAGGCAAACTTGATTATTTCCCTTGGACCACACTGTAGGTTATGTGATCTTCCTCCCAATTAGCTACTCTTTTAAGGCAATGGCACCCCACTCCAGTACTCTTGCCTGGAAAGTCCCATGGACGGAGGAGCCTGGTAGGCTGCAGTCCATGGGGTCGCTGAGTCAGACACCACTGAGCGACTTCACTTTCACTCTTCACTTTCATGCATTGGAGAAGGAAACGGCAACCCACTCCAGTGTTCTTGCCTGAAGAATCCCAGGGACGGGGGAGCCTGATGGGCTGCCGTCAATGCGGTCGCACAGAGTCGGACACGACTGAAGCGACTTAGCAGTAGCAGTTCCCCTTAATTAATATTTGCAATGCTTTGGAAGTAGGTGAAAAGGCAAAAGGAAAGGACATGTGTTTTGGGGTGTTTGTTTTGTTTTTTTGGATTGGCTTCTATGTTCCACATGCTTTACTTGTTTCTTTTGTACACATCCAGTCTTTTAATCCCCAGAACAAGCTGCTAGCTGATGTTATCCTCAATTTATAAATTCATCACCCAAAGCTGAGGGGTTAAATGATTTGTCCAAGGTCACTTACTAGTAGGTGGTGGTGGATTTGTGTCTGGTATCTACAAAGAGAAGCAAGAGTTGGTTTTTAGAAGTTGTTAAATCCTGAGCAGGGAAGAAAGCCTAAGAAAATGAGTAGAGAATCCATGGCCAAATTGACTCATCCTTTGTCTTTGCAAACATCCCTCTGCCTTTCATGGAATGTTTGCACCTGTCTTCTTTTTGTACTCAAATCCTCCCACTCTCTGAACACTCCAACTCAAAGTGCTTAATTCTCCGAACAAATGTTTTATTTATGATTGGTATCCATCACCAGGAATATATCATTTATTGCTTTTAAGAACCAGGTATCTTTTTATCCATTAAAAATATTTTCTTCCAGTTTGACAATAAATATTTACTAAATATCTTGATGGACTAATGAAATATTAAATATTTAAGTAGCCACTTGAAGTTTAAAAATATAAAACACATTCTTCAAGGGAACATGAATACTACTCTCTTAGATTCAATTTTAGTTCTGTGAATTCAGAATCTCTTAGAACAGGGATCCTTGCTGCCAGGTCTCTGGAAGCAATGAAGTAACCATTAGCGGACTGGTCTGGCTAGCCTTGACTGTTGAGGCCATGCAAGTCCTTAGGAGAAATGAAGCAACTATCAGTTCTCCCAAGGCTGTAGTTGCTATAATGGCTGGATGGCATCACGGACACGATGGACGTGAGTCTGAGTGAACTCCGGGAGATGGTGATGGACAGGGAGGCCTGGTGTGCTGCGATTCATGGGGTCGCAAAGAGTCAGACATGACTGAGCGACTGAAATGAACTGAACTGAACTGAACTGAACTGAAGCAATGTGTTTTGTGTATAAGGTGAATGCTGGGATATCAAGGCCAGGGTAACTTAGATTGTGGAGGTAGCCATATGCAATCTGAGATTAGAGAGTCCAGCTGCTTATGGCTTAGAGTTAACACCTTCTAAAAGGAACTGCATGTTGAATAGTAGTTATCACCATGTCTACTGAAACAATTTTGAGGAAATGTATTTGCTTGGCAAACTAAGAAAATGGGCCATCTGGGCTCAGTTTAGTATGCTGAGTGAGCCTGAAAGGTTTTCCAGTTCCCAACCTGGGTTGATAGTGGACAAAGGTGACCTGCTGGTGAGATGACATTTGAATGCCATACCACATTTCCAGGTATCCTATCATAATTTTGCATCACTAATAGTTATCTCTTTCTTTCTCTCTCCCTTGAAATTCTGAGACTGAGTCACATAACTAGACATTTTATTTCCTGAACCAACAAAGTCAGAAAAGGTAAAATGGAAATGAGAAGACAAAGGTACATTTAATTCTGTCATACATTAATTTTTGAGCTTGTGTATTTTCTCAAATCTATTGTTTTTTTCTTTTGGCCTGTGAGCAAAGTGAGAATACCATTTTCTTCAAAGTGGGCTGAAAAAGTAATGTTCATAAAGCATCTAGAAAAACAGATGCCATTTAACAGCTGTATAATACAAAACAATGACAGTTATATCAACCAGTGGGGCAAGGGACACTTGAAAATGCTTTGGCCATTGAGAACAGAAGGACAAAGTCTTGTTACTAAACACAAGCCACTTGCTCACTTACTCAGAGTAAGAATTGTATTGGACCTGAGCTAGATACGGTTAGTGAGTTGGGATATAGTGATTTTTTCTACTTAAAAGTAAACTTTATTGAGATATAATTTAATACAGTAAAATAAACATATTTTAGAAATAATAAAAACTAGATCCAAGATGGAGAAGGCAATGGCAACCCACTCCAGTACTCTTGCCTGGAAAATCCCATGGGCAGAGGAGCCTGGTAGCTGCAGTCCATGGGTCGCTAAGAGTTGGACATGACTGAGCAACTTCACTTTCACTTTTCACTTTCATGCATTGGAGAAGGAAATGGCAACTCACTCCTGTATTCTTGCCTGGAGAATCCCGGGGACAGAGGAACCTAGTGGGCTGCTGTCTATGGGGTCGCACAGAGTCAGACATGACTGAAGCGACTTAGCAGCAGCAGTAGCAGAAGAGCCAGGATAAATAAAGTATAGAAAAGTAATAGTGAAAATCAAAGAAACCAAGAGTGGTTCTTTGAAAAGATCAATAATATCAAATGTTTTAGCTAGAATGACTAGAAAACAGAGGAAAGTCTCAAGCAACTAAAATAAAAAAAAAAAGAAAAGAAAGAAAGAGATTACTATTAATTTTCTAGAATAAAAAAGTCATTGTAAGAGAGTACTATAAATAATTGTACACTGACAAATTGGACAACCTAGAATAAATGGACACATTTCTAGAAAAATACAACCTACTGAAACTGAATGTGAAGAAACAGAAAATCTGATTATAAGTAGCAAGGAGATGGAATCAGCAATCAAAAAAAAGACTCCCAACAAAGAAATGGCTTCCCTGGTGAATTCTACTGAATATTGAAAGAAGAATTGTATCAATCTTTCTCTTTTTCCCAGGAACAGAAGATGAGAAAACACTTCCTAACTTATTCTATTAAACTCTTAGTACTGTGACACTAACATGAGACTGAGACACTCTAAGAAAAGGACTGTAGACCAATTTGTCTCATGAATACTGATGCCAAGATCTTCAACAAAATACTAGTATGCTGAGTTCAATAGCATATTAAGAGGATTACACAGCACGGCCAAGTGGGATGTATTCTGAAATGCAAATATGGTTCAATATACAAAAATCAGTATAATATGAATACTAAATTAATGGAAAATAAGATGAAGGACAAAAACTTAAGATCATCTCAAATGATGTAAAAAATTTTTTTGTCAAAATTCACCATACTTTCATGATAAAAATTCTCAAAAAACTAGAATGAAAGTATCCCAACATAATAAAACCACATAAAGAAAACTAGGAGCTAATGTCATCAGTTCAGTTCAGCCACTCAGTCATGTCCGACTCTTTGTGACCCCATGAATTGCAGCACGCCAGGCCTCCCTGTCCATCACCAACTCCCGGAGTTCACTCAGACTCATGTCCATCGAGTCAGTGATGCCATCCAGCCATCTCATCCTCTGGCATCCCCTTCTCCTCCTGCCCCTAATCCCTCCCAGCATCAGACTCTTTTCCAATGAGTCAGCTCTTCACATGAGGTGGCCAAAGTACTGGAGCTTCAGCTTTAGCATCATTCCTTCCAAAGAAATCCCAGGGCTGGTCTTCACAATGGATTTGTTGGATCTCCTTGCAGTCCAAGGGACTCTCAAGAGTCTTTTCCTACACCACAGTTCAAAAGTATCACTTCTTTGGCACTCAGCCTTCTTCACAGTCCAGCTCTCACATTCATACATGACCACAGGAAAAACCATAGCCTTGACTAGACAGACCTTAGTTGGCAAAGTAATGTCTCTGCTTTTGAATATACTATCTAGGTTGGTCATAACTTTTCTTTCAAGGAGTAAGCGTCTTTTAATTTCATGGCTACCATCACCATCTGCAGTGATTTTGGAGCCCCCCAAAATAAAGTCTGACACTGTTTCCCCATCTATTTGCCATGAAGTGATGGGACTGGATACTCAGTGGTGAAAAACTGAAAGCTTTTCCTCTAATATTAAATACAACACAAAGATGCTAGATTTCGGTATCTCTATTCCATATAGTAATAGAAGTCTTAGAGCAATTAGAAAAGAAAAAGAAATAAAAGGCATAAAAATGGGAAAAGAGGAAGTAAAATTATCTCTATTCACAGATGACATGATCTTATGTGTAAAAAGTCTAATTACATAAAACTGTTATTAAATAGAAATCATGAAAAAAAATGGATTTAATATCTTTGTTGTTGTTCAATTGATCAGTCATGTCCAACTCTTTGCGACTCCATGGACTGCAGCATGCCAGGCTCCTCTGTCCTCCACTATCCCCCAGAGCTTACTCTAATTCATGTGCATTGAATTGATGATGCTATTCAACTATCTCCTTTCGCTTTCAATCTTTCTCAGTATCAGGGTCTTTTCCAGTGAGTCGGCTTTTCTCACAAGGTGGTCAAAGTGTTCAAGTTTCAACTTCAGTAACAGTCATTCTAATGAATATTCAAAGTTGATTTTCTTTAGGATTGACTGGTTTGTTCTCCTTACAGTCCAAAAGACTCAAAAGTAATTTGAAAGCATTAGTTGTTCCGTGCTCAGCCTTCTTTATGGATCATCTCTCACATCCATATGTGACTACTGGAAAAACCATAGCTTTGACTATATAGACCTTTGTAAGCACAGTGATGTCTCTGCTTTTTAATATGCTGTTGAGTTTTGCCATAGCTTTCCTTCCAAGGATCAAGCATTTCAATTTCATGGCTTTAGTCACCATCTGCAGTGATTTTGGAGCCCAAAAAAATAAAATCTGTCACTGCTTCCACTTTCCCCCCTTCTGTTTGCCATGAGGTATGGGACCAAATGTCATGATCTTAATTTGTTGACTGTTGAACTTTTCCCTCTCTGCTTTCACTCTCATCAAGAGGCTCTTCACTTTCTGCCATTAGAATGGTGTCATCTGCATTTCTGAGGTTCCTGATATTTCTCATGGCAATCTTGACTGCAGCTTGTGATTCATCCAGCCTAGCACTTCACATGATGTACTCTGTATATAATCATAAGGGATTTGATTGAGGTCATACGTGAATGGTCTAGTGGTTTTCCCTGTCTTCTTCAATTTCAGTCTGAATTTGGTAATAAGGAGTTCATGATCTGAGCCACAGTGAGCTCCTGGTCTTGTTTTTGTTGACTGTATAGAGCTTCTCCATCTTTTGCTGCAGAGGATATAATCAATCTGATTTCAGTGTTGACCATCTGGTGATGTCCATGTGTAGATTCTTCTCGTGTTGTTGGAAGAGAGTGTTTGCTATGACCAGTGCATTTTCTTGGCAAAACTCTATTAGTCTTTGCCCTGCTTCATTCCATATTCCAAGGCCAAATTTGCCTGTTACTCCAGATGTTTCTTGACTTCCTACTTTTGCATTCTAGTGCCCTATAATGAAAAGGACATCTTTTTTGGGGTGTTAGTTCTAAAAGGTCTTGTAGGTCTTCATAGAACCGTTCAACTTCAGCTTCTTCAGTGTTACTGGTTGGGGCATAGACTTGGATTATTGTGATATTGAATGGTTTGCCTTGGAAACGAACAGAGATCATTCTGTCATTTTTGAGATTGCATGCAAGTACTGCATTTCGGACTCTTCTGTTGACCATGATGGCTACTCCATTTCTTCTGAGGGATTCCTGCCCGCAGTAGTAGATATAATGGTTGTCTGAGTTAAATTCACCCATCCCAGTCCATTTTAGTTCACTGATTCCTAGAATGTCAACATTCACTCTTGCCATCTCCTGCTTGACCACTTCCAATTTGCCTTGATTCATGGGCCTGACATTCCAGGTTCTTATGCAATATTTCTCTTTACAGCATCGGACATTGCTTCTATCAACAGTCACATCCACAACTGGGTATTGTGTTTGCTTTGGCTCCAACCCTTCATTCTTTCTGGAGTCATTTCTCCACTGACCTCCAGTAGCATATTGGGTACCTACTGACCTGGGGAGTACCTCTTTTAGTATCCTATCATTTTGATAGATCTGATAGATAGAGTGCCTGATGAAATATGGAATGAGGTTCATGACATTGTACAGGAGACAGGGATCAAGACCATCCCCATGGAAAAGAAATGCAAAAAAGCAAAATGGCTGTCTGGGGAAGCCTTACAAATAGCTGTGAANGGGATAGTGGAGAATATTTTCGTATCAGAGCCAAGTCGTACCAGCTTCTTCAAATGCGCAGATCTGGGTTGGACTTTTCTAGTTCATGGTGGCCTTAGGCAAACTACAGACCCTTTCAGCTGTAGTTTTCCTGTCTGTAAAATGGGAATGGTATGCTTTACAGGAATGTTGACAAGAGTTAGGAAAAGTAGGGAATGTACAGTCAATATTTGGCTTTCAACGTGTGCCAGACACTGTTGGGTGACACTGTGGTCATTTTCTTTTCTTTTTAAGATTCCTTTATTTATTTTTGGCTCTGCCGGGCCGTCTTTGCTGAGCGCAGGCTTGCTCTAGTTATGGTGAGTGGGGGCTGTTCTTTGCTGCGGTGCGCAGGCTTCTCATCGCCGTGGCTTCTCTTGTTGCAGAGCATGGGCTCTAGGTACACAGGCTTCAGTAGCTGCAGCTTCTGGGCTCTAGAACTCAGGTTCAATAGTTGTGGCGCATGAGCTTAGTTGCTCAGAGGCATGTGGGATCTTCCTGGACCAGGGATCAAACCCGTGTCCCCTGTATTGGCAGGCAGATTCTTAACCATTAGACCACCAGGGAAGCCCTGTGACGGTTTTTGATCCTCATAATAACTCATCAAGATCCAGATGCCCGTTCCCACTTTACTGAAGATAAAACTGAGGCTTGGAGAAATTGTTTTGCTCTAAGTCACATCAGTAGAAATTGGTTGTGCTGGTATTAGAACTCCTGCTCTGATACTTCTTCAATATTGTCTTTTACATTTTATGGATGCCATGGAAACCAACACCCTGAAAGATTTAAGAATGGGGACTTTTAGATTCCCTCTAGGACCTACTCATATCTTAGTGGTGTTATGAGGATTAATTGAGAATTTGAAAGTGCTATATAAATGTAAGGAGTCATTATATATCTGAATTGTAATTTTTGATGATGATTTCTCTGATGATAAAAGTATTGCTTTCTATTAGCCTCCAATATAGAGGTAGTGCCATTGTGGAGAAAAAAGTTTCTGTGTGGGAATTATCAAATTTAAATATGCCATTTAGGAGTGGCCTGTTTTGAAGGAGAATATAAGATTATATGTGTAATGAGTTCACAAAGAGCTTTGTGTAAATCATCTCATTTGATTTTTGCAACAACTCAGGACTGTCAGGACAGAGCTCAGCCTTGTCTGTGCTTGATAGATCTGAAGCCCAGGGGCTTAACTAACTTGTTCAAGGTCACCAAGTGGCAGAGTGAAGATCTGGCTGCAAAGACCTTGGAGGATTTGCTACAAAATGTGGCTTTTGCACGAGCTGTGTCACATTTCAGGTTTCTCCTGGTTGTATCCTGGCACCTCTCTTTCCTTTTAGATGCTTTTTTTTTTTCTTTCCCCATTTGGCAGTGCTGTGCAACATGCAGGATCTTAGTTCCTCAATCAGGGATCAAACTCGTGACCCCAGCAGTGAAAGTGCATGGGTCCTTAACCACTGGACTGCCAGGAGGTTCCCAGGAAGCCGTTACTCTCTGCTTCACCGTGGCCATTGCTGGTTTGTTTGTTTGTTTGTTTGTTTTTTAACTGGCACTCTTATTCTCTTCACAGCTCTGAAAAGGCTGAGGGACTCAGCCAATGCCAACGACGTGGAAACAGGTGAGTGTGCAGAGTGAGTCCGCTCCATTGTCTGGTTAAGGAAGGAGAAGTCCACGTGCCCAGTACCTGGGAAGACAGCGCCTGAATTCTGCCAGCTCAGCCCTGGGACCACCGTGTCTATTGTATAACTGCTGTCATCTTACAGATGACAAGTCTGGTTCAGATGCTTACTCTTCCCACGCTTGCCTGCCACCCTGTCCTTCCTGATGTCAGAGTGTTTATTACCCTGTGAGCCCCCTCATGGCGAGAGCTTTTGTATCCCTGGCACCCAGCCACAGAGTAGGAGTTTTTGGGAACTTCTGGCTAAAAGGAACGAATCGTCCACTTGAACCGCCAGGAGAGCCACCATCTGCATAGAGCCCTTCAGCCTCTCCCCTGAGGCTTGGTGGTAGTGGGGTTCGTGGTTCTCAAACTTAAGTTGGCAGAACATCTGAAAGGCAGGGGTGGGGCTCCTAGCAGGACACGGCTCTGTTTTTTTTGTTGTTGTTGTTGTTGTTGCTCTTCATCCTTTACTAGCTGACAGGGCAGTAGCAGCATCAAAGGTACAAGACAACTTATAGGAAAGAAAAAGATTTAATTTTATCCACTGACTTAATTCGTCCTGTGAATCAGGGAAAAGTGGTATATTGGTTTTCTGTAACTGCTGTAACAAATTACCACAGATACGCTTGTGTAAAACAGCACCAGTTTGTCATCATACAACTGTGAAGGTCAGAAGTCCAGCTTAGGTCTCCTCAGGCTGAAATCAGAGTGTCAGTGGGGCTGTATTTCTTGCCGGAGGCTCCAAGAAGAATCTGTTTCCCTGCCTTTCCCAGCTCCTGAGGCTGCCCACGTTCCCTGGCTCGTAGTCCTCTCCCTTCATCTTCAGAGGCAGTGATGGTAGACTGAGTCCGCACACTGGTTCTACCAATGGGAAAAGGTTCTCTGATGTTAAAGACTCGTGTTAGATTGGGCCTGCAAACTCCAGGATAATCTAGCTGCTGCTGCTGCTAAGTCACGTCAGTCGTGTCCAACTCTGTGCGAACCCATAGACGGCAGCCCACCAGGCTCCCCCGTCCCTGGGATTCTCCAGGCAAGAACACTGGAGTGGGTTGCCATTTCCTTCTCCAATGCATGAAAGTGAAAAGTGAAAGTGAAGTCGCTCAGTCATGTCCGACTCTTCTTGACCCCATGGACTGCAGCCCACCAGGCTCCTCCATCCATGCGATTTTCCAGGCAAGAGTACCAGAGTGGGGTGCCATCGCCTTCTCCAATAATTTAGCTAGAGGTCGCTAACCTTAATCCTGTCTGCGAGGTCCCTTTTGCCATGTAAGGTAGCCTATCCATACATTCTGGCTATTTAGCCATAGGCATCTTTGGGCGTTGTGATACTGCCTATCTCACGTGGCCATTATTCTATTTTGAGAGTGTGATGCTGTGGTCAACAAATAAAATGTAAGTGTGGATAAAGGGCCATGGAGAGGAGGTTGTTCCCCTCAGGGAGCTGGGCCTTGAGTGGGTCCCTTATCCCTGACAGATCATAGTGAGTAGGCCTAGAAACTGGAGGGCTTTTCAGCGCTCTCCAATTTCATCTCTTCCATGAACTTTAATATTGTGGAATATTTGGGTAGTAACCTATATGGCTTTTCAAGGAAAAATGATATATTCTCTTTATAATACCTCTAGTGTGTGGCCAGATAATATTTTAATTATACTTCCCTTCCACAGAAAGCCTAGTTTGCCTTTTTCTAATAGGTTTACTTTCTCTCTCTTTTAAATCGAAGTATAGTTGGTGTACAATATTATATAAGTTACAAGTGTACAGTATAGTGATTCACAGTTTTTACAGGTTATACTTCATTTATAGTTGTTACAAAATATTGGCTATATTCCCCCTGTTGTGTAATATATTCTTGTAGCTTGTTTTATACCTAATAGTTTGCCCTTAATAGTTACTTCCCCACCGCTATATTGCCTCCCCTCTTCCCAGTGGTAACCACTGGTTGGTTCTTTATGCCTGTGAGTTTATGTCCAGCTTATCTTTTCTTTTTCACAACAGTAAAAGATGTTTATTAGCTTTCACAATCAGCCAGTGTCTAGCTGCAGTGGCACCCCACTCCGGTACTCTTGCCTGCAAAACCCCATGGACGGAGGAGCCTGGTGGGCTGCAGTCCACGGGGTCGCTAAGAGTCGGACACGACTGAGCGACTTCACTTTCATTTTTCTTCATGCATTGGAGAAGGAAATGGCAACCCACTCCAGTGTTCTTGCCTGGAGCATCCAGGGACGGGGGAGCCTGGTGGGCTTCTGTCTATGGGGTCGCACCGAGTCAGACACGACTGAAGTGACTTAGCAGCAGCAGCAGCAGCTTATCTTGAATCTGGTGTCCACATGGTGGTTTCATTATTTTTGTGGAAATGCTGTAATTTTCCATTCAGAGTCTGTGACACACCCATCTTTAAGTCGAAGTAGCTTGTGGCTGTTAGATTTACCAGGCTCTTGCAGGACTCTGATAGCAAAACTGGCTGTAGTTTCGCTTTTTCACTCCTTTTTACTGTATGGTTAGCATTCTGTTTTCTTGCTTCATGTTTGTCGGGTCTTTTGGTGTAGGTTAGCAATTAGAGTGGATGTAACATTTCTACCCTCCTATGGTTAAATTGTAAGTGCCTTTCTGTGAATTCATAATCATTTGAGAGATTATTGTTATTATTTTTTGGCTGCACCAGGTCTTAGGTGCAGCATGGGGATCTTTAGCTGCAGGATCTCTTCGTTGTGGCATGCTAACGCTTGGTTGCAGCATGTGAAATCCAGTTCCCTGACCAGGGAGTGAACCTGGGCACCCTATGCTGGGAGCTCAGAGTCTTAGCCACTGAACTGCCAGGGAAGTCCCATTGAAAAGATTTTTAAACATGAAAATGATATATGCATTTAAAATGTTTTAAAAATTAGAAAAATATACAAGGAAAACATTTTTAATGTCAGCAAAGGAGCTAGTCTTTGTTAATATCTTGGTGAATATCCTTCCTGTCCTTGTTCCTGTGCAGAGGAACTTTCTTGAGCTTGTAGACTGTGCTGTATACACAGTTTTACAGCCTGCTTAAAGCTTTATGTTTCCTAAACATTTCCCATAGTCTCATAGCCATTTGGTTTTTTTCAAAACAGAAGTGTCATTTTTCCTATTTATAGAGTAAATACATAGCTGTACAATTTGGTAAAGCTTGTAAAAAGCAGAAATTACCTTGTAATTCCATTCCCCAGCTAAAACCACAGTTTGTAATGGACGCACACGGTGCCTTCAAAGGGACAAAGCAAGCGTTATTCAGTTAGTCACATATTTGCACACTGGTTTTTCACTATTAAGATAATTTCCTAGGAATGGGGTTTCTACATCAAAGGATACGTGTATCTTGATGGCTTCTGATAGGTGTTGCTAAAGTGCTTTCCGAAAAGACTGTTAGCTGTACAGATCACAAAAATAGAACCATTTACTTTATCTCGGGGATGCTGGCTCTCTTTTGGTGACTGCACTGATGAACACCGAGGTGACCTGAAGCTCTTCCTTCTTCTCCACTCTTATAAACCTTTCCCATTCATTCACTCCCAAACCATTCATTCATTTATGCAGTCAGTTGGCAACATTTGTGGAATAGGTCAAGTCATATCTCCGCTCAGGATATCAAGAAACAAAATAAAAACCTACAGTATAGCTGGAGAAGAAGAGTATAAAGTGACACCATTTCTAAAAACAAACAAAAAACCCAAAGAAAGGGAAGTCATGTGTTTAGTGGGAGAGGTAAAAGTTCTTGAGCAGGAGAAACCTGGGTTCCTATCCCAGCCCTCCTGTTGGCTTGGGTTGGAGTCTGTCTCCTAGCTTGTAGCATGGACATGGTACCATGCTGAGTGTTTGATGGCAGTCAGGCACCTGATGCCTGGCTGGTGCTTGGCGTACAGGCAGCTGCTCTGAAAGAGCTCAGCACGTTATTGTGAGAGTAGCAGGATGACAAGGGCACTACAGAGATGTGGGGGTCAGAGGGGCTCATTCACCTTAAGGAGACGGGAGAGATTCATGGGGCAGGAGATTATCTGGGCTTCACCTGGAAGGACTCGGGTCCTTGAGAGGTTCGCTGGGGGATTGCTAGGGCATTTCACTGCTTGCTCTAAAATGATGTTTGGCAGCAATTTCTACATTTCAGTTTGGACATGGGCATGCAATACATAATGCCTCACATTTTATAATGGCTCCAGACTTTTCAGAAAAGGACTTTCATATCCATTATTCTCATCATGGCAGCTCTAGAAGTTGACTGGGCAGAAATTACTCCCATTTGCTGGCAAATGGGGGCCCAAATCTCGGCCTTCCGGCTTCCAGCCCAGCTTTTTCCACTGCCGCACGCTGTTCAATGAACTCCTTTCCTTTTTGCTCAGCTCAGTCTGGGACTTGGACTGCATGGCAGAGTCCAGGCTCCATCCACTCAGCTCTGCCTCCTGGGAGCTAAGTGAGCGTCAGCCCACAGATGTATCCCAGTTGGATGGATGTGTAGCCAGACTCGGGTAGAGGGGCAGGACCAAAATCAATACTGGGGATTTCCATGACTCCAGAATTCTTGACCCTGAGGGCCGAGATCCTTCTGTGATGCTCTGTCCCAAGACATGTACTTGAGCACCCAGCACCCATGGTGCTCAGTTGTGCCCTCAGGAGAACAAATCCCTTGTTACGGCAGTCCTCGAGGGAGCCGCATCCCGGAGGGACTAGCTCTCCCACACATTATGGATGCCTTGCTGGAAGGGGCCCTAAGCACGCTTGCCCACCCCCAGGGCTGCAGCTTGGCTAACGCCGCCACTCTCCCTGCTTGCTCCCTCTGTCTTGGCGGTGCCAGTGCAGCAGCTCCTGGAGGATGGCGCGGACCCCTGTGCAGCTGACGACAAGGGCCGCACCGCCCTGCACTTTGCCTCCTGCAATGGCAACGACCAGATTGGTGAGTCCTGGGAAGTGGGGGACGGGGGCTGGGCGAGTATTCTCCCCCCAGAGGCACTGGGGAACAGCACACGGAGGAGGGGGGCTGCTGGAGCTGAGGAAGGCTGGAACCTCCCACGCCTCTGGCCTGTGGAACTGGCACTGCCAGGCTAAGCTGGGGCTCACCTGGGGAAAGAATGAGATCGACTCCAAGGTTGGACTGGACCTTCCAGACATTCAGGCAACATTTACTCAGTGCTAAGGGCAGCAGTGGGACAGCCCGCCCCCAAACCCAATTTTTTTTTCCCAGAAGTCTTTTTAGGATGTGGTATAACTGGCAAACAGTGAAGTCTCTGTGTACATACACTGCTGTGTCCGCCTCCTGGATCAAAATATAGAATCTTTTCAGTGCCCGGCATCCTGTCTCATGCCCCTTAAGAACCTTCACTAGCAGCCACAGCTGTTGGGAGAACTTTCTTTAACCCTAAAATCTCAGTCCCATAATACCTGCACGGGCTCAGGGACCCTCCCAGAAGCCTTAGTTCACAGTGCCTAGCGTCCTGCACACAGGCCTCATGAGTGAGCAAGGGAGTGAAGCCGCACAGGGCAGTGTACTGGCTTTCAGTGTTCTGTGGAGGGGTGGAGGCTAGGATGCTGTCAGTAGACGCCCCCAGCGGCTCCTCTGGGGCTTTCCTGTTTCCAGTGCAGCTGCTTCTGGACCACGGAGCCGACCCCAACCAGCGAGATGGGCTGGGGAACACGCCACTGCACCTGGGTGAGCACCTGGCACGCTGCCAAGACAGGCTCCTTTGATGGAGAGCCTGGGGTCCTGCAGGCCCCCAGCAGGCTCTCCTGTCCCCTGGGGATAGCCTGGGTCCCCAGGGCTACACTCCCCTTGGGCTGTGTCCATGGCTGACCCCGTCCACTATTGGTTGACTGTGCCCCAAGCAGAGCTGATTTCACAACCTGAACTGGCTCAGCAGCAGCTCTGCCGGGGAGGTTCCCGCCCTGTGGCCAACTCTCACCATGGCTTGTGGCGAGGCGTGTCCCACCTCCCAGCCTCAGTTTCCTCAGCTGTGTAGGGAGGGAGTTGGGTTTGATCGCTGAATCCCCCCAGTTGCTGCCTCAGTGATGCTTCTTGGGGCATGATCTGGCACCGGAACCCTGAGAGACACAGTCCTGCTCCCTCCCGCGGGCACCCAGGGCCAAGCCCCCCACGGTCCTGAGCTCTTAGTCCCTGTTCTCCTTCCTCAGCGGCCTGCACCAACCACGCCCCCGTCATCACCACGCTGCTGCGAGGAGGTGAGTGCTCCCCTCCCCGTCCTTCCACCTCCTCCCCCTGCTCAGCATGCTCACCGCTGCCTGTCCCCCCAGGGGCCCGGGTGGACGCCCTGGACCGAGCAGGCCGCACGCCCCTGCACCTGGCTAAGTCCAAGCTCAACATCCTGCAGGAAGGCCACTCTCAGTGCCTGGATGCTGTGCGGCTGGAGGTGAAGCAGGTGAGCACCCCACTCGGCTGAGCCTGCAGCACTGAGCAGGTGACTCCATTCACGGTTCATGTGGACCCCAGCTGACACCTGGTCCAGCGCACCCCTGGGCAGCAGCCTCAGGCTGCTCTGTGCCTGCAGGCACAGCCTCAGCCTGCCCTCTGGTTTCAGATCATCCAGATGCTGAGGGAGTACCTGGAGCGCCTAGGGCGGCACGAGCAGCGGGAGCGGCTAGATGACCTCTGCACCCGCCTCCAGATGACGAGCACCCGCGAGCAGGTGAGCACGGCTGTGGTCCAAACCCCGGCCTGGCAGGAGCCTCGGGGCGAGCCAGTCCCCGCTCTGAGACTGGAGAGAGAGGCATGGCTGCTGGTTGCCGTCCTCTGTGGGCCTCAAAGCCTCTGTCCACCTCCTTGGAAGCAGCCTGGGTCCTTCTCTCTGGGGCAGCGAGGATTCACCCTTGGACAGCTGCTCCATAGTCCAGGGTGAAGCCCTCACAGGCCCTGGGAGAAGAGACAGTGCCTGCCTCTGCACCTGTGGTGCTGTTGTGGGGAGACCCGGGGCATCCCATCACAGAGCCTTGGTTTCCTCCCGCAGGTGGACGAAGTGACTGACCTGCTGGCCAGCTTTACCTCCCTCAGCTTGCAGATGCAGAACATGGAGAAGAGGTAGCGAGAGCCGCTCCCCACCGTCCTGCCTGCTGCCCGCCCCACCCCACCTGCTGCCCTCTCGCTACAAAGAAAAGGCCTGGCACCTGGGACCCCATCTGCCAAGGCCTCATCCCAGCTGCTGGGAGGCAGAGGCATTCTCTCACTGACCTCAGCGCCGCTCGCAGCCGCAGTCTTTGTTGTGTCCGTGGGCCGAGACCACAGCCCCCAGCTTCTTCCTTTGGCTCCCGCAGCAGCACAGCCACGCCTCAGCCCTGGCTGACTTGACACGCACTCTCCTCACAGGCCTCACTCATCCCACAGCCTTCCTGGTACCCTCAGTAGGCCCCAGACCCTCCTCTGAGTCCCTTCCCGGTGGGCTTGTTGCAGCCAGCTGGGTGGGCTTAGGGCAGGCACCCTCTGGCCTAGGGGGCTTCTTGGCTGGCCCTGCACCTCTCACCAGCACTTAGATCAGACTTGTCACCAGACTTGCAAGGAGCCGTGGCAGCTACTTTCTTTGGTTTGGAAGGGCCCAGAGGGTTGGTGAAGCCTAGACCTTAGAAATACAAGGTTAGGGAGGACCTAGCTGAACCCAAAGCAGAAAATCCCCAGCCTTTTTTTCCCCAATCACTGAAACACCAGGAGGGTGTAGCCTTTCTGCAGCCTAGTTGTAGTAGGCTGGGAGAGGCCTTCAAGATGGCCACGTTCTAATCCCAGGAACCAGTGAACACCACCTTATATGATGAAAGGGACTTTCAGATGTCATTAAGCTAAGGTCTTTAGACAGGGCGATTATCCTGGATTATCCAGGCAAGCCTGATGTAATCACATGGATCCTTATTAGAAGGAAGCAGGAGCTCAGAGAGGAAGTCGGGGGCAAGGTGACCAAATCAAGAAATGAGTAATACGAGGCAGGGGTCACAAGGCGGCCTCCAGTAGCTGGAAAAGACGAGGAGAGCTTCCCTGGAGGGCCAGTGGTTAAGAATCCACCTGGCAATGCAAGGGACACAGGTTTGATCCCTGGTCTGGGAAAATCTCACATGCCTCCAGGCAACTAAACCTGTGTGCCACAACTACTGAAGCCCGAGCACAGCAGTGAAGACCCGGTGCAGCCAAAAAATAAATTAAAAAAAATAATAATAAGGCAAGGAAATGGATTCTTCCTTCATAACTTCCAGAAGGAACCAACCTGCTGACACCTTGATTTTAGCTCAGAGACAGGTTTCAAATTCTGACTGCCAGAACTGTAAGAGAATAAATTTGTGTTGTTTTAAGCTACTAGATTTGTGGTGATTTGTTTCAGTAGTGAAGGGAGACTAATACTCTAGTGAAGGCTCAAAAACACAACCCGGCAACTTCTACCCTGGCAGAAGCCGACATTCCCCTTGGGGCTCAGAGATGCAAAAGGCAGCACCCCCTCCTGGCAGGGATCTGCCACAGCGGAGAAGCCTGAAGGGAAGGCTTGCGAGACCCAGGTGTCTCCCAGAAACATTTGACTAGGGAGTTAAGATAGACTTTTCCCAAATTATCAGTCCCGGTTCTACTCTGGTTCTGCCCCACTTTCCCTCTCGCCAGAGTTGAGTCCTGGCTGCTTTTCAGGAGGAGGGCAGTTTGTCTCCCAAATCCCAGCTTGATCAGATCTGAATTGAACTTGTGGGACCTAGCTGTTCCCCAGACCCTAAAGAAGGAAGGACCTCTGGGGAGGCAGGGGGTGAGATTCAGGCCAGGGGCTGCCTCCTGGGCCCTGGGAGAAGGGAAGCTGCAAGCCCCATCGGGTTGCCAGGGTTGGGGAGAAAGGAGGGCAGAGGATGCAGTAGCGATCCCGCATGCCACAGCCGAATGAATAAGTAAACGTTTTAAAAAAGAGCAAACACGCACGTGGGCCCTGAGTGGGCTGGGCAGGGTGAGATGGAGAACCTGACAGGTTGCCCACACAGGAGTCAGCTCTCTCACTAGCTGCTCCAGGAATTAACCGCATTTGTCCGGAAAGCAGTGGGGAGCGCAGTGGGCGGTGGTGGCAGGAAGAAAAAAATCCACATCTGTTGATTTCACCTTCTGGGTAGGGTCCTTTTCTCTACACCTCCCATTTCATTCATGTTGGAAATACCTCTGGGGCACTTGCTTTACACTCACCAGGGTTCCAGGTGGGAGCACAGCAGGGGAAGAAAACAAAATCCCTGCCACGCAGATGGTGGTGGTGCTTGGAGAAGTGTATTCATGGTATCTCACAGCCATCCTGTGAGATAGCTGGCCTTCCTGCTGCTTTGGATGGGTAAGAAAAGGCAGGTTTGTCAGAGGGACCCAACGGGGCAGCTGGGCTGGAACCTGGGCTCATATCCAAAGCTCATGCTTCCACCATGCCTGAAGTCCGAGTCTTCTCAGAAGCAGTTTCCTAAAGCTGAGGGCCCCAACATTTGTTGAGCTCCTGCTACATGCCAGCACGCCCGTTATACAAGCCCTTTGATTTAGTGTTTGCAGTCAAAGGGTAGCCAGCGCCCTTGTTCACAATATTATAGATGCACAAGATTGAGGCTCAGAGAGAGAGTAACTTGCTTGAGGTCAGATAGCAGCACGTGACCCAGTCCAGCCCAGGAATCTCTGCCAAGGTTCCCAAAGTGCCAATCTCCCCAGTGTTCGTAAGACACGGTAGATACCCATGGACCTTTCTGAGTAAGTCTCTCTCCCCATGTGGGGAGGGGCAGGCCCTTTCCTCGCTAAGCGCGTGGTGCAGTGTGCCTGGTGTGCGAGGCCTGCACCTGGCCACCAAGGGAAGAACAGAGTCATGGGACTGAGCTGGGTCTGGAGTGGTCTTTGCCCATCTTTGGTGGCTGCCCCACACTATTAGAGCCCTTCTGAGGTGGTCAGAGAGCTGGGAGCAGCATGAGCCAGGCCTGGCAGATGGACGGACACAAGCTGACGGTGGGACCAGGAGATGGCATTGGGAACGTGGGGCCCAGGAGCGTGAGGGGCTGGCCAGAGAGGGAGGTGAGACCAGGCCGCAGAGATCCTGCTCAGAGGTCAGAAGATTTGCCCTGGCGACAGAAAGCAGGTGAGGCAGACTCACCCCCACCCTCAGGGTCACATGCGTCCTTGCCCAGAGCAATCACCATGAGCTCCGGGGAAAAGACCCCCTCCCACCAGATCCCCAAACTGCTTCAGAGGCTGAGCCCAAGCCAGGGACTGATACGTACCTGGATAATCCAACAAAGTCCCCATCTCCCTCCAACTCTAGGGAATGAGAGCCCAAAGCCCCTGATGCTGACTCTCCAGCGAACACTGAGGCCTCGGTAAATGCAGGGAGATATGATCAGTTCACTTGACAGTTGAGGAAACAAACTCAGGGAAGCAAAGGAGTCTTGCCCAAAGCCCCAGACCAGGGCCCAGAGTGGTCTCTTGTCTCTGTGACTGGCCCATGCCAGCCTAGTGACGTTCTCCCACTTTGGAAGCTGGGGAGGATGGCACATTTATTAAATGCCCTAGGCCATCAGAATGCCCAGAGGGGGCATAGGCAGGTGAATTGAACCTCCTCCACAATTGAGTTGGATTGTGAGGGTTCTAGGGGTTTTGTTTTCTTTTTTTTTTTTGGCCACACCATGCAGCTTGTGGGATCTTAGTTCCCCAACTAGGGATTGAACCTTGGCCCCCGCAGTGGAAACTTGGAATCCTAACCTCTGGACAGCGAGGGAAGTCTCAGATTGTGAGGGTTTTTAGGGTTCTGATGGAGGCAAGGATCTTTCCGGGAGAGCCCTGGAAACCTCTCCTATAGGGAGCAGCAGCCAGGAAGCAGCCTGTGGCGGTGTGCCCACCTTGCAGCCTGGCTCAGGCAGCTCAGTTCCACAGTCCTAAGGGGTCAGCTGCAAAGTGCAGGAGCCAGGATTCAAACCTGGTGATGTGGTTCACAGTCTGTGCCTTGACCCCTGCACTGTACCACCTCTCTGAGTTGACCTGGCAGGCCCACCAGATGCCCAGTCCAGCACCCTCCCCAGAACCACAGCCATCCAGAGCAGCCCCAGGAACTCCCAGCTGGCACCCCTTTGCCCCTCAACCCCTCCTCACAGCCCTTCCCCCTGCTTCAGTCTCACCCCTACGCAGAGCCCAAGCTGCTAAAGCAAGGTGGCACCAAGCAGATTCCTCAATAAATCAGTCTTATCCTCTTAAGCCAGAAACAATTCCACCCCCACAGCCAGTCCTTCTGGCCTCACGCCATCTTGGATCCAGCCAGCAACTTGCAAATGAGCCCTGCATCCAGGCTGAGGACTAATGTTCATTCATAGGGAAACTCGGGGTGGTTAATTGGTATTTATGTCCCCAGGCACACACCTTGAAGTTGATAGATGGTGCTGTTCCTGTCAACCGGAGGCAGGGAGAGAGACTGGTTAACAAGGTGTGCCAAGGTCCTCACTTCACCCACCCTCCCTGGGGCTGAGTTTCACCTTGGCTACATTTGCTACCCGGGGTGGGCTGGCAGTGGGGGTCACAACTGCACATTCGAATTCCTCCCTCCCCTTAAAAAAACAAACAAACAAACAAACTCCTGTCTGCCTTTTCTCTTCCCTAAAGACCATGAAAACTGAAATCAGACCAACTTGAATTAGACCCCAGCTCTGTCTGGGACTACCTCTGTGATCTTGGGCCAGTGACTTAATCTCTCTGAGCCTCAGTTTCTCCAAATTCAAACTCTAAAGCAGATGAGACACACCTCCCAGGGCCAAGTGCAAGGTCTGAAATACAGCAGGTGCCCATTTCACCATTGCCCCACAGACACCCTCACCATGTCCCCCAGGCCCCTCGTCTCAACGGGTTCCCACCGAGCTCAACATCCCCCCACTGCCACCCCCAGTAGCCTAAGCCAGAAGATTGGGCGTTATCTGGGACATCGCTCTCCCCCACCCCGTAACATTTAATCACTATTTAGCCCCAACAATTGTACCTCGTATGTGGTTGTCCCATCTGTACATATCTCTCTACCCACTGCCATGTCTTGGACACCTTCATCTCTCTGGGTTCTCACACCAGCCTCTTAACTAGTCTGCCTACCCTCAGCCTCATTCTGCTCTCCCTCCCCAGGTATAGTCTGCCTTGCAGCCAGAAAGAGTTCCCTCGAGAGTATATCTGATCCGGTCACTCTTGTTCAAAATCGTTCCATGGCTCCCCCTGCCCTCGGGACAAAGTATAGTCTTGGTTACAGATAGGATTTAGAGAATCCTTTGCAGCTGCCTCCCCCAACCTCTCCCACCTCACCTCCTGCTGGGGCTCCCTTGTACCCTGTCCCAGGCCCTGGGCTCGTCGTGCTGTGCCTGAGTCAGGTGGAGGACTCCAGGTGATCTGTGCACATGTTCTCCTGTCTCTCCCTTCCACATCTGCCCTGACTTGCTCTTCAGGGCTTGGCTTGGGCATCAGCTCCTCCCGGAAATCTCTGCCTCTCCAAGCCGAGTAGGACCCTCCTCTGGGCTCCCACAGTCCCCCATGCTTCTGTCTTGCTTTCCTGCAGGAGAACTCTGTACTGAGTAGGTGTTCAGACTTGAAGGCTGCAGGATCATCCCTAACAGGTTGGTACAAATGGGAGGGTGAGAAGGTTACATAATTCAAATCTCCTTCCAAATAAGAGGAGCTCCCTCCTGACCCCCAGGCTGGCCCAAGACCTCGTAGGAGGTTCAGGTCAGGTGGATTCTCCTGGGCCCTAGGGGCAGTGGCTGGGGCTCATTCAGCCTCTGGACAGCCCGATTGCCTGCCTGTGGTCCTCCAGGACTCAACTCTCTCCACCAAAGTATTACAATCATCTGCTCTTCCACACATTTCATTAGCCTCCTGAAGCAGACCCAGGAGCCTCAGGGGCTGAGCCTAAGCCCAGCATCAGGCCATCAATCTTCCTGCCGAATCCATGGCAAAAATAATCTCCCGGCTCCAGGCCAGGCCCTTGGTGGTAGCTTTCCTGGCCCAGGGCTCACAGAGCAGCCTCCGGGTTGGATCCTTGCTGCCAGCCTGGCACCTCCAACTCAGCCTCTACACAGCAACCGTGGGCCCCTCCTTTCCTGAAAACCTTCAGGGGCATCACTGCCTGCCTGAGAGGATGGAGTTCCTGCCCGCCCCCCACCCAGGTGACCTAGGAGGCACACGTGACCTCACTGCACCCACCCTCCCTGCCTCCCCAGACCCTACCCCACCCCAAATCCACATACTGCTCCCATCTGTACCTGCCCTGGCCTTTGCTCTGCCTGGCAAGCCCGTCCCACCTTTTCCCAGGAAAAATGCCTATTAAATGTCATCTCCTCTGGGTATCTGCTTGTACTGGCCAAGGAAGGCAGGCATTTCCTCCTCTGGGCCCTGTGTACTCTTCTGTTACGGCCCCATGACACAGTGCTATCCTTTCTTCTTTTGGTTTTTGGCTCTCCAGCTAGACTAAGCGCTCCCGCAAGGCAGGGGCCAGGCCAAATTCACGTCATCTCCGACTTCCTCTCGAGGGCTAGATTAAGGCAGGCGCTCAAATGTTTGAGGGATAAAGAAGGAAGAAAGGGTCACGCCTCGCCTTCCCTGGCACCTCTGTCCTCATGTATCATATGTCAGCCGTGCGCCTACTCTCGGCCAGGCTGTATGGCCCTCCGCTAGTCAGGGTGTCTGGGCTTCTTTATCTAGCTCCAGTGGGCCAGGGAGACCCATTCAGAAGCAGGGGTCAGAAGCAGGCGGCCTCGGGGTCCAGCGAGGGCCCCTCTGCCAGGCCACTACGCAGGGCTTTCGCTGATGGACCCCTCCCCCAGGCCTGGCTCCGTCACTCCCTGGCTGGGCGCGTGTCTCCTGCCCATTCTGTTTGCAGTCGGTCACCTGTCCGTGCCCACGGAGGTGACTGTGGAGGAGCACCAGCCCACCTGGGTGGCTGGACCAACCATGGCAGAGGCCACCCTGCGAGATTTTATTCTGCACTTTGACTTTGCGGGCTCTCACCATTGTCGTGTGTAGCAACCTTGTCAGATGCTCTTAGACGTTTTTCCAATACTTCCCGGGCTGCCCCGAGAGCCACTCCTCTCGCCCAGTTAGGATCCTGGCTCTTCCTCAGTTTTGCCACTTGGCTATGATCAAGTACCTCATCTCGAGCCTCAGTTTTCACTTCTGCACATGGAGGTCATATCCCTTGCCTGTTGGTGCGAGGCACGGATGAGGCAGGGGAGGTGAGTGACGGCCGTGGGACACAGAGGCCACTCTGGGGGCTGCAGAAGTGGCAGCACCACAGCCCCTGCCCTCCAGGAAGCTTTCCCACTGCTGCAGCCTGAGTCAGTTGGGGACATCTTGGCAGAGACCGGGGAGAAAGAGCCCGGGACCAGGTGTCAGCCCTGGTGCTGGGCCCTGGCAGCACTGGCTCCCCAGCTGGCTCTCAGCCTCCCCCTGAGAAGGCTGACTGCCACTCTGATCTCTGGGTCTGTGGCAGGTGGCAGGCAGTGAGGAGGTCTCAGCAGCTGCCCAGTGTCAAGGAGGGCCTTTCCAGGGTGCCCAGCACCTGGGGGATGTGTGCCGGGGAGACAGAGAATTGGAAGGTCTCAGCCAGAAGCTAATAAACAATATTGGCTTACGGTGAAGGAGGAAGTGGGCAGCTCCACAACCATCGAGACTGATCTATTGGTTAATTAGGAGGTTTCCACAGCCACAGACTATGCCTGCTGTGTGCAGGGCCAGGTAGGGAGGGGGCCACAGGCTAATCAGGGCTGCTGGAAGGCCAGCTAGGGTCTGAGTGCAGCTCAATGTCTCCCCTGAGCCAGGAACCTTAAATAGCTGAGGAATAATGCGAGAGGTTGGGGTCAGGCAATGGACCTAGGACTGACTTGACGCCTGGGGCCCGCCCATCAGGACCCACTGTCTTGAGTACCTAAACAGAATTCTGCTATAGCAGGGGCTGGGGGCCCTCTGCGGTTTCCAGGGCAGCCAGTTGAGTATGGGGAGCTATAGGTTTGGGGAAGAGAGCTGATGCAGAATCAGGAAGAACCAAGAAAAACACTGGAAACCATGGGATCTGAGAACAGAGGTCCCAGAGGTGGAGAAGCTGGTTCTTCTAAGTAGAAAAAGGTAAACAGCAGTAGGTTTGAATCCAGACTCTCCCAAACACTAGTTGTGTGGCAAATCGCTAAACCCCTCTGATTCCTGATGTCTACATTTTTAAAGAGGAACGAATGATATCTACCGTGTAAAACTGTAATTAGTACCACAGTAGCTGTTCCCTTCTCCAGGGAATCTTCCCAAACAAGGAAACGAACCCAGGTCTCCTGCGATGCAGGATTCTTTACCAGCTGAGCCATCAGGGAAGCCCCATGGGATACATATGAAGTGCTTAACAAATATTTGCTATATTTATTTTGTATCTGTTAGTATTGTTACTCCGACTTCCCCGATGGCTCAGATGGTAAAGAAATTGCCTGCAATGCAGGAGACCCAGCTTCCATCCCTGGGTTGGGAAGATCTCTGGAGAAGGGAAGGGCAATCCACTCCAGTATTCTTGTCTGGGAAATCCCAAAGGCAGAGAGGCCTGACGGACTACAGTCCTTGGGGTCGCAAAGAACGGACACGACTGAGGAACCAAGACTACCACTACACTATTAAGTTACTCAGGACAGCGCTTCGAAGGGAGAAGG
>SJYQ01087764.1:0-25299 GCA_006410935.1 Redunca redunca
TGAGATGCAAGTGGATCTGGGTGACCTACATTCCACTCTAGCAGACTATTTCCACAGGAAAACAAAAAAAAGTGTTTACCTTTGTATTTTCTGGCATCTCCACTGTTCCAAAAACAGAGAAATAAGCATTTTGGAATGCATTTGCATTCACGGTGCACATGTCTAAAAATGACTTGATTAAGTCCTAGGAGCATAGCAATGAGCACATAGAGCCTCCCCCACCCCTGCCCATTAATCTGAGGTCACCAAATACTTCCTCAGCCTTGGTGAGCTTATTGTCCCTGTGGATGTTTAAGTACTCCTGGCTTTTATCCCATCTATGACTTTCTGCAATGATGGCTCTCCTCATCTGAGCATCTAAATTCTCCTTGCCCTCTCAGTTCCAGCTTCTGGGAAGCCTTCCCTGCCTCTCCCTCCATTGTCACAACCATGTGTGGCACCTTCCTCAAGAGCCCTCAGCCTGACATGCAGCCAAATACTCACAGCTAACGTGATACTAATAGTCAAGCAATGTGAGGTGCTAAGCTGGGGTCAGGCCTTTGCTCATACTTTTCTTGAGCTTTACCATGGCCTTTTTCACAGCTGGAGGGGGTAGGTACTGTTAATCACCATGTTATAGTTGAGGAAACTGAGGCATGAAGAAGTTAACAAACTCACTGAACTCACACAGCTAGTAGCTGCCAGACCTGATTAGGGACCCAGGCTTCTAATTCTTCACCTCCCCCCCTCCCCCCATGCACCCACACATGCACACACATTATCCTGTCTTCTCTCCACTGAGTCGGAGGAATCACAACTTCCTTTGTGTCTTTTGATTTAGAAACAGTGTGGGGTCAAGGACAGTAAAGAAGGTCGATTGAGACTAAAACTGCTTATTGACTTAAAAGTTTCTTAGAGTCTGATTTTCTGGAACAAAAAATGTTACATGAGATTAGGAATGTTGCATTTGTGTATTTGAATGATAAGAATTTTTGAACTCTCTCCTTTTTACTTTGTGAATGATAGGCAAATTACTTGTAAAAGGAAATGCTTTTACCTGCTGTCTCTGAATCTATTTGCATTAAACCCTCCTGTTAACTGAGATAACTTTTCAGTGGGTTGAATCTTTTATCTGAAGAAAGCCCTTCTCACTCAGAGCAGGGCCACAGGAACCTGTTTTGAGATTTAAGACTGCCATAATTTCTTAGCTTCCCAACTCCCTGTTGTCTTTTAATATTTATGGTGAAAGCTCTTTTGGAAAATAGTGGAAACTTGAGCAGTAGTCAAACATGTCATCTAATGTTGGTTATCCTTAGATGGGTTTCCCAGGTGGTGCTAGTGGTAAAGAACCTGCCGGCTAGTGCAAGAGACATAAGAGACGTGGGTTCAGTCCCTGGGTCGGGAGGATCCTCTGGAGGGCATGGCAACCCAGTTCAGTATTCTTGCCTGGAGAATCCCATGGACAGAGGAGCCTCGCGGGCTACAGCCCATGGAGTCGCAGAGTCAGGCACGACTGAAGCAACTTAGCACACATGCTTAGATATTAAAATGAGCCATTTTCCGAACCCTCCCCTTAGAAAAGAGGCTTATTTTTACAGTGGAGCAAATTTGGTGCCAAATATACAATTGCAGTTCTTTTAAACCATAGCCACTATTGTGAATTAAATGTGGAAAAACTAGGGAAGTAAGTTCAATTTCCAATGTTGGTGTGATTTCCTGAATTACAATAGATCTTTTACTTCTGGCTTAACACTGGATATTTTGCCATGTTGACAATACTTAATGAAGACTATTGAATAAAATACAAATTGTGTCTTTTAGGGAAATAATAGGAAAGTTATGCCCTAACAGCATATTGCCAGGAAAGGAAAATGAAAACAAAAGGCTTGTTAGCCCTTAAGCTGCTCAAACATAATATTCATTCAACAGACATTAATTTCAGAAGAATTTTTAAAATTCATCTTGTTGGGTTTCCTAAGTATGTCATTCACCTTTACTAATAGCCTGAGCTCTTTCTGTTCCATAAATTGCACCAGGATCAGAGTTGAAGGTTACCGTGTTTCTGCCGGGCACACAGTTAGGGTCACCTATTAAACTGGTGTTTGTCATCTTTATTTCTGTGGGGGTAGGAAACAAACCTCCTGTATGATTGGCAAACATTCCCCATCTGATGGAGTGTCTGAATTTAGATTTCCAAGTGTAGATAGTCTAGATCTGAGCTTTGCATATTACCTGGGCAATGCAGATGCCCATCGTCTGTTTTTTTGAAATAAGTTCTCATATTCTGGCTTACTGGCTAAGCTCATTTTGTTAGTGACGTACAAGCCAGGTCAAGGGCATGAATTAGTTTTGCCTGGTCTTGGAGCCACCAACTGCACCTGTAATCCTAGTAACTTTTTTTTTTTTTTTTTAATTCTTTGTGCTCCTGATCACAAAGGAGACTAGACAGTGGATAAACCCTGTGGATATATCAGCATATAGCCCTCATCACTAAGGGCGAAGATGGTGCCATATCAGAAAATGAACTGATGAGGGTTTTAGTTTTTTTTCAGACCCCATAAGTTAGAGGCAGGGCTTCACTGGCAGTTTGTCAAGGAACTTTGTTTCTGCTTCTGACAGGTGTCCTCCTGTGAAGAGTGGGTCAGGAATAGGGGTAGCTTTCTAGAACACAGCCGTCATCTTTTCCCTTTCTTAGGGGTGTTCCTACAGTCATTAGTGCGTGCTTTGGGGCCCTTTCTGGGCTTCGCTCTTCTCCCATAAAGCTTTTGCAGATTTGTACCCTGAAAGAAGAGTGAAGGATCATGGCCAGAATCATTCACCTGGTGAACTAGATTGTTCACATGCGTCTAGGCTCACATTTATATTTGTTGCATAGAGTTTTGGTAAAATTGAGCAGTGAGATGTCTAGACACAAGTTAAGTTAGAACCTAGTTCTGTGACAAAGGGTTGACTAGGGACTCTTCTAAATCTTGAGAGTTTACTACAAAACTTATTGTAAAAAGGAAATGAAATGGACAAATTAGACCATGTAAAGGTCATTGGTGCATTCTCTTATTCTTGAAAGTTGGTGAAATTGTGGATATAGAAAATGTAATATGTGGTTTGGGTCAAGGTAAAGGATTTAGGAATTAGAAAATAAATGCTGCTATAGTTACTCTGTATTAGTGGTGGCTGTTTGAAAGAAACAGCAACATTTCTGCTCCCATTCCATTTGTGTGTGGCAACCTTGTTTGCATTAGAGGTGCTCCTTTCCCTGCTCAGCACTCAGTGGTCATTCAGACTTAAAATCAGAGTCTGGAATGAATCTTGCTGGAATTGAAGCCAGTAGCCAAGGCTGCATTGTATCCTCAGAATGTTGAATCAAAGGCCTTTTATTATATTTTTGTATTTTAAAATCAAGAATAGAAATTGGATTGGTCCAGTGTTCTTGCCTGGAGAATCCCAGGGACAGGGGAACCTGGTGGGCTGCCATCTATGGGGTCGCACTGAGTCAGACACGACTGAAGCGAGTTAGCAGCAGCAACAGCAGCAGCAGCAGAAAACCTCTGTGACCCATTTAGGGCTTGATACTCATTGAGGAGGTGACATTTGCAACTGCAGTTACTGGAACTGTGGCGTGAGACTGCCTTGGTTCACATTTTCTACTAAGGAATATATGTGTGTGTGCATGTATTTTTTTCTTTTTTTTTTAGTTTGACCCAGTTTCTTTTCAGACTGTGACTAAAGCTATCTTTCTTCTGTACGCCACCTTTTTCTACTATACTCCTTGGATTGTAATTTGAGTCTGAAGGACCAGTGACCTACTTCCTTGCCAGTTTTTCTCTCACAGCTTCCCTGTGGGCTAAGGGAGACCGTGATCCTCTGTGGCCAGGTTCCATACCAGGGGAGACACATTCACCGACCTTAGAAAGGGTCTTGCCCCTTGGCTTCCTGCTTAGAATAGGGAGCTGCGTGGCAGAGAGGAGATGGCTTACATTGTAATTCTCCCAAGCTCAGATTGTTTTTCTGATGGAATAAGTTGGGGGAAGTAGGTGGAAGAGAGGATAGAGGGAGTTATTGGGCTTCACTTATCTTATCATTTGTTTTCCTCTGGATTGCCTTTGTTTATACTGTCTCCTCAGGTCAGGAATTCCTCCAGCAGAAAGCATGCATCCACACGGGGTTGTTGAGATTGGGGCTTCCTTCTTGTGCTCGAATTGCTGACTTGGCTGTCCTCTCTCCAATTTGATCTGAAAGGAGGGCTGGAATGATTTAACCTGCTTTAAATTCTTCCATTACAGGGAAAAGAGATCTTAAAATGATGGCTTGCGGGTGAAAGGATTAATGATTTTTCTAATGGGGAAAGGAGATGATGCTGAGAAAGTTTAACACCTATGTGTAATTTCTTTATGTTGCTTTCGAGTTTAGAAACACATGTTTGACACCTTGAATGAAATCTTTTCTTCTTTTGGTTGCTGCTTGGCAATTGCACAGAGGAAAAAGAAACACCAGTTGATTTTAGGTTCAGGTTTGGGTAATCTTGGTAGTTCCTTTAAACTTTCCTGGGCCCCTGTTTCCTCATCTGTGAAACAATGTAAAAATTCTAAAATCTTATGAGAACAATTTCATCCTAACACAATGACCTCACATGGTGTTGTGTGATGTTGATATAATGTCCACTGGGTTCCCGTAGAGTGGAGATCAGCGAGGGGGACCTCTGTTTTCTTACTTTCAGAATTTCCAACCTTGGTCCCTGTCCTTAGCGCAATGTTTCTGAAACCCTCTTCTTGGCTGAAAGCTAAACCCTTGAGGTCTAATCTCTAGTCTAATCTCCTTAACTGAGCAGCTTCTAGTCTTCTCCAGGCCAGGGGCTTAGGAAATTCCATAAGGGATGAGGCAAGACTGTGGTGTCTTTGAGTGACCATCAAGTTCTCTTTAGGTCGATCATCTCTTTGAACTAGAATTTGATCACCACCATTGGCACACAGGATGGATGCAGCCAACAGTCATGTTTTATTTGGCCAGCACAACGTTATTTTTTAAAATGGAATGACTTTAGTTAACATTTATATTCTGATTTGTCACTGACCTTACCAAACGCTAGGGCCTCATACACAACCACTTTGTTTACGTGATACTTCTTAACCTCCTTGGACCCTGAAGGCATTTGAGTTTTCAATCCCCATTTTAAACCAAATTAAATTGCAGTAAGAGGCTCTTTGACCATTTACCCAGCAGTGGGCTGGCAAACGACCCAATCCAGGGTTTCTTAATCTCAGCACTATTGGCATTTTAGGCAGGCTCCTTCTTTGTTGATGGGGGCTGTACTGTGTGTGAAGGATATTCATTAGTGTCCTGGGCCTCTACTCACTAGTAGCAACCTTCCCCTCAGTTATGACACCAAAAATGTCTTCAGATGTTGCCAAATGCCCCCTGGGGAGCAAAACTGGGTTCAGTTGAAAGCCAATTGACAGATTTTGGATGGCCTGGGAATTTTAAACATTGGACCAGGCTTGGATATTTAAGGATAAATTAGAATTCATCTGGAAAACTGAGCTACCGTGCTGTGTGTGTGTGTGTTTTTTTTTTCCCCAGCAGTGGGGGACGTTGGTTAGAACAGGGTAAAGGTCAGTGAATTAGACCCTTCGAGGTCCCTTCGAGGTCGCTTCTTCATTCTTCCATGAAACCACTGCCTGGGAGGCCAGCCATAGTTTAAGGACATGTCCTTGGTCACAGCAGGGGGCTCTGAGGCACTGATGCTGGGTCGGGGCAAGCCCGCAAGAGCTAGCGTGCAAACAACTCTGAAATACATAGCTTGTGTTGGTGGATCAGTAAAGTGATCTGTGGGTGAAGACGATGAGGCTTTGGGGAAACAGAGTCAAAGACCAAAATGCTTTAAAAAAAAAAAAAGCTTTTAAAAAATAACAGTGTATCTCAAATAAGCCTTGAGGAAAGAGCTCTGAAAAGAACTAGCAGCAGACTGATGTCCCCCACCCCTCTTTTTTTCCTCTCCCTCAAAAAAGAATGTTTGTAAAACTTGACTCAAAAATGGGCTTTGGCAACACTTAAACTTGCCTTGCCTCCCAGAAAAACATTGGCCAAGTTTCAGTGTACAGAGGGAGAGTGTTGTGAAGTTTTAATTAACCAATCCAAGCTCAGTCCTTGAGCAACTAATCCAGCGATAATGCTTAGGGAAGCACACAGTTTCAGTTAAAACATAAACCATCAAGTCTCTTCTTAGAGGGCTAGGTGGGACTTTAAAGGGATCCATGCCTCTTCCTAAACACTGTTGGTTCTGTATCCTGGTTGGGAATCAGAATTCTCCATGGTGGTTTAAAGAAAATGCCTTGATATCACCTCTCATCCTTCAGAATGGCTGTCATCAAAAANGGACTTGGTTATGAACAGGGAAGCCTGGTGTGCTGCAATTCATGGGGTTGCAAAGAGTTGGACACGACTGAGCAACTGAACTGAACTGAATTCTCATAATGTAGAGAGTTTTTTTATATTTTGGTAGACTGTACTGAGATAACTTGTGAAAGTTATTCTCTCCTTTTCAAGATGCCTCCCTGGGGTGATTGAATATGCATATTAATCTTTTTTAATTTTTTTAAAGGAAAGGAGACAAAAAGCACCCAATGCCCAGTACCATGAGTGCCCTTGGATAAACTGGGTGGGAGAGTGGGAGTAAAAGCTCTTATTAGCCTCTGTTCTAGAAAAATCTAGATTCCAGGCGGCATCTAGATATTTCACAGCAAAGTTAAACTCAGGTTTCTGTCAGACTCGTCTCTGGCTTCATAAAATTGAGGCAAATTTGTTTGTTGTAAGTTTCCTTCCTCAGCCTATGCCATGGGCCATCATTCAGGACTTTAAAGTCCTGCATTGTAAACTATCAAAGATGGGAAATACAGTAAAATGATGGCCAATTTTACTTGCATTTTACTTAGAATAATCAGATTAGATCCAAATATCTATCAAGCATAGCAGAGGCAAGTGAATAAGTTTAAGGAGAAGATATTGTACCTGAGCCTTGTATGGCCTATCTCGTAAGCTGTGGAAGTGTCCTCTTAAAGCATCATTTGTTTATTCATTTGGCAGGTAAAGAATGTTTTGATACTGGATGTGAACATATCAGAATGCTGTTTTATATCCCAGCTTTCCCCCTTTGGAATGCAGAACTCTTGTTTTACTAAATAAAGCTCAGATTATCCTCTGTCTTCAGCTTCTGAAATAAAAAAATTACGTTGTGCAATAGGTGAAGACTCTCCCCAATGAAAGATTCTTTGCTTCCACTGGCAAGTAATTTCATGTTTTGCTTATTTGGCTCATGTCCACATTTTCAAAGGAATGTAACCAGCATCAGTTATAGGAAGCAATGCTCTACAATCTCAAATCAGTTTTTCCAGTATGTTATTCCTGCAGATCAAATCTTTTATCCTCAGCTCTTTTCTCTCCTAAATGCCAATTTTGAGTCTCAGATGCCATGTTTTGTATTAGAAAAAAATTTGTTAGCATGACATGATATTAAAGAAAGAATGGCAAAAGGCAGAATACAGATTTTATTTTTTAGGGTTGATGAAAATGTTCTAAAATTACTTACAATGGTTACACAGTCTATAATTATACAGAAACCCTCTAAACTGTACACTTTAAGTGAATGAGTTTTATGGTGTGTGAATTATATCAAAATAAAGCTGTTATATATATTAAAAAAAAGACTAAAAAGAATCAGACCAAGTAAAACCTTAGAATTTAGACCTTAGGGATAATATCTTAGCCTTACTTTTCTATCTCTTTTCTTCATGTACACCTCAAGTTTTTCTCTAAATAGATAACATGGACAAAGAATAATTGTGATCATTCCTCAGGACCACCTGAACCATGGGAAACTTTCTTACAATGACATTTTTATTGTAATGAAATATGGCTCATATTTTTCTCATCCCTCTTAATTGTGAGCAGGGCATGAAAGGTTAGACAGGTTTGCAAAACTGTATACCTGGTGTGATGGTAAGCTAAGATTTTGGCTTAGCTGAAATTTGCTTTAAACTTGTTCTGTTCAATTATTTTGCAGAATTTTTCTGCTGTAGAAGCTGTCACACAGTGAAAAGTACTCAAGTATATAATCTTGTCTATAATACTGTGTATGTTGGAAAGGAATATTTCATTTATAAGGGATTATGTAACTCGGGGTTTCTCAAATTTGGATTCATGATCATTTGAGAAACACTGCATTAAAAGTTAAATTGCTGAACGTGGAGGTACTCATTTGATGCCATTGGGATTAAAAAACTCGTGTAGAGGTAGACTTTGAGGTTCAATTTGGGTATAAGGTGGTTTTCCAGACATATTAATTCTAGTGCTGCATAATGAACTACCACAAATTTAGCGGCTTAAAACCCCACCAGGTCAGAAGTCTAGGCATGCTGTGGCTAGGACTCACAGTCTCATCAGGCTAAAACTAATGTGTCAGCCAAAGCCACAGTTCTCATCTGGGGCTCAAGGGATTCCTCCAAGCTGTCTGGTGGTAGTTGTTGGTCAATTGCTAAGTCGTGTCTGAATCTTTGAGATCCCATGAATTGCAGCATGCCAGGCTTCCCTGTCCTTCTCTATCTTCCGGAGTTTGCTCAAACTCATGTTCATTGAGTCAGGGATGACATCCAACCATCTTATCCTCTGCCACCCCTTCTCCTCTTGCCATTCTTTCCCAATATCAGGGTCTTTTCCAGTGAGTTGGCTTTTTGTATCAGGTGGCCACAGTACTGGAGCTTCAGCTTCAGCATCAGTCCTTCTAATGAATGTTCAGGATGCAGAATTTATTACCTTGTGTCTGTAGGACTGAGGGCTTCCCAGGTAGCACTAGTGGTAAAGAATCTGCCTGCCAATGCAGGAGACACAGGAGATGCAGGTTCACTCCCTGGGTCGGGAAGATCCCCTGGAGTAGGAAATGGCAACCCACTCCAGTATTCTTGCCTGGAGAAACCCATGGACAGAGGAGCATGGAGGGCTACAGTCCGTGGGGTCACAAAGAATCAGATATGATTAAGCACATAAGGAGTGAAAACTAACTGCTGGCCAGGAACTGCCTGCTTTTAGCTCCTAGCTAGAGACCTACATTTCCGTGGCCTACATCGGAAGTTCACAAGAGGATATTTAGTTTCTTCTTCTAGGTCACTTCTTTTCTGCCATCAGCCAGAGAAAGGGCTGATTTTGTGGTCTCACCTGAATTGGTCAGGCCCACCCAATATAATCTCTCTTTGACCATATAATGTACCCTAATCATAGGATTGATAGCTCATCATATTTATAGGTTCCACTCACCCTCTAAAGATTATGGGGCATCATTTCAAGTTCTGCCTTTCATACCAGATAACAGAAATTATGCCAGTATATTGCTGATGATTGTTAAGGTGAAAAATCCAAAATCCCAAAATGAATGATGTTTCACAAGGTATGCTTTAGGACCTCTCCCACTGCCCTCCTCCCACCTACTCCATCTTTTCAAAGTATCTCCCCCTCAAACTTATTGCTTTCCATTGCTACTTTTCTTGTTTCAAGGAGAATGAAAATGACGATCAAAAAAATTTTGTTATTAAAATTTCCTACACAAAAACACAAATGCAAAGAATGATTAGTATGGGTTTAATATATTAAACCTGTATATTTATAAGTATATTTATATGGAGCTGTTACATCAGTTATCAGTTCATGTTTAATCTTTCATTTCTACCTCCAATTACTTTTTATCAGCTCTGGGATTATTTTAAAGTAAATTCTGGACATTTTATAATCTCATCTGTAAATATTCTAGTATTTAGTTTATGTCCAAGAAAAATTGGGACTCTCTTTTAAAAACATAACTAAAATCTCTTATCATATCTAAAATAATTTATATTATACCTTTAAAGTTACAAAACAGCTCATCAGTTTTCAAATTTACTGTTAACTTTTTAAAAAGTTTATTGAACTCAGGATTCCAGTAAGGTTCATACGCTGCAATTTTAAAAAAAAATGTCCCTTAAGCCTCTTTAAATCTCAGGTAGTATTTTTCCTTGCTATTTACCTGTGAGAAGAACTGGATTATTTGTCCTATAGCATTTTCTACAGTCTGGACCTCATGGCAAAATACCTCTATTTCCCCTGTCTCCTTTAAGTTAGTTAAGATGAAAATAATCGATACCATGGACCTACCTCTCTTGTCCCTAGAGGTAGAAAAGCTCATTTGGTAAAAGCTCAGTTGGTAAACACAATGCTTCCATATGATTTACTGTCCATGTATGTACAGGTATTTAGAGATATATCTGAGAGTAAAGCAAGTATGTTAGGTTTTTCAAATTCTTACTATTGAGAGCAGTCTAAGAGTTACATAATCAGAGTGAATTAGTGTTTAAATTCTTGTGAAAAATATATCACATACAGATGCACTAAGTGATACTTAGATTTATTTAGTAGTCCTTTAGCCTAAGTGTTTTTTGTTAAATAGAGTTTAGCTTCCATAAAAGGACAAAAAAATTTCTTTTAAGGAGGAAGATGTTTCAGTTTTGGAAAATAACCAGATTATTAAAATTGTGCTGATCATGAAATAATTGCTTTTCTATAATAGGACTTTGCTAGTTATTCCGTATCTGTAGGCTCTCCAGAGGTGTGCCTTGTGGCCTCAAAGAAGGTGATATATATTTTAAATCCTAACCATTGGAATATTCTATTTTAAAAACTGAAACACTTAATATTGTTTTAAGAGAAAAACTTTATATGACTACCAGTGAAGGAAAGTAAAAGAGGCTTTCCAGTTAAAATTTTATTTTGAAGGAAAAAATAGAATTGGGTTGAGAGAAGTACTGATAAAAGTTTGATTGAGAGCATAGCACTTGAGTATGGAGGATATAAAACTTTTTCTGTAAAGGGCTAGATATTAAATATTTTAGTCTTGGTAGGCCATGCTGGTCCTGACAACTATTCGACTCATTGTTGTTGGAAAAGCAGCCACAGACAGTATGTAAACACGTGGGGGTGGCAAGTTAGGAAGAACTGGTGTCTTGACGATACCGTCTTACCCGTGAACATGGAATAGTTCTCCATTTACTTAGTTCTCTCATTTCATTCGCTAGGCTTTTGCAGTTTCTGCCTATAGATCTTGTGCATGTTTTGTTAGTTTTATACCTAAGTATTTCATTTCTGCAGTGCTAAGTTGTGTCGCGTTTTTAATTTCATCTTCTGCTCATTTATTGTTGGTATACAAGAAAGCAATTGACTTTTACTATTAACCTCGTATCTTGGAGGTTTTTTGTAGATTTTTTTTTTTTAATTAAGTCGAGAAAGTTCTCTATGCCTTGTTCACTGGAAGTTTTTAATCATAAATGGGTATTGAACTTTACCAAATACTATTTCTGCATCTGTTGATACTATCATGTGATTTGCTTACCTGGGATAAATCTCTCTTCCTTTTGGTGTGTAATTCTACGTTTGTATTGGATTCAGTTTGCTAATATGTTGTTGAGGATTTTGTTACGTTCCTAAGCAGCATTGGTTTATAGTTTCCTTGTAATATTTTTGTCTAGTTTTGCTGTTAGCCTAATGCTGGTCTCATAAAAAGTTAGAAAGTATTCCCTCTTTGTATATCTTCCGAAAGAGATTGCAGAGAATATGTATGATTTTTCCCCTAAATATTTGATGGAATTCACCTGTGAATCCATCTGAATCTGGTGCTTTCTGTTTCAGAAGGTTATTAAACTCTCTGGTTTTGTTAGTCTTATGGCCTGTAATTCAGAAACTGATGTGTTTGTAGATAGTTGATGTTAAAGAATAATTAGTTTAAAAAGAAGATTCTCAGTTATAAAATAAAATGTCAACAATTTGTATTTAGCTTATTAATCAGTGAAGGAATCAGTAAGCTGTCAAGACCAGTTCAAAGGAGAATTTTAAGAACATATATATGTCTTTATGTAGCCACAATCAGAAATGCTGAAATGAATTTGCTTGTGGATGCAAAACTTATTGATATTCTAAAGGGCTATACAATGTAATGTTTTCCTTTATACATTTACATAAATCAGTTGTATCTCTGCCAGACAAAATCCATTTGCTTCCTTATAGATAAAAGTCATTACATTGTTGTGTGTTTTTTACAGGTTAATTCCTGCCTCTACAGAGTTGTGAAATTGTCTGACCCAGCACATTCTCAGACTTTTCATTTCAGGACACTTTGATCCTACTAAATATTGAAGACTCCAAGAAAATTTCTTTAATATACAAATTAAATTGGAAATCAGAAGTGAAACGCTTTGTTCTTTCATTAAAAAAAAAAAGCAATGATGAAACCTAATTCATATTATCTGACTGATGACTTCATCTTGGGTGCTGAAACTTTTGAAAAATTCCATGGTATACTTGTTGAGAGAATGAGAGACAAAATGGCAAATAACATCTTAATATTACCGTGAAAATATTTTTGAACTTATAAACATCCTGACAAGATCTGAGTGCTCATTGGGCTTCCCAAGCCACCCTTTTGAGAATCACTGGCCTAGTTAGAAGGAAAAAAAAATCAAAGATAATCCCTGGAGGACCTGCTAGACTACAAATGACACTCCTCTGAAAAGATATGCAGTAATCTCTTTTGACCATTTCTGAATTTTGATTTTTTTCTGAACAGGAAGTACCTTCTTTGACAAATGTCCTGCACAGCAGGGGGAATTTTCAAGGCTATTTCAAACTATTAAGTCAAAGGTTATTTTTGATTGTAAAATTAATACAGGTTAAAAATTTTAATACAGGTTACCGTGTGAAAAATGAGAAAATATAGGAAAGTTTAAAAAAAGAAAAATCTTATAAAGGCAAGTAATGTTAACATTATGGGCAAGTATCTTTATGTAGTTTTAAAAATATTTTTGATTATATATTATATGTCCTGTTTTACATTCTTCTTCCAACTAAATGTTGTCAAAGCATTTCTCATGTTATTAAAAATTTTTTCTTGTGGTAGAAAACACATATAACATTTACCATCTTAACCATTTTTACACTTGCTCTTAGCCAAAAGGCCAAGAAGCGATCTTAACCATTTTAAAAATACACAGTTTTGTAGTGTTCAGTATATTTACAGTATATTTACATTGTTATGGAACAGATCTCCAGAACTTTTTCATCTTGTAGAACTGAAACTCTATACCAATTAAACAAATCCGCTTTGCCTCTCCCCCAGCCCCTGGTAACCATCATTCTATACTCTTTGTCTATGAGTTGACTACTTTAGATGCCTTGTATAAGTGGAATCACAGTATTTGTTTTCTTATGGCTGACTTATTTCACTTAGCATAAGGTCCTCAAGCTTCTCCCATTTTGTAGCATCTGGCCAGATGTCCTCCTTTAAAGCTGTGTGATACTTCAGGGCATCTACATACCACATTTTGTTTATCCATTTGCCCATTGGTGGACATTTGGGTTGCTTCCAGCTTTTGGCTATTGTAAATAATGTTGCTCTGAACATGGTGTGCAAGTATCAGTTTGAAACCATGCTTTCAATTTTTTTGGATATATACCCAAAGGTGGGATTATAACCAGAGCCTGAATCATATGGTAATTCTGTTTTTAGTATTTTGAGAAACTGTCATACTCTCTTCTGTAGCAGCTCTACCATTTTACATTCCCACCAACAAAAGTGCACATCTTTGCAATATTTTTTTTGAATAGCCATCCTAATAAGTGAGAGATTATTAAAACTTTTAATAAACTTTGTTATTGTTCAGTCACTCAGTTCTGTCCAATTCTTTGCAACCCCATGGACTGTAGCACACCAGACTTCTCTGTCCATCACTGTCTCCCAGAGCTTGCTCAAACTCATATCCATTGAGTCAGTGGTGCCGTTCAACCATCTCATCCTCTGTCGTCCCCTTCTCCTCCTGCCTTCGATCTTTCCCAGCATCAGGATCTTTTTCAATGAATCAGCTCTTCACATCAGGTGGCCAAAGTATTAGAGCTTCAGCATCAGTCCTTCCAATGAATATTCAAATGAATGAATTTATTCATCTAATAAACTTAGAATGACAGTATTTATTTCCATTTTATGTGCAGTATAGGTAATCATTTCCTAATATATCCCACTAAAAGCTGTTATGAACATCTTTTTTTCTTTTTCACCCTATTTTCTTTGAATATATTTATTAGAAATGAAATAAATGGATCAAAAGGTGTATAATTTTAAAATTTTTTGTTAAGTACTGCAAAATTGTTCTCAAGAAAGGTTTTGCCAGTTGACGCTGAATCAGTTGACACTAAAACATCTTTCATTTCATGTCTGTGGTGTAAATATTATTATCTTAACAATTATCTGTGACTCAACAACCAATAAATGCTATCACATTGTATTTTAATTTATGTTTCAAAATTTGTTAGTCGCTCAGTTGTGTCTGACTCTTTTGCCACTCCATGGACTGTAGCCTGCCAGGCTCCTCTTTCCATGGAATTCTCCAGGCAAGAATAACTGGAGTAGGTAGCCATTCCCTTCTCCAGGGGATCTTCCTGACCCAGAGATTGAACCCAGGTCTCCTGCTTTGCAGGCAGATTCTTTACTGTCTGAGCCACCAGGGAAGCCCCAAAATTTGTTAAAATAGAACCGTTTTCTCTAGGCTATTTTTATTTTTCCTTTCTCAAATGGTTATTTGCCCGTTTATTTATTTGAATCCCAGTGTTTTGAATGGATCATAAAAGAGATAAATTAGCAATGCAAATATGAAGTTACCAGACTTTTCACAAATGTATAAATAGTCATGGAACCTCTTAGCAGAAAAGTTATGAGGTCTCCAGGCACGTTTTAAAATGACTTTAAGGGTCTCTGGCTACAGATTTGTATAATTAATTATGTTAACAAGCCCTTTCCTCATTATCTGGAGGGAAACCTTAGGTCAGCTCCTGCCATCTTATGGCCAATTTGCATTTCCTGGAACTTTTGGCTCAGTGGTTTCTTACTTTAAGTGATTTTTCTGCTGATAGCGAGACTGCTACAGATTTTTCTGGAGGCAGAGAGAACAGGGAGATGATAAGTGGTTTTTTCCATTGGACTGAAGATGTTTGGAAAAATAGGAGGTAGAACAATGAAATAATCCAAATATTATGAAGAAAGAGGCAGAAGTTTATATTAGAATGGTTTATATGATAAAGGAAATGTTATACCCAGTTCTTTTTGTTTATAAATGGTATCTCAAAGCAGAAACTCAAGTACTTAGCTAAAACTTTTAAGGCATTGCCTATGCAGTACTAATATTATGATAATGCTGTACTCATCACAGTCTGATTGTCTTTGTGTCAATATATCATAAATCAATATTGTGGGGATGTAACTTTCCTCCTACTTCAAGCACTTCAGGTTCGTTCTAAGTTAAACAGAAAGAACAAAAACCAACAAATCTTCCAAGCATTGAGAAAGAGGTTTGTGTTTTGAAATTAATTTTAGATAGTTATGGCAACCCATAATAGAATATAAGGCAGTGTATTCCAGCATGCTTTAGAGAAGACCACTTTATTCAGAATTATCATGTTTCTGTTGACATATTTTTTCTGGAATTCTACTTTGAGGCACTATGGCTGTCTGTTCTTGTTCAAGAAGTAACAAACAAAATGCAAAATGTGGAACTTTCTGGTAAGGCGTTGGCAGATAGTCCTTGTGTGTTTGGGAGACATAGTTTGATCCAGTGGTGAAGAGGTTGCTTCAGTCATGTCCGACTGTTTGTGACCCTATGGACCACAACAGCCCACCCAGCTCCTCTGTCCATGGGATTCTCCAGGCTAGAATACTGGAATGGGTTGCCATTTCCTACTCTGGGGGATCCTTGTGACCCAGGAATCAAACCTGCGTCTCTTCATTGGCAGGTGGGTTCTTTACTGCTAGCGCCACATGGGAAGCCGGGTGGAGAGGTTATTATGAAAGTATTCTCTGGAATAAGGACCACGATCTAGGGGAGAAGGTCACTTCTGCATTCTTCTTTCTGAGTCATCAATTCATGTCTTTCTAGCCTAGAAAAAGATATTTCTCCCCAGCTGATCTGTTAGTNAAATTTAGTGTAATGACAGAATCAGAGTTAGAGCTCAGATCTCCACTACCATCACATCCTAGATGGTTATCTGACAGCCCCAGATGTCAAA
Organism: Redunca redunca; assembly: GCA_006410935.1. Taxonomy (NCBI): domain Eukaryota; kingdom Metazoa; phylum Chordata; class Mammalia; order Artiodactyla; family Bovidae; genus Redunca; species Redunca redunca. Next base: position 16,096 of record SJYQ01087764.1, read on the forward strand.
TACACATCCCTTCCCCCACTTCCTCACTGTCCACAATTATGGCGGAGAGTGTTTATCCAATGCTTATCTAATGTGACATTTCTTTCCTACACAGCCTGGACATGGCTTCAGAATCCATCTCAAACCAACATTCTAATAGCTACAGCTAATAGGCAAGAAATTCTAACGAGTTTGGCATTGTACGTAGTTGAATCTTTAAAAAAGGGCCACTTTAAATTTTTTAAAGGAAATTTACTTATATTGTTTAATTCAAGTGGAATGTTGTTGCTTTCTTTTTAGCAGTGGTTCCCAATATGATGATTTCTTTTTAATTAAAATAATTATAGATTACCACATGACAATTCAATGACACCATCAATGAATTTCAGTTTCATTAATCGCAATATATATATCCATTTGGAGAAATGGGCATGCATATATATACAAAACATTTACATGCTTATGAATGAAAGGCTCCTTGTGGTAATTCCCACCCTCCACCTTAGAGTTAGGCATTAAAAATCATTATTCTATACTATTTTGTCTTTTTTTCTTAGTTTTACTTTAAGTTAAGTAGGATTTAATTTTTGTTTTAAGGGACCTCTTCAGTGGTTTCCATTCTGTGTGCTGTCTGTGGAGTCTCATTTCCAGGAGATGCCTCAAGAGACACCCCCCCTCCCCAACCTGCTGCCTCACACCCCTTCCAGCTTTAACCAGCCTGTCTACTTTAAACTCTTCTGGATATTGGGATTCTCCATGAGATTTCATTTAGATAAAGGGTTTCACATCTTTTTAAAATTGAAAAAGACTGATAATCCTACATGCCCATTTCACATAGTATTTCGAGGTTATCCTGTTGGTTAAAACTGGAGCCAGGCTGCTCTTTCTTCATCCCCTTGTCCTGTGCATAACGCGGTGGAGGAGGTAAGCTGACACACCGCTGCCAGCTCTGAGTGCAGCACACACTTAAGTGGAAAGAAAAGTTGTTTAGTGTTACCAGGGGCCTGAAATCTGTTTCCACCCTGAATAAAAGGTTATGTGGTGTATGTATTTGTTAGTTTGGGGTGGGTGGAGGGATGGTGAAGCTTTTTTTAAAGCTTAATTTTATCTGAAACAGTAACAAGTGATGCTCTAGGCAGAAGACAGTATCTCTTCTCTTTTTTCCTGTGTTGTGCCCCTTCCCCATGCTGAGTTTGTGGCATGATTTACCTTGTCCTAAATTTAACCATTGTCTAAGCAGACTCTCGTCGCTTTCCTAGATTTTCCTGTCTATCAGAGGACAGATCAACATGCCATCAAGATATCGGCCAAATAGGATACTTAACATACCTTGTTTGGGCTATCTTTTTCTTTTTGCCTCAAATGTCCCTGTAAAACTCACTGGTTTTTAAGACTTGCTTACCTCAGTTTCAGTTCAGTTTAGCCACTCAGTCATGTCCGACTCTTTGCGACCCCGTGGACTACAGCACACCAGGCCTTCATGTCCATCACCAACTCCTGGAGTTTACTCAGACTCATGTCCTTTGAGTCGGTGATGCCATCCAGCCATCTCATCCTCTGTCGTCCCCTTTTCCTCCTGCCCCCAATCTCTCCCAGCATCAGAGTCTTTTCCAATGAGTCAACTCTTTGCATGAGTTGGCCAAAGTATTGGAGTTTCAGCTTAACATCAGTCCTTCCAATGAATATTCAGGACTGATTTCCTTTAGGATGGACTGATTGGATCTCCTTGCAGTCCAAGGGACTCTCGAGTCTTCTCCAACACCACAGTTCAAAAGCATCAATTCTTTGGCGCTCAGCTTTCTTTATGGTCCAGCTGTCACATCCATACATGACCACTGGAAAAACCATAGCTTTGACTAGACAGACCTTTGTCGGCATAGTAATATCTCTGCATTTTAGGTTGGTCATAGCTTTCCTTCCAAGGAGTAAGCGTCTTTTAATTTCGTGGCTGCAGTCACCATCTGCAGTGACTTTGCAGCCCAAAAAGATAAAGTCTGCCACTGTTTTCTCTGTTTCTCCATCTATTTGCCATGAAGTGATGGGACCAGATGTCGTGATCTTAGTTTTTTGAATGTCGAGCTTTAAGGCAACTTTTTGACTCTCGTCTTTCATTTTCATCAAGAGGCTCTTTAGTTCTTCTTCACTTTCTGCCATAAGTATGGTGTCTTCTGCATATCTGATGTTATTGATATTTCTCCCAGCAATCTTGATTCCAGCTTGTGCTTCTTCCAGCCCAGCGTTTCTCATGATGTACTCTGCATATATGTTAAATAAGCAGGGTGACAATATACAGCCTTGACGTACTCCTTTCTCGATTTGGAACCAGTCTGTTGTTCCATGTCCATTTCTAACGGTTGCCTCCTGACCTGCATACAGGTTTCTCAAGAGGCAGGTTAGGTGGTCTGGTATTCTCATTTCTTTCAGAATTTTCCACAGTTTATTGTGATCCACACTGTCAAAGGCTTTGGCGTAATCAATAAAGCAGATGTTTTTTTGGAACTCTCTTGCTTTTTCGATGATCCACCGTTTATTGTCAATTTGATCTCTGGTTCCTCTGCCTTTTCTAAAACCAGCTTAAACATCTGGAAGTTCATGGTTCAGGTATTGCTGAAGCTTAGCTAGGAGAATTTTGAGCATTACTTTACTAGTGTGTGAGATGAGTGCAATTGTGCGGTAGTTTGAGCATTCTTTGGCCTTTCTTTGGGATTGGAATGAAAACTGACCTTTTCCAGTCCTATGGCCACTGCTGAGTTTTCCAAATTTGCTGGCATATTGCGTGCAGCACTTTCACAGCCTCATCTTTCAGGATTTGAAATAGTTCAACTGGAATTCCATCACCTCCACCAGCTTTGTTTGTAGTGATGCTTCCTAAGGCCCACTTGATTTTGCATTCCAGGATGTCTGGCACTAGGTGAGTGATCAAACCACCATGATTATCTGGGTTGTGAAGATCTTTTTTGTACAGTTCTTTTGTGTATTCTTGCTACCGCTTCTGAATATCTTCTGCTTCTGTTAGGTCCATACCATTTCTGTCCTTTATCGAGCCCATCTTTGCATGAAATGTTCCCTTGGTATCTCTAATTTTCTTGAAGAGATCTCTAGTCTTTCCCATTCTGTTGTTTTCCTCTATTTCTTTGCATTGATCACTGAGGAAGGCTTTCTTAACTCTCCTTGCTATTCTTTGGAACTCTGCATTCAGATGCTTATATCTTTCCTTTTCTCCTTTGCTTTTTGCTTCTCTTCTTTTCACAACTATTTGTAAGGCCTTCTCAGACAGCCATTTAGCTTCTTTGCGTTTCTTTTTCTTGGGGATGGTCTTGATCCCTGTCTCCTGTACAATGTCATGAACCTCCGTCCATAGTTCATCAGGCATTCTGTCTATCAGATCAAGTCCCGTTAATCTATTTCTCACTTCCACTGTATAATCATGAGGAATTTGATTTAGGTCATACCTGAATGGTCTAGTGGCTTTCCCTACTTTCTTCAATTTAAGTCTGAATTTGGCAACTACCTCAGTTTACCTTACCCATTTGAGGCTGCAGGTGATCTTGAATTTCTGGAACACGTTTCTGGTGACACTTTGTAGAAGGCACTGAGTGGATCCCAGTCCCATGCCTGTGGGGGGTGTTCAGTGTTTCCCTTCAGACTCTTGTAGCTTGGCTGCTCCCGCAGACTCCTGACGGGCAGCTCGCTGCCTCGCCCTCCTTGGGAAGGTCATTTCCTGAGCAGAGTTGCTTTTCTGGTACCTGTGGCAGAGCCGACCGTTTGACTTCAGTTAGTAGTTTCAACTTCCTCTCTTCCCATATGTTTAAACAGATCTGATACTGAGAAACTGAAATGGCTTTCTCTGGACCCGCTCACGGTGACTCAGGGGTAAAGAATCCACCTGCAGTGCAGGAAATGTGGGTTTGATCCCTGGGTTGGGAAGATCCACTGGAAAAGGAAATAGCAACTAACTCCAGTATTCTTGCCTGGAAAATCCATGGACAGAGGAGCTTGGTGGGCTATAGTCCTTGGGGTTGCAAAGAGTCAGACATGACTGAGTGACTAAAGAATAACAATAAAGTTCAGAGTTAGGATATAAAAGGAAGGAGGAAAGAAACAAACAGTGAAAGCCTCGTAGGTCAGAAAACTGAAGCTATCTGCTGTCTTTAACAGGAGGTATGTCCTTCTCATCCATCAGCCATTTAGCCAGTCTGTTTTCTTTCAGAATAAGTTAGGATGGCTAACTGCAAGTTCTTGAACTGCCTAAGGGAAGACTCTGTGGAGGAACTTAGTTATCCTAGCTCATCAGCAATGTTCTAGAGGCTTACCAGTTTGCTTTGTGAGGTGGGAAGCAGTTTGATAAGCAAGATGATGAGTTTGAAGGGCCCTCAAGGTTTATACAAAGTTGATGTGCTTTGGTGGAGACAGTTCACTAATGGTAACTTCATTTTCTTCCCAAGGCAAATTGGAATCTCAGAAGTGTTAAAATATCCACTGCTTGTATCTGCGTCACTGGAATTATTGATTAGCTTGTTGTAATCACAACAGAGTGACTGCTGTTTCAAGTAGGAATGAAACGTCAAGGATTGTTATCCAGGAGCTGGTTTTTAAAGGCATCCCTAGAAATGAGTAATATCTGTGAACTGCACTGTGTCAGTGTCAATTTCCTGGGTTTGATAATGTGTCACAGTTTTGTAAGGTATTACTGATGGGGGAAGCAGGGGATTTTTTTCTCTTCTCCTCTCCTCCCATTCTATTCCCCCTCTGCCTCTCTCTTCCTCTCCTTCTTGTCCTCCTCTTCCTGCTCCTTCTCCTTCCTTAGGAGACTAAGGCTATGGCAAGAGTTGAAAGTTAAAAATACCTTAAGAGGAAGAATTGCTATTCCAGGTAAGACATTTCATTTCAGGTCTAATATCTTTCATTCCTTCCTTGCCTCCCTCCCTCCCTTCTTTCCTCAGTTTTACTGAGATACATTTCACATATATAAACCATCTCTTTTAGAATACAGTTAATTGTTTTTTTTTCACAGTTCATTATTTATCCACAGAGTAGTATAACCATCACCACAATCGAATCCTAGTTTAGAAAAATTTTCAACTCTCCAAAAAGGGACTCCAGAGGCATCAGCAGTTATTGGTGTACCCTCTCCAGTCCTCGCTCCGTCCCCGCCATCTTCATCCCAGAAAGCCATGGATTTGCTTTCTGTCTGTATGGATTGTCTTGTTCTGGACATTTAATACAAATGAGGTCGTATAGTGTGTGATTTTGTGTGACTGGCTTCTTTCGTTTTAATGTTTTTTTTTAAGACTTCATTCACATCATAGCCTATATCAGTACTCCTTTTTTGTTACCACATAATAATCCATTTTATGGATACACCACATTTTGTTTATTCGTGGCCATTTAGATTGTTTTCATTCTGTGGTTATGAATAATGTTTCTGTCAGCATTCATGTACACATTTTTGTGTGAACATGTTTTTAGTTCTCTTGGGTAAATACCTAAGCATGGAATCGCTGGGTCATATGGAGAGTCTATACTTGTATTTTGAGGAACTGCCAAACTATTTTCCAAGTGGCTGTACCATTTTATATTCCCACCAGCAGTGAATGAAGGTTCCAGTGTTTTCACACCTCAGGTGTTTCTTAAACACCGTGTTTTTGTTGTGTTTACTAACTGTTTCCTCTTGTCTTGGTGGCTGTGGGAGTAGGGAACTGAATAGTAACATTGGAGGAAATGAAACCAATAAAAATCAAATAAATTATTTTCAGATTGGCCGAGTGTAGCTCTGGAAACCTTTCAGCCCAGAGCCTACAAACCTTCCTGTTTGACTGGATATGACATTACCAGGAATTTTACTTTCCTGCTTTTATTCTCCCTGAGGAGAAAAAAAGAAATATGTCTTTTCCTCACCAGACATGGAAGGTTCAAACGAGCATCAAGGACCCCTGTGTTATTAACAATTCCACGAGAACATGTACTTGGTCTGTGCCCAGAATAGTCTCTATAAAATGTTTGATCTTGGTGCTTCCTCTGTACTGTTCTCCACCAGAGTGTCACACAAGAGCTGAGTCAAGGTTTGTTGAATTGATATTTGGAAAAGAAGTGATGACTGGATGCTAGTCAACTGGCTTGGGCCGCTGGAAGGCCTGCCCCCGACTGTGCTTTCTGTTAGCTGCGGCCTCTCGGGGTTGTAACTGGCCTGCACCAGGCAGTGGTGTTTGCATTTGCCTTGTCTGAGCTCAGGATAACAAGACCTTCCATAATCCACCAGGGCAGTGAACAGGTAAGTCTGAAGATCTTGAAAATGGCCCAGTACACCAGCCAAAGACAGGATCCCAGCTCCTTTGCCCCGTGTGGCAGACTTGGGGAGTAGGCAGGCAAGGGAATACCAAGGAATACTATCTCTAAATTCTGGTACATAGATCTGACAGCTCCCATGGTCTTCTGGCCACTGTTGGTTACTTTTGGTCATATATTGACAGGAAGCAACCAGATTATTTTGCCTGATGAAACCAAACTGTAACAGAGAAGACTCGCCCCTTATGACTACCTTTCTCACATTCCCCCTATTTTTTTCCTCCAGAAAAGGATGTATTTCTTTTATTCAAGTAACTCAAATAGGAATCTAGCCGGGGGGGCACAGGCTCAAATAATAGCTACCCATCCCATCTCCCACATTTATCTTCTTGCAGAGCAGAACTTTATGCATGATGGTTACAAGGGTAGATTGTCTCCAGATTTTCATTGACACCCTAATTGTGTACCTTCCACTCTCCTTGTGGTGGGGGCTCACTACACATAGGTAGTGTCTAGCAGGTAAGTGTTGTCTCTAAGGCCTCTCCTCCTTGATCATTCACTCTCTAGCCAAACCTCCTTTGACTTCCCAGAGTCCCTCCCTGAAATGCCTTGCTCACATCAGGACAGGACCCCATGTTCCTTTCTTCTCTCCAGTAAAAATTGTCCATCTCGGGCACGTTCTTCCAATGACCTGTATTAACTCTGTGAAATCAGTATCTTGTTTCCATTAAAATGAGATTGGGTTATGTATGTATATGTATATGTATATGTATATGTGTGGGTATATGGTTTTGAACAGCTGTCTGTTGATTATGGGCTTCCTGCATAGCTCAGTTGCCAAAGCATCTGCCTGCAATGGGGGAGACCTGGGTTCAATTCCTGGGGTGGGAAGTTCCCCTGGAGAAGGAAATGGCTACCCACTCCAGTATTCTTGCCTGGAAAATCCCATAGACAGAGGAGCCTGTTGGGCTAGAGTTCATGGGATCACAAGAGTCAGACATGACTTAGTGCTATCTTTCTTTTACTATACCCATGCAAACTGTCTACCCATTTTATTAAGCCTATATATCATTGAGTCTTCCCTGGTGGCTCAGAGGTTAAAGCGTCTGCCTCCAATGCGGGAGACCTGGGTTCGATCCCTGGGTTGGGAAGATCCCCTGGAGAAGGAAATGGCAACCCACTCCAGTATTCTTGCCTGGAGAATCCCATGGACAGAGGAGCCTGGTAGGCTACAGTCCATGGGGTTGCAAAGAGTCCAACATGACTGAGCGACTTCACCTCACCACCTCATATGTCATTGATGGGCAAAAAATGTTTTAAACTACATTCATTTCAAGGGTCAATTTCATATCTCCATGAAGCCTTAGAATATTTTAATGTAAAAGTAACTGTTGATGTAGTATCTGTTGGCTAGCCCATTTTGTAATTTCTGTAGTAATTAATGTATCTGGCTTAATGGCTTCAACTGGAGCTATAAAGAGTTGAATTCTAAATATATATTTCTTTTGACTTTTTTTTGACCAGCCTGTACTTTGAATGGACTGAGAGTTCATAATGCCTTTCCCAAATCCCCCAAATAGGAGTTTCCAGCAGTTAAAAGAATTTTTAAAACAGACCTTTGCTATACATTTGTTCATCTGACATTGTGTTTGACCTGGTCTTGGGATAAAGAGAACTGTCTGAAAAAGGCAGTTTCTCATGCAGGTAGGGGTGGAGAACTGAGTTCTTCCTAATCCATATATATGCCTTTTTTGGTTACTAAACACAGTATACCCAGAGAGGCAGCCTGTGTGACATGCCAGGCCTCAGGATGAGCTCCCTGTGAATGTATCTGACCAATTTTTAAGGCAGTAAGCATTGATCAACCATCAGCCACCATAACATTTCATACAGTTACTTTCATCTTTAGCAGTGTAGTGGATTTAACTGCCTTACAACTTATCCACAAAATATCATCCTTTTATCTCTTTGTGACATTTTTCACCTTTGATGGGATTCTGACTGTGTCATTGTGGCTTATAACTGGAGTTACCAGTGGAAGTCTGAGATCTGATTTTCTTCTAAATAAGCATGTTGTATGATGTCCAGTAAGGTAGCGACCAGCTGTATGTGGCTGTTTATAAACAGGTGTGAAACATAACAAAAGACAAAGAATGAGTGACCCTTCACAAAGGAGAAAATAGAAAGCTGCTTCTTGATATGCTGTAAGAAGCATTCTCTGTGCTTTTGGTTGTTCCAGAGGACAGCAGACAACAAGGACCAGGGTGCTTCCAGCATGTTGGTGGTCTCCACCGGGGCTCATGCCAGAAACTGGAAAGTGTTATGGAGTAAGTTTTTCCAGCCTGCAGGAAAAGATTATTTAAAACAGCAGCTAGAACAAAACACCCCACCAAACTCACACAACTTCACCCAGAAAGTTTCTGAAGATAGGCTGGTAATTGGGGTGGTAGTGGAATGTATTAAATTTCTCTTTAGTGTCACACACTTGGCATAAGTTTGGAGAGGAATTCAGTTATAATTTGGATGTAGGCACCATCACTACCACATTTCAGATCCTCGTTAGCCACATGTGGTTAATGGCTACTCTATTAGACATTATAGAGATAACATATCCATTGTCATAGCAGGATGGCTGTTCATTGGCTGTTTTTTAGCCTGCAGTAAGTTTGTATGCAGACTGCTGTGTAATATTTCCTCCAAGAGTAAAACTAAAGTGTAGGGAAATGGATTTTCTGCTTCCCAGAACTGGATCTTAGATCTACTTAAGACTTAGTGCCAATGTATTTTATAGGTTCAGTTCAGTTCAGTCACTTAGTTGTGTCCAACTCTTCTCGACCCCATGAATAGCGCACGCCAGGCCTCCCTGTCCATCACCAACTCCCGAAGTTCACTCAAACTCACGTCCATCGAGTCAGTGATGCCATCCAGCCATCTCATCCT
>SJYQ01087810.1:0-21522 GCA_006410935.1 Redunca redunca
TGCAATGGATTTTTGTGCAATGATCCATTTACTTTAATAAATTATTTTAAGGAGTAGGGAAAAAAAAAAAAAAAAGATGGTTGGATGGCATCACCGACTCTATGGACATGAGTTTGAGGAAAGTCCGGGAGTTGGTGATGAATGGGGAGGCCTGGCGTGCTGCAGTTCATGGGGTCACAAAGAGTCGGACACGACTGAACTGACTGACTGACCTATCAAGAACAGCCTAGAATATATGGCTTTGTAAGTCATTAGGAATGTTGGAATTCTTAGGAGTCATGTGATATTTAAAGCTTACCTTTTAGTAGTAAAATTTGTTTTCTTTTGCACAGAAGGTGGGTTTATGTGGCAGACTTGAGCCTCTTGGCTTGATAGGACATTTGATTGGTCAGTACGGAGAGAATTCCGGGCCGCTTGGGAGGTGGTGGCGAGGAGGCTGCTGTGCCGCAGGCTGTCCAAGCACTTTGGGAACTCCCTGTGGCTGCAGTGGGGGCTCCAGGATTGGTTCTGCACCTCCCGGCCCCCGCCAAGGAAAGGGTTGTGCTGCTGTGTGTTCAGTTCCCAGCTCTCTCCAGTTGCCATCAGTCCTTGCACGGGGCATGGTGCAGCCTTGGAGGCGTGAAGTGGCGCTCTCCGGAAGTCGTTGCCAGTTTGGAAGTGTGCCAGTTTGCTGGAAGTGTGTTTGGTGTGGAGGTGGGGCCTATAGCCGATGTCAGTGGGCATGGTGTTCTCACTCATTTCCCTGTCGGTAGGTGGTCCCGGACACTCTTGCCTGCAGAACTGAAAGCTGGGGATTCTGTGGCCCTGCCGACTCAATTGCGGATCTGCAGATGCATCCCTGGGTGCTGGGCTCTCCCGTGGAGCTGGTAAAAGGCCAGATCACATCTCCAGGCTTTCTGTGGCAGAGAGATTGGCTACATCTAACAAACATAGGGTTAAACTTTTTCAGGGTTTAAATATTCTTTAAGTGATGTGATGAAAAAGATAAACTGTTTTAGGTAATCTTTATGCACTTTTTATTCAATGTCCTTATTGATTTAGTAATCTTTTTAGGACAGAATATACTATAAAATTATCCTGGTAAGGAAGGCTAGTAAGTGACAATAGCTTTTAAAACCTAACACGGAAGTTTTCATATTTGATTAGAACAGTTTTAAAATGGGATTCTATTTGAGACCTGGGCTGCAGAGGAAAACACATTGAGCTCAATTCTGATTTCTGATTTTAGAACTTTGACGTGCTATCCTCACACTTCCCAGTTCTCGGTTAGGGGTCCATCGTAGCAGCAGCCTTGCTTTTTCTCTCTTCGGTTTGCTCTGTTCGTAGTATGTACCCTTTACTGTCCGATTGTGGGAACACGTTCAGCTGTGAGGACTCTGGCACGTGGAGGTGCTGGTGCCACAGGGACCTGGTATCCCCGAGTCCTGCCTGTGCCCCCGAGTCCTGCCTGCACTGGGACATGCCCCTCCCGGGGCTGCCTGTGTGGGTGTGTGGATGGGCGCCCTCCCGTGTCAGGGCCAGTGTCCATCAGCACTGACAGGCTGTGGAGTCCAGCACAGTCCACTCGCTTTGCAGGGGTTGCGGTTAGGGTCCATGCGGTTGAAAGTCACAGAAAACCCAGCCCGCCCGGCCTCCACAGTGAGGGCGTTGGGCTGGCCCAGATAGACGGAAAGTCCGCAGCAGGCCCAGCTTCAGGTGCGGTTTGATTCTGACTCCAGCCATGTTTCTTTTAAAGACTTGATTTTGTTTTCGTTGTCTTTTAGGGCAGTTTTACATTCCCAGCACAGTTGCAGGGAAGGTACAGAGGTTTCCTTTGTGCTCTTGCCCCGAACGTGCACAGCCTCCCCCGCCGACCCCCATCAGTGCCCCGACCAAGCGGTCATTTGTTAACAGCGGATGCTGCTGCTGCTGCCACTAAGTTGCTTCAGTCATGTCCGACTCTGTGCGACCCCATAGACGGCAGCCCACCAGGCTCCCTCGTCCCTGGGATTCTCCAGGCAAGAACACTGGAGTGGGGTGCCATTTCCTTCTCCAGTGCATGAAAGTGAAAAGTGAAAGTGACGTCGCTCAGTCCTGTCCCGACTCTTAGCGACCCCACGGACTGCAGCCTACCAGGCTCCTCCATCCATGGGATTTTCCAGGCTGCCTCTAATGTAGAGACAGCAATCTCTACTGTCTCCATGGTCTTGTCTCTTCTAGACGCCATGGAGTTGGAAGTAGACAGTATGTAACCTGTTCGCATTGGTTTCTCTCACTTGGTCATACGCTTTTAAGGTTCCTCAGTGTCCTTCTGTGGCTTGATAGCTCACAGCTTCAGCCCTGAATAATAATCCACTCTCTGGATGGACCACAGTGTACGTATCTGTTCGCCAGCTAAAGGACTTCCTGATGGGTCCAGTTTTTGGCAGTTATGACTAGAGCTGCAGTAAACACCTATGTGTGGGTTTTGCGAGGACGTGAGCTTTCATCTGCCGTGGGTAGAACATCTAGGGTCGTGAGTGCTGGCTCGTGTGGGAGGCCGGTTTTACAGGGACTGCTCTTCTCTGGGTGCTGCTCTGTCTGCCTTCCCGCGGCCGGCTTTGCTCCTGGGTTCTGTAAACAACTGCCCCCCGCGGCTGGGGCTGCCTCGTGCCTGGGCTCTGACCAAGTAGGGCCGCCCCGCTCTGTCTGGCGGGGAGGGAGAAAGACAGTGGGTGCTGGTACCCGCCCCCACCGCCCACCTGGAGGAGCAGCACGTGCCATCTCAGCGCGGCCGCCGCTGGAGAGCATGTCAGGAGGGCCTGTCTGGGACAGAACGACAGCAAGGGGCTCCGGAGCTGAGCTCCCTGTACCATGAGGCTGCTCCTGCGGGCGCCGCCCCGACTCCCCGTACCAGGTGGGGCTGCCCGTGTGCCTGCTCCTCATTGGCTTCACGCGTGCACATGGCGGTTTTTCATGTTGCTGACTTGCGAGCCTTTTCCATAGGTCTTTGTCAAAACTGAGAAAACAGGGATGTCCCTGGGTGTTTTGGGCCTAGTCCCCTGGGGTCATTTTGAGCCCTGGGTGAGGGGTCACTAAATTCCTTGCTGGTTTGCTGTTCTCTGTGTGGAAAATTTTCCTGGTCTTTATGGCCTGTTGTCAGTGGAACTCTGCACTGACTTTGGTTGGTTCATACCCGCATTTAAATTTGGTGTGAATTGGCAGAGGGCCGTCTGATGGCACAGGTGTTTTGGCTATTTATTTACTGAGTGATTTGGCCTGGGGGCCCAGGGCCTGTAAGACATCCACAGGATGGAAGCCTGGCCTGGCCTACCAGGGGCTGGGCTTGGCCTGGTTGGTCAGGCTTGAAGTCAGGCCATCTTTTTCAGTCCTTCAACTACCTGCGCTTATCTGTTGCCACTGGTTTTCTATTCTCTGTCTCTCTCTGTTGTTTTTTTTTCCTCTGTCTCTTTTTAAACACATACTTTCTTTTTTGGGCACAATATGCAGTGTGTGAAACTTCCCCGACCAGGGATCGAACCCGTGCCCCACTGTGGTTAAGCGTGGAGTCTTAACCATGGTGCCACCAGGGAAGCCCCTCTCCTTTTTTAATCGGCATATGGTTGACTTACAATGTGGTCTCAATTCCTGCTGTGTAGCAAAGTGACTCAGTTATACATGTACTGTATATGCATTCTTTTCTGTAGTCTTTTCCCTTACAGTTTATCTCAGGATATCAAATATAGTTCCTTGTGCTCCACAGTAGAACCTTATTTATGTTGCTGCTGGTTTTAATGTCCAAGTGGCAAATGCTTTCCATTTCTCTTCACTGCCTTCCTCACTGGTTGAGAAGTTGCCCAAGGACAGGGTCTCACCTGCTCTCTCCTTACATCTTCTGGGTGGGGCAGCCAGTGAGGCCCCCTGGTCAGCGCTGGTCCCTGTGGCCGTGGGCAGAGAGTTCAGCGCAGATGATGCTTGTAGCAGGAGTAACTTGTGGGTCTAGTGAAGGACGGATGGCCAACCCTTCCTGTCCACACTGAGGAACTGCCTGACCTGTTTGTTGCCTTATCAACTGTGTTCTGGTAAATGGCTTAAAGAAGGAGAAATGTAAAAAGAGGAAGCACCCAAATGTGTGTCGTTTTGTGTGGAAGGCAGAAAAGTGAGGTTGCTCTGGGGTTTCTGGTTGCAGCTCCAGCGCCACGGGGCGGGGGTGGGGCGGTGACTCTGGGGCCGGCTGCCTCTGTCCTCAGGGTGGCGGGGGCCCAGGCCATGGCCGTCTCAGGACACTGGGCCTGCTGTTGTGGCTGTTGTTCAGTTGCTTAGTCGTGTCCGCCTCTTTGCAACCCCATGGACTACAGCACGCCAGGCTTCCCTGTCCTTCACCATCTCCCATAGTTCGCTCAAACTCATGTCCAGTGGGTCGGTGATGCCATCAAACCATCTCGTCCTCTATTGTCCCCTTCTCCTCTTGCCTTCAATCTTTCCCAGCATCAGAATCTTTTCCAGTGAGTCAGCTCTTTGCATCAGGTGACCAAAGTATTGAAGCTTCGGCTTCAGCATCAGTCCTTCCAGTGAATATTCAAGGTTGATTTCCTTTAGGACTGACTGGTTTGATCTCCTTGCTATCCAAGGGATTCTGGTGACAGCCTGTTTAATTTGACCTTCAGGGCTTCCCAGTTGGCACTGATAGTAAAATGACCCGCCTGCCAGTGTAGGAGATATAAGAGATACAGGTTTGATCCCGATCTGTGGGTCTGGACGATTCCTTGGAGGAGAGCCCAGCAATCCTCTGCAGTTTTCTTGCCTGGAGAATCCCATGCCTGGTGGGCTCCAGTCCCCAGGGTGGCAAAGAGTCAGACATGGCTGAAGTGACTTACTGTCACTTACCGTGACTACTGTTGCACTAGTGAAGTGCAAGTACTCTTCACTGTTGGATTCTTAGATCTTTTGGATGGAGCGTGACTCGTCTGTGCAGTGTGGCTCTCCTTGCAGCCTTCCCCCTCTTTCTTCCTGCTGCTGCGGCTGTAGTCACTCTCAGTTGGGACATGCAGGTTGGGAAGAGAACACAGCCCTGCTGCCTTTTCTTTGTCACCTTCCAGGGGTGTGACTTGTCCACCTGGATGAATTCCCCTTTAACAGATGATCCCAAGGTTGGTGACTGGAGATGTTTTAGACGGACTTTAGTGTGCAGCTGTGGGGTTCTCAAGACAGAAATTTATAGGGCATTCCCTCGGGATCCAGTGGTTAGGACTCCCCACTCTTACTGCTATGGTCCCAGGTTCACTTCCTGGTTGGGGTACTAAGATCCCACAAGCTGGGCAATGCAACCGAACAAAAAAGACAGGAGTTTGTAGACCTTTCCATTCACCTTGTGGGCTAGATGGGGAGAAGGTTAATTAAGCTCAGTGGTTTAATTTAAGGACCCCTCGCTTGATGCCTTTTCCACTGGCTGTGTCTTCTGGGGTCAGCCTTCTCCTGGTTATGTGATGGTGGGAAACTCTCTGAGTTTTCCTATAACATGAGGAGGATGAAGCAAGGGTCTGCCAGATAAGGCTGTCAGGGAGGTTCGTGAGCTGATCCGTGGTGGTGCCTCACGCAGCAGGTGTTTAGGGCACACAGCAAGTGCTTAAAGTTTCAGATCCTGCTGTGTCTTCATTGTCATCTGAACTTACTGGTCTGCTCGATGTTGGTGACATTCTCATCCAGGTGACAGGCGATTTCAGATTGTGACACTTTGCAGTTTTACTAACCATGTATCCTGAGAGGCACCCAAAGCTGCCATCCTTAGCTCCAGAAGCGGCACCACCATCTACCAGCTCCAGCCCAGCCCACCTGACTCCCTGGCTGAGCGTGTGCTCAGCCCTCTGCTTCTCACTGTGGCACCCGCCACCTCCTGCAACCACAGAACCTTCTGGCTAAGTCTCTGCCCCAGTCTCTTCCCTATCGCGCCCAGAGGGATCGTTTCTAGATGCCGGTCTGGCACGTGCTCCCTTCCTCCCTGAGGCGCGGACTCCCCCCGCCCCGGCTCCTGTGACGTCGCATGTCCACGGGAGACCTGGTCACGGTGCCGACACGCTGTGTGCTTCGTGTGCCTGTTGGTCAGTGGGGGCTGGCCAGTGAGAGTTCGTGAGCTAGTTGTAGGAGAATAAAAAAATATTTTTCTCTATTTCAGTCCCACAGAACTCTGTAGTCTTTGATGACAGATTTCAGCAGAGCCCAGGAAGGTACAGTCCTCAAACCGAGGACTTCGGGGATGGAGAGGCCCCTTTGTCACGTGCTCCGCGGCAGTGGGTTTATGAAAGGGGAGTGCCTGCAGGGACCAAGGCCTGTGAGGCTACCGCCGCCAGATTGAGATGCCTGGGCAGGCGGGTGGCCGGGCGTGTGCGTCTCTGTGTGGCCACCACCCAGGGATCAGCCGGTTCTCAGGTTTGCGTGCCAGTTAGCGCCACGGAGGCGTGAGCCTGATTCGTATGCACTGTCTGTTAGTCTCCCCTAACATCCTGACCCCATTTACACCAGTTTACCTGGCATCCTTAGAAATGGTGGAGTTTGGCTAAGTGGTCATTGTTCAGTGAGGGAAAAGGCAGATGGCCTAATAATTCTGTCTTCAGTCCACCTTGAGGCCGAGTGCGTGCGTGCATGCGTGTGTGTGCGTGTGTGTGTGTGTGTGTGTGTAAGAAAATCAGCGTTGCTTTATTTTTCCCCTGTGTCACATCAGTACAGATGCACATTTTTGTGAACCACTCAGGCTACACCGAGAGCCCATTGATTCCAAAAAGTGTTTGATTGAGAAAACTACTCAGTCAATCTCTTCAGTTCCTTCCCGGAACTCAGGTGTGCCTTCTGACTTTGTGAAAAGAAATGCAGTCTCCAGGGCGGTGCAGAGGGCTTTGTGTCTGTCTGTGAGGGGTTGCAGCCTGCCCCTTCCTCATCCCTCCCCGGGTTGATTACAGCCTCCTCAGAACCAGTGAAAACCTTGGGAGCAGCTGGACTCAGCTCTTTTGTTTGGACCAAACTCCACCAGTTTTTGTGGATAGAGACGACAAGGCTTGCTTGGCATCGCCCGGAGGATACCCTCCTCAGCCCCCCAGGGCCAGGAGGCTCCCACTGGCTTATGGGGTCTTAGTTCCCCGGCCAGGGATTGAACCTGGACCCTTGGCAGTGAGAGCTGGGAGACCTGACCGTCACTGGACCAATGCCCTTCCTTGGAGTTGTTAACATGCTTTCGTCTGGAATTGATCCTCTCTGAATCACTGGCTCATTTTCAGGCTTCTCTTAAGGAGATATTTAGAAATGATCAGAAAGCACATTGCTTGCGGCACTGCGAGTAATAGCTCGCAGTCTGAATATAGCTTACTTGGTGTCTGATCCGATCTGACACAGGGCTGGTTGTACAAGGATTTTTTTTTGTATGGCTGGAGAATATAGGCTTTCTGTTTTCTTCATTTGGTTTTTCTACATTTTCCAAATTCCTGTAAAGTATACATTTTTGTAACTAGAAAATATATTATTAAAATATATACAAAAATGTACTATAAGAAGGTCTGGATGATATGCAGTTTTCAAAAGCATATCTTTGTCTTTTAAAAGGATCATATATGGAGAAGGAACTGGCAACCCACTCCAGTGTTTTTGCCTGGAGAATCCCAGGGACGGAGGAGCCTAGTGGGCTGCCGTCTGTGGGGTTGCACAGAGTCGGACACGGCTGAAGCGACTTAGCAGCAGCAGCAGCATAGCTATCTATTGTAGCCCGTTATTTTAATTATACTACCAAATAGTAGCTTATACATGAGCTACTGACAATGTTTAATCCATGATTGCATTTGATAAGCAAACAAAAACTATGTATTGTTTTTATTATTATTTGGAGATTGAAATGAAGCAAACTTTGTGGCTAAAAACAATTTGAAGCAAAGAGACAAAAGTAAAGTTCATAGGTTAATATAAAAAAATAAAGCAATGAGACAGAATAAAATAAATACATAAAAGGATCATATAAATGTTTCCTTTAAGTGTGATCTTAGGTCTTAATGTTTGCACTATTATACCAGTATTTTAATTGATTTTCATTAAAAAAGAGAGAAGGAAAAATTCAAATAACGCTAAAAGGCCGAAAACTAAGTTTGGCACTCTCATGACCCCTGGCCTTTCCAGGGTGGCCACATCCAGCTTCTTACCCGAGTATGAGTCAGCTCAGGTCACCATGACAAAATACGGTAGACCTGGGGACTTGGGCGACAGACTCTTCTCACGGTCCTGGAGGCTGGAGGCCCCAGGCCGAGGCGCCAGCAGCAGAGCAGCCTCTGTTCCGTTCCTCTCGCTGTCTGCGCGTGGGCCTTTTCTCACTGGGTCCCGGTGGAGACAGACAGCTCCCTGGTCTCTTCTGCCGAGGGCAGTGATCCTATGGGATCAGAGCCCCACTTATATTTCTAGTTGTTTATTTTATACTTTTTGGAACATTTTACTTATTTGGGCTCCCCTGGTAGCTCAAATGATAAAGAATCTGCCTGTAGTGCGGGAGACCCGGGTTCAATCCCTGGGTCAGCAAGATCCCCAGGAGAAGGAAATGGCAGCCCACTCCAGTACTCTCGCCTGGAGAATCCCATGGACAGTGGAGCCTGGTGGGCTTCTGTCCCTGGGGTTGCAAAGAGTCCGACATGACTGAAGAGACCAGCTTGCACTTGTTCAGAGACCTGTGCTGCGTCTGTTGTTCCACGGGCTTGCTCTGATCGCAGCGGGTGGGGACTGCTCTGCCCGCAGCACGGGCTCTCACTGCAGCGGCTGCTCTGGTTGTGGTGCGGGCTTGGCTGCCCTTGGCCTCTGGGGTTGTCCTAGACCAGGATTAAATCCACGTCCCCTGCCTTGGTAGGCGGATTCTTAACCCCTGGGCCGCCATGGGAGTCCAGACCTTTTCTCTTTTGTAAACAGTTTCAGTAGTTTTTGTCTTTTTCCCCTATTGTGCTTCGTATGTGTGTTTCCCAGACCTGTCTACCATTGGCTCATTTCTCTTCAGTTGCATGCTGTCTACTGTTAGGCCTGTCTGTGGAGTTCTTAACTTCAGTTGTTACATTTTTCAAGTTTAGTGTTCATTTGATTCTTCTTTTTGTTTTCTTAATATTCAGTTCTCTGCTCAAACTCTCTCAGAAGCTTGTCTTATAATGAACATGTTCATCACATGCATTTTAATGTCCTGTAATTTTTAAATTGGGGTATTTTGTGGTTCTTTTTCTATTGTCTGTTTTTCTCAT
Organism: Redunca redunca; assembly: GCA_006410935.1. Taxonomy (NCBI): domain Eukaryota; kingdom Metazoa; phylum Chordata; class Mammalia; order Artiodactyla; family Bovidae; genus Redunca; species Redunca redunca. The sequence goes on from SJYQ01087810.1 coordinate 9,207, forward strand.
GTTCTTGAATTGGCTGGTCCTGCCTCCTAGTATGCTGGGCAGTTTTTATTGAACACTGGACACACATTCTGTATGTGACAAGATTAAGGACTCACTTGAAGACCCCAATCACATTTTTCTCCAGTGAGGGCTTACCTGGCCTTTAATGTGGGGACTTGTCACTTTACACCAGCCGGAACAAGTCATCCCTCTAGGATAGCCACTGGGATCCCAGCTGAAGGAAGGCCTGGGGATCTGCACCAGCGTCCATACCTTTGGTGCATTTGAAACACCCATTTAGGAATTCTTAAGTTATCACATTCTCAGCCTGGAGGTCACTGCTTGAGGACCTCAAGGAGAAAAGTGGGAACCTGTGTCTGACTTGTCCATCTGTTTTTCTTTTCTCTTTCATGTTTTAGCCCCTTAAGACCTCATTTCCCTGGTAGCTCTCTTGTGCCTTGTTTAGTCACTAAGTCCAACTCTTTTGTAACCCCATGGACTATAGCCCGCCAGGCTCCTCTGTCCATGGGATTTCCCAGGGAAATAGGATCATTCCATTCTTCAGGGGATCTTCCTGACCCAGAGACTGAACCCACGTCTCCTCACTGCAGGTGGATTCTTCATCACTGAGCCGCCAGGGAAGCCCCTCTGTGCCTTAAAACATATGAAAACCTTTCTGTCTGTTTTTCTCATTGGTCTTGCAAGTGGTAGTTTGATCCTGGGTCAGGGGACTAAAATCCACATGCCATGCAGTACAGCCAAAAAAAAAGAAAAATCTGTGAAGAGATGAGTCCTGTTGGGCATCCCTGTTTCTCTGGATGTGGCTTTAGCTGCCTCTGGGCAGAGTGAGTGCTCTGTGGATCATAGAACTCAAATGTCCTTCTGTGTCCGCACACCCACCCCATTTGCCCTCTCAATATTGTTCAAAGGTAAATAATATGAATAATTGTGTGCCCTTCCAAAGCATCTTTATGAATATAGAAATTAATAAAAGCATATTGTTATATTTTCAACGTTAAATACATTGTAAAGTAGGAATTTTCTTTAGAGAAAATGTATGTGACCTAAAAAGTGAGGTCCATCACACAGAATATGGTTTATGTTGAGTATAAACTCCAGACCCATTGTATATATGTTTGTTTTTCAGGTATAAAGATGACTTTACTAATTACTTTAAGCATCTCCAGTGTTTTCTTTGAGTTTGGGGTTTTGTTGCTTCATCCCTCTAGGTATTGTTGCCATGTCTCCTGTGTGACAGGCAGCTGGGTGGATTAGTGCCCGGGTTCCCTGTGACCTAAATGAGAAGCATACTCGGGGCCCTGGTGGACCTCGTGTTACTCAGTGCGCATGGCAGACGGGTTCAGCCGTGTGTCGGCTCCCTCAGCGTGAGCTGCTGGCCTCCGCGTCCGCCCTGCACAGGCCCGTGTCTGAGCTACGCCACCGACACTGTTACTGGGGGCAGAGAACAGGCCCCCAGGTGCCCCTTTGCTGGGTCCTCCCACCCCACGGGGGTTCCCACTCTCTGCTGGTCTTGGCTTCCCAGCGACGTGGCCATGCCCCACCTTCCAGGCAGCCCCCAGGGCCACAGGCACGGAGACAGCAGAGTTGAAGGGGCTGGATGAGGCCTGGCGTGGTGCTCTGAGGGGTGGTCTGAGCCAGGGTAGGCCAGTGACAGGACACTGTTGGACATCCCGGCATCAATGAAATGGCGGGCTTGCACGTTGGTGCTGTGAAATTCTGATTGTTTTGGAATATAAAGTTTTGTGGTGCTGTGTGCAGTTTGTTGGAGTTAATGTAAAGATGACACATTTTCGTGGTGAACAGAGTCTGGCAGGTAAGAGCAGTCCAGAGTCCATCCTGTGTGCAGTGGAAGCAGGGGCTGTGTCTTACCTGGGAGGGCTTTCTTGTAAGGTGGTCAGGGCAGGTTCATTTGGATACAGTGAAAGTCCTTTTAAAAGAAAATCCGTTTGAAACATTGTGAAAGAAAACTTCATCAGTGGAAAAATCAAATAACTTATAAAAGCAAAGTACCTGAAGAGTCTGAGTTCTCCCTCAGGTTTTCACTTTCTGGGCAGACTTCATGTGCTGAGTCAGGGGAGGCAGACAAGAGTGTCCTTCGGGCCTAGGGGCTGCCAGATGCGCGGTTAGCTTAGAGAAGGTTGAGTGTTACCTGGGGCTTCCCTGGTGGCTCAGCAGTAAAGCAGCGCTGGAGACGTGGGTTTGATCCCTGGGTCGGGAAGATCCCCTGGAGAAGGAAATGGCAACCCACTCCAGTATTCTTGCTTGGGAAATCCCGTGGATCCTGGTGGGCTCTAGTCCATGGGGTTGCAAAGGTCAGACATGACTTAGTGAGTAAACAACAGCAAACGAGAGTTACCTGGTGATGTTAGGGAGTGAAGAGGGTGACCCAAGGCTTGGACTTTCTGGTTTCTGAATTACTTCAAGGGAACAGATCGTACTGTTTTATGAACAGAGTTTTGATTTTGACTAGATTCATAAGTGCATGTTCTTAATTTTTGAGCACATTCTTAATTTTTGAAAAGCCATGTTTTCAGAGTTGCTGATTTGGTCTTGTAGCTTCAATCCCGAGAACTAGTCTCCTCATCAGAGTTCTGTGTGATCTCAGAACTGTAGCCCTTAGCCTCCCGTCTGCTTTAGGTTGTGAATTGGGACGGATTCAGGCCTGTGGTAAAGAGGTTTGGGCTGGCCACATGATCTGTGATTTTGAGCTCATCAAGAGCCCATGTCTGGAGTCTCTAGCTGGATTTGTGAGACCTCAGGGGTCGACAGATAGCATCTCTGTCTGTTATTCTGAATAGCCTGCAGTTTGTTGGGAGGTGTCGCTCTTGCACGTTGATGGTGGTGATTGGGGTTTGTGAAGAGTGACCAGCCAGTTCCTTGGAGTTTCTGTTTGAGCCGTCAGAAGCTGGAGTGAGGGGCTGAAGTCTCCAGGGGAGGTTAGTGCCAGATGCATGCTGACCCCCTCATTGGAGTGAGAGCGATTCATTAAAAATCATGGTGGCAAACACACACATGCCCATGTGGAAAGCAGACAGCTAGTAGGGGGCTGCTGTCTGGTTACAGGGAGCTCAGCCTGGTGCTCTCTGATGACCTAGAGGGGTGGGGGGTGGGCAGTGTGACTGGTTCGCGTTGTTGTATGGCAGAAATCAACAGAACATTGCAAAGCAATTCTTCTCCAACTGAAAATTTTTTTAAATGAATACAGAAAACAATCACAGTGGCAGATTCTGTGAAGCATTTTTTGTTACACTTCTTAAGTACTGCCACATGGAGTTCCTCTTCATCAGATCCATGTAACCTAAAGATCTGATGTGAAGCATTTGTGTGGGTCTAGGCCCTGAAGGCTTTCTGCTGATGTCTGAGAAGCCTGCTGTGCAGAGGAAAGCTGATGTAAATGTGCAGTGTATGCGCAGAGCAGAAATGAACAGGGCTTTTACTCTGGTTCACCCCTCATGTGAGCTCTTGCAGGCGAGTTCCAGTTGTGGTGCTTCAGGTTCTCAGCGTGCTCTTCACGTATATTGTTCTATAGATTTCAACTGCTCTGCAGCAATAAACACCCAGGACACAGTGCAGAAGTTATATAAGAAATATATTTGGTGCAGGAAAATTGAAAAATACAGATAAGTGAGAAATGATCTAGCTGGGTCCCTCTCGAATCTTCTTGGCATCTGTGTGGTCTCTCCTCCCTGCGCAGATGGGCCCTGACTCATGTCACTCACAGTGCGAATCTTTAGCAGGTGTTGTAAAGAGTTGCTAGTTTATCGTAGAGTTACTGGTGTTCACAGCTGCACACAAGAATTGTGGCAAAGGAGTCCCCCGCGCTGACCCGTGAATCTTCAAGCCAGGAGTGCATGGTCTCCCTTGAACATGGAGTTCTGACCTTAGAGCCTTGAACCTGCTGTGTTCAGCATCTTACAGGAAGTCAGGGAGGATCTACGTCCTGCAGCCCTTAGCCCCCAGCCTCATCCTGCTCCACATGTGGGACGCCGTGCTGGATGTACTGGCCCGTCTAAGTCTAGCAGTTTCTGCATCGTCTGGCGCTTGGCATCCCCTTGTGTGCTCATGAAGGGTACTCGGACCCCTTTCAAAGAGGTGGCCATCATCGATCCACTTTGCAGGGGTAACCTGCCCACAGTCAAGTGCTGGTAAGTAGTGGTGAGGGCAGATGGGGCCCTGGGGGCCACTCTGGGGCCAGGGTTCTCCACTGCCTACTTTGTGGGGGGCGGGTGTGTGGCCCCCATGGCCACCACATCCAGTCTGTGCCTGCCTTTTCCACAGAACATAGATCCTTCTCTTGTTACTGTTCGGTTTTGACTCTGATGCCCTTTGGTGTGTTCTGCAATTCAGTGTTCATTCATGGTGGTGGGTGTGGTGTGCCAGTTGGATAATAAAAATAAGTAAAAGGTCATAAAATAAATAAAAGGCGTGTGGGACCGGGAGGCTGCCTCACAGCACAGATCACAGGCTCCAGACGCCTGCCTGGTGAAGACTCGTCAGGGCGGGGTGGCGCTGGGCTCGGGTGAGAGGATGGCACAGCAGGCAGATGTCCTGCTACAACGATGGGTGTGAATAGAATGTGTGTGTCACCCTAAAGTATCTCTGCCACACATCACCTCTTTTTTTGAAAAATAATTTTTTACTTTTGGCTGAACTGGGTCTTGGCTGTTGGGCTTTTTCTAGTTGCAGTGAGTGGCGGCTACTCCATTTGCTGGGCGTGGTCTCCTCATCGCGCTGGCGTCTTGTTGCAGAGCGCGGGCTGCAGGACGTGAGGGCTTCAGTAGTTGCCGTGCACGGTCTTAGTTGCCCTGCGGCATGTTCAGTCCCAGACCAGGGATTGAACCTGTGTGCCCTGCATTGGCAGGTGGATTCTTCATCGCTGGACCACCAGGGGAGTCCCACAAGATCATCTCTTAATTACAAAGGAAAACAGTGAAGTTAAAGTAGAAACTTGGCAGGCCCTGGGCTTGCCGCCGGCATTGGGACCAGCCTGCAGGACGTTCTTGGAAGCGTGGTAGCATCACCTCTGTGCTGCTCCTGGAAGCGCCTGCCAGGATCTCACAGGAGGCCATCTGGGACCTTGAGAGTGTCCCAGCAGGACAGGCTGTGGCGTCTGAAGACAGGATAGTCGTTATGCGGCTGTGGCTTGGGTCTCAGGACATCTAAATGGCTCTCAAGGCCGCTCCTGCCCAGGGGAGGGGTCCGCACTCTGCCTCCTGCCACTCTCTGTCTGTCTGTCGCCCCTGCATCCCAGGTCGCTGGGCTCTGGCCTGGGGCACCGGGTCTAGAGGCAGGGTGGGGAAGGTGTGGGCCGGGCTGGCTTCGCCTTCCCAGGAGGGGCTTGCAGAGGTGATGACCAGGAGGGTCACTGCACAGGGCCGGGGGGCACAGAGCTCTCCCGAGACCCTGCTCTTGAGTCCTTTGGCTTTTACCAAGGAGGGAAATGGCTGGATCCTACGGCAACTCTGTTTTAAGTTTTAGAAACTACCGGACAGTGTCCCACTGAGTCTGTGCTGTTTATATCCCCATCAAAAGCTTACAAAGTTCCGCAGAAACTGAAAGGATTACCAAGCAGTGAAAGTGAATTTCAGCCCACTGAAATTACCCTTCAGGAATAAAGGGGAAATGAAGACAATTTCAGACGAGCAAACACTGAGGAAGTGTCAGCTGCAGCGCTTGTTCTCATGGACATACTGAAGGGTGTTCTTGAGGCAGAGAGAATGCTCTCAGGGCAGGAGGGACAGGGGAGGGCGTGGTGACTCCAGGCCGCCACTGGAGGATAAAGCAAGACTGGTGATGTCTCCTGGGGTTAAGACACCGCGTGGACCCAAAACCCAGGACGCCAACAGCACATGAGTGTGTGGGAGGCGGGTGGAGTTAATTCTGGTTTGTTTTTTTCTTTTTTGCTGATCCGTGTGGCATGTGGGCTCTTAGTTCGTCAACCTGGGGTCGAACGTGCACCCCCTGCAGTGAAAGTGCAGAGTCTTACCTGCTGGGCTGCCAGGGAACTCCCGAGTGGAGTTAGCTCTGACCATGTGTTGCTTGGGAACAGGTAGAATGCAGGTAATTGGACCTTGATGCATCAAGGGTACCTATTGGTAATCCCTGAAGGAACCACTGAAAGAACAGTGAAAGAGCTATTTTATTAGAGGGTGGAGACAGGAAATAGAAAGTATTCTAAAAGAAGGCAAGGAGGAACAAAGGAAAATAGAACAGCCGTGACTGGCAGCAAGCAGTGAGCCGGTGGATCCACTGTGTAGTCACACTGAGCGCAGCAGGACCGGAGAAGCGATTCAAAGGAAGAACGGTCAGACCAGATCGTGGGAAGGCAGCTGCTCAGGAAGGAGACATAGAAGCAAAAGGATGCAGGAAGTTTTCAAGTGAAAGCGTGGAGGGCGGAGTCCTGCATTCAGCAGCCCCAGAGGCCGGGCAGTCCTGGGGGTTCTGTCGTGAGGTCTGGAAGCCGCAAAGAGGCCGGAGGTCACCCTAGATCCCGCGTCTGAGTTCCAGTTCCGGCCGTCCTGTGGGGAGCAGCCAGCGGCCCCCGAGTGACGTTTCGCAGAGCTTCCTGTGTCGCGGCAGCCTGCGGCGCCTGTCCCGAGGGCTGGCCTCACTGCCGGGCCCGCGTCCTCTTTCTCCCCACGCGCTTTCTTCCCCATGTGTCTGGACGTGGAGCTGTGTCCGTGCTTGGGTTTGCTCAGCACTGGAGGCTGGGGAAAGAACCCATGTTTCCCTGCTTGTCACCTCAAAGCTGGGTTTCCTGGGCCCCATCGGGGGAGGGCGCAGGTGTTGGGGTCACGGGCTCAGTCCTGCCCTCTTGGGAAAGGTGCGGGTCCAGGGTGTGCGGGTGCTGGCGCTGAGGCAGCGGGACATGGAGGGGCAACTCAGCTGTCCGTGGTCTGAGTCCCAGCTCAGTAGCTGTGTTGGCCAGCGTGTTGATGGTTTGTGTTTAAGCAGCCAGAGGAATAGCAGTGTCATTTAGGGAGAGCGTGGTGCTGCAGATGCGGGCTCCACGTCAGCGCGCATGTGGGCCCGGAATGGCCCCCGTCCCCTCCCCAGAGCCCCTGGGCTCTGCGCCCGCCCTCATTTGGCAGGAACCCGGCTGCTGTGGGGGCTCAGGAGGACCGTGACGTGGGGTGACGAGCCTGGGTCCTGACCTGAAGGGATGGTCGTGTGCACTGGCACCGTCCTGGAGGTGCCGTGGCTGCTCTGCTTTTGTGTGTGACCCCCGGGAGGTGGGCTGCTCACTGGGGTCTCTCCAGCGATACTGCCTGGCCTGGCCCAGCTCACGCGTCCTGCGTGCACGGCTCACACCAGGGTGTCCCCCTGGGCCCCGTGGATGCAGAAGCGCTCTGTTCCCTTCTCTGCACCGAGCACACGGGTCCCCGGAGCCAGTGCGGCTGCCATTCACGAGCACCCGGACCAGGATGAGGCTGCAGTCAGAGGCCTCCTCATCACGTCCCCCCTTCACATGACCCTTGGGGACTGACCACCGCTGCTTCCAGGGGGCTCAGGGAAAAGCAGGTGGTGCAGGGAGCCGCAGCTCCGAGGGACTGGCGGTGCCTTCGCGGAATGAGCAGAACAGAGACTCCAGAAAGGGGGGGCGCGTGTGGGGGCCAGGTGTGCAGGGATTCAGGACGCGGTGGTGTGTGGTTCTCAGTGCTCATGGCTGGCTCTCCATTTTGATGCAGAGGAGTAGGTGGATTTTACATGCACATATTTCAGGTAGAGATCTTAAAAAATATTGAAATATTTGGAGAAAAACTGAGGGATATATTTATGATTGTCAAATGAGGAAAGTTGGTCTATATAAGATACCAAAAAAAAAATCTGTAAGGAGAAAGATTGGTAAGCCTGATTTCACAGAAGTAAACTTTTCTAATACCAAAATCAACATAAAGTTAAGAAGTGACATTTAGGGAGGAAGTATTTTCACGTATGTAACCAGAAGTTAATAGTAAGAATATTTAAGTGAAAGTTTCTCAGTTGTGTCCAACTCTTTGCGACCCCACGGACTGTCCATGGAATTCTCCAGGCCTGAATACTGGAGTGGGCAGCCACTTCTTCTCCTGGGGATCTTCCCAACCCAACCCAGGGATCGAATGCAGGTCTCCCGCATTGCAGGCAGATGTTTTACCAGCTGAGCCACAAGGGAAGTTCAAGAATATTTAAAGACATTTGTAAATCACTAAGAAACTCGTAAACCGCCCAACAGAAAATAGACAGAAGGTATGAACAGGTCATTTAAAGAGGAAAGAATTAATGTAAGGACATCTCAGTGCTCCCCCTGCTGACCATCTACCAGGGAAATGCAAGCTGTTAGTGTCAGTTTCTGGCTAGTTCGGTGCCCCGTGGTGGCGCGTCCCGCCCAGGGGTGCGGGATGGGCACTGCTGTCCTGGGGGGCAGCATGGCAGCTGCTTGCACACCCACGGCCCTTGTGCTCACCCCTGCTCGCCCATGCTGTGCCAGTACTCAGGCTTGTGCCCCAGACGCCTGGCTGGGGCCCTCGCGGATGGCTGTGGCACGGGGCTGGGGCAGGGGGGTCGAGCTCTGTGGGTCAGTGAGTCTGCGGCAGCGCGCTGCAGGGGCAGGGGCGCAGAGCTAGCGCCCTGTTTCTGGTTACCGGCAGAGAGCAGCATGTGCTCACGGGCATGGCTGCCCAGCTGCACAGGGGAGGCATGGGGTACCCGTCTCCCCGGAAGCGTGGGGCAGGGTGGACCCGCGGCCTTTTCTGCCCTGTCTCTTCTGAATGCTTTGGGTCTGTAGTCCACGTGCTGGGGTCACTGGTGATTCTGAAGAGGATCAGTGCGCGGGGATGTGGCCTGGTGGCTGATAACATGCCTCCTTATTGGCAGGTGTGGATCGTGGCGGGAGCCCGTCAACCCCTACTACGTCAACTCTGGCTACGCCCTCGCGCCCGCCACCAGCGCCAATGACAGCGAGCAGCAGAGCCTGTCCAGCGATGCTGACAGCCTGTCCCTCACTGACAGCAGCGTGTAAGTGCCCGCCGCCCCTCCTCCGCACCACGGGGGCTGCTCCTGGAGACCCTCCTGCAGACCAGAGCCTCGGTTGCTTCCCTCCAGGCGAGACGCCGGAGCTGCCTGGTGGCACCCAGCCCTGGTCTCGGTGCTGGTGTGTGCAGTGCGTCCAGGGTGGGCCACCCCAAGGCATCTGCTCTGTGCTCACCCCGCTGTGATCCGGAAGCCGTCTCACCCGATTGGCAGGGCCTGTTGTCCCCTCGGTGTGGCTCTGTGCCAGCCGGCCGGGGCCGTCGAGGGTGGCACAAACCCCTGTCCAGGGATGCCTCCCCTGGGGAAAGTGCTCGCTTCTGACACCTTTCTCTGGTTTGCCAATGACTTCGGGGACCTTGGTGCAGGTCAGGATTTGATGGTGTCACACCTGCCCATGTCACGCCAGGGCATGGCCTGTCTGCCTGCTGGGGTCACACAGGGCCCAACTCCACCGCCCACGTGCATCAGGCTTGCCTGCATTCAGTCACACACCATTTGCTGTCTCTCTGCCCCAACAGGGAGGTTCTGGCTTGGAGCTAGCAGGTGTATGGGCATTACCCCTGCGACGGCGCGTGGGCTGCGGCCCTGACTCTGTCAGCGGGTCATGGGGACTGTGTCCCCGCCCTGCATGGTGTCTGGAGGTCAGACAGGCTTAAGGAAGGAGGAAAAGGCTGGCTCACCTGTCCTTGCAGGTGACCAGGTCCTTCCTTGTGAGCTGTCCTGTCTGCTGGTGCCTCGTACCGCCTGCCTGGGTCTGGCTCTGGTCTGACAGCCCTGTGTCTGGCGCATTGGGAGCCCCTTCTCCTGTTGGGGGCCTCGAGATGGGGGCGTCATCCCACCAGGTTGAGCCTCTATGGGGCAGTCTGCATTCATCATTAACTTCTCCTTTGTTTTGACTCTTGCATAGAAAATGTTGGTGTTTTTAACAACTTACTGGATATTACTAGGGTTTCAGCACTACCTGCCATGAATATAAAGTGTCATGTTAAAGGGTTCCAACGAGCTGCGCCCCTCAGAGCCCCTGGGAGCGGCTGACAACATGTGTTCTGTTCTCTTCCCCAAAACTCAGTTACTACAATGTCAATTAATCTCTTAATTCTCTCTAAGGGAAGGACATATGTTTGCTAAAGGGAAGATCTAAAACAACAAAAAGAATTTCCCCAATACTCTGTTCATCTTGGTTTACACTGAGACTCAGAAATAGAGGAATAGTTAAGAACTTGGAATGTAAAATTGTGGCAGATATTTAAATATACTGAATATGTGAGGCAAAAAATAGGATCGTGCGTTTCATCTGAATTATTTCTGTTGGCAACTCAGCATCGCCTCCACTTGGCGAAGGGCTTCTCGGTCCACTGCTGTTGGGCACAGACTCCATGGATAGCGCCTGGCCTCCCCAGCATTGACTTTAGGTGCACAGTCAGAGCAGATGAACCTCACGCAGGGACACCGAGGGCGTGCAGATGCGCTGTGGCTCTTGTTCCCTGACTCCCGGCCCTCTGGACCGCTGTGCCCGCTGCACTGTGGCCCCACCTGGGGTCTTGAAGGTCTGGGGCACCTAGCACCCCCGCCTCTGTGCTCTGCTCTGAACCAGGGCCACCCCTCCCTCGTAATGGGCTGAGTGTGCCTGGGCCAGGCTGGGGCACACCGAGCACCATGTGCCTGGGGCGCCTCTGCTGGCCGAGCAGCTGTCAGCGTGGGTGGTGCGTGGGAAGCAGGTGAGGGGACAGGGAGCGCCGGCACCGTGGGTGGCCCCCGAAGGAGACCCGGGAGGCTGGGGCCTGTCGGGGGGCCACCCCTCAGGTCCTTGGGAGATGGGTACCAGAGAGCAGGAGGCAAGCAAGTGAGATGCTTCTCAGATAAGTGCTTAGTCATTGTAAAGGCAGTATGTGATTTGACTGATGGTTACATCAGTCTTCATAAGGGTTGTAACTAAAATTCACGTCAAGAGAACAAATTTGAGCATCTGACAGATTATGCTGCTTTACTGTCTCATCGTGGAAGAAAGCAGGATTCAGGAACCGACCCGCTCTTTTTAAGAACTCGAAGTCATCTTCAGCCAGCGCAGCTCAGGAGACAGGCCGCTCAGGCCTGCTCCCAGTGGCCGTGGCCAAGCCGTGTGTGTTCACGCGAGTGTCTCTCTGACAGGGATGGAGTCCCGCCCTACAGGACCCGCAGGCAGCACCGCCGGGAGATGCAGGAGAGCGTCCAGGCCAACGGGCGGGTGCCTCTACCTCACATTCCCGTAAGTGTCCTCCTGCGTGCTCCCTGCTCCCACCTGAGGGGCGGTGGCCCGCAGTCCTTTGGAGGGTCTGGGTAACTGTGCACAGGGTTTCTCGCTCTGCTTGCCAGTATTTTGGATTTGAAGCGATTTCAATTTATAGCTCGTACCCACCTCCAAAGCTGTGCGGCTGCTGCTGTGAGGCGTGCATGGAATTGCGTTCTCTGAACGTGGCTCCCCCGTCCCTCCCTGGCTCCTCCCTGCACCCGGATTCTGTGTCACTTGCCCTGGGTGCAGGGCCTGGGCCCCACTCCCGTGTCGGGCACTGCTGCCCCTTGGGTGCAGGGTGGGCACTGCAGAGCACCTGCCCTTCTGGCGCCCGGGCTCAGCCCCAACCTCAGGGGTCTGCACAGCTGGACGCCTCTGCACAGCCGGCTGGTCAGTCACAAGAAGCCCTTCTCCAGGGCTGGCTGGCAGCCTCAGGCGGGCGCCTTGGGCTGTGGGCACTAGGGTGGCCGTCCCCGAGGAGGTATAGCCCCCGGCCTCCTCAGGGTCTTCACCCATGGTCGTGGGAGGCAGGAGGCGGCCGTGTCCACTTGTCCCCTGCCGGTCAGACCGGGGCAAGGAGGAAAGTGCAGACCGTGCCCTGCTCACCGCGGCGCAGCAGGGCTCACCGCGGCGTTTCCTCACAGCGCACGTACCGAATGCCAAAGGAAGTCCGCGTGGAGCCCCAGAAGTTCGCGGCAGAGCTCATCCACCGCCTGGAGGCTGTGCAGCGGACGCGGGAGGCCGAGGAGGAGCTAGAGGAGCGGCTGAAGCGCGTCCGCATGGTGAGTGGCTGCCATGGCGCGGGTCACAGCGGGCCCCCGAGGCCTTGGCCTTCTCTGTGCAGTGGAGGGCATCTCCCCACCAGCCGGACAGGTCAGAGCTGGAGGCCTGCATCCTGCTGCGTGGAGCCTGGATGGCCTCCCTCGGGCAGGGCAGCCTGAGGCTCTGACCCATCACCTCTGCGTGCAGAGTGGCTTTACGGCTGGGACACAGCTCTGTGTGTCTTGTTTCCTGGCTGGTAGCCTTTCTGATAGAACT
>SJYQ01087907.1:0-10515 GCA_006410935.1 Redunca redunca
AAAAAAAATACGATGTTCAGCGAAGCCAGGTGGAAGCTCTAAATTAGGAGCATTCCCATCTGAATCGTTGGTTTCATAGGAGGCATGACAGTTCGGAGGTTTTCAACAAGGAAGTACGTATCCACCTTATAGCTGGAAGTGTCTCCCCTCTACCACCCCCTCCCGTTTGTGACACACACCAGTCTGCTCTCGGCATCTGTAACTTTTGTTTTCACTTCCACACGTATGTGAGATCATAAGATGGCTGTCTTTCTCTGCCTGCCTTATTCCACTTAGCATAACGCCCTCAAGGTTCCCCTGTTGTCTGCTCAGTCGCTCAGTCCTGTCGGACTCTTTTCGACCCCGTGGACTGAAGCCCAGCCGGCCCCTCCATCCATGGGATTCTCCAGGTAAGAATCCTGGAGTGGGTTGTCATGCCCTCCTGCGGGGGCGGGGGGTCTTCCCCACCCAGGGACTGAACTCAGCTCTCCCCCATTGCAGGAAGAGCCACCAGGGCAGCCCGTGGCTGCAAGTGACAAGATTTCGTTTTTATGGCCAAATAATATTCCATTGTGTGTGTGTGTGCGTGTGTGTGTGTGCGCGCGCATGTGTAGCTTTCAGAAGTGGCTCAGTGGTAAAGAATCCGCCTGCCATGCGGGAGACCTGGGTTCAGTGCCTGGTTAGGGAAGATCCCCTGCAGGAGGGCATGGCAACCCACTCCAGGATTCCTGCCTGAAGAATCCCAGGGACAGAGGAGCCTGGCGGGCTGCAGTCCATGGGGTCACAGAGGACGAGCATGTGTCTGTTTATATAGTTTCTGTATTCCTTCATCCATTGATAGCACACTTGGGTCGTTTCCACGTCTTGGCTATTGTGAAAAGCACTGAAGTAAACAGCGGTGCAAGTAAGTCTCCAATATCCTGACTTCATCTCCTGCAGACAAATACCCAGGGCTTCCCTGGGGGCTCAGTTGTCAGAATCTGCCTGCGATGCAGGAGATCTGGGTTTGATCCCTGGGTCCCAGAGATTCCCCGGGTGGAGGAAATGGCAACCCACTCCAGTACTCTTGCCTGGAGAATCCCATGGCCAGAGGAGCCTGGAGGGCTGCAGTCCACGGGGCTGCATAGAGTTGGACATTGTAAGGTACAGTTCGGGCTGAGGCGGAAAGAGGAAAGACGACGTCAGCAGAAGCAGATTACCTGTATTCAGGCAAGGAGGGGCGACAGTCGGCCTAACGACCAGGCTGAGTGCTGAGAGGGACCAGGGAGGCTCCGTGTTTATAGGGAGGTTTGTGGAAGCGATAAGGGAAATGTTAATGAGGCAGGATGTCTTGGGCATTCTTTATTTGAGATGGCATTTGTAGTTGGGCAGGGGGTGATAAGTCTTCTGGGCAGGTGGAGGGGGTGGAAGGTTTCCGGACAGGGGGTGCTAAGTCCCAGATAGATGCAACCAGCCTGGCGCGCCAGGGCGGGACCTAAAGTTCTGTTTTCTCCAAAGTGAGATGATTCAAAGGGCCTTTGAAACTGTTGTTTTCTTTTCTAGGCCCCAAAAGACTCCTTCAGACATGGCTGAGTGACGCACACAGACACACACGCGCGCGCGCGCAGGGCTGGCCTTGCTGCATCCTCGCGTAGTTCCATCTTTTGGTAGCTGGAAGACCGTCCACCAGGTTGCCCCCAGCGGCCGCTGCAGTTCTCCATTCCCGACAGCACACAGGGGTCGCGTTCCCCCTGCCTCCTCACCCACCCCGAGCTGTAACTTGGGGAGCTGCGAGGTCAGGTCTCCCTGGGGTCCGCGTCCCGGGAGCATGCGCACAACGGGAAGGGCCCGCAGCAGGGCTGCAGCCAGGGCTTCCAGACCACGTTCCGGAAGGAGAGTTGCTCAGGCACCGGGCGCAGCGACCGGCGGTGCTCCCGGACTGCCTGGCCCACGCGGGCCACCACCTCGTGGTACAGGAGCCCGGCGTCGGGGGACAGGGGCCGGGCCTCGGACGGGTCCCCGGAAAGGTCGAAGAGCAGGGGAGGGTCGTGGTGGGTCACGCCGGCTCCCGAGCAGGGGCACACCTTGCGGCCGTGGCAGGCCCCTGCGCCCTCGGGGTGGAAGCGGGGCGTGGTGTAATGGACCTTCCAGAGCCTTCCGCCTAGGGGCAAACGGAGTCGGTCCCCCATCAGCTGCGCGGACACCCGCATCTCTCATCGCTCACCTTTCTGTCTTCTGTCTGTCATGTTATCTTCGTCTATATGCGGCTGTGTCTGACTCTTTCTGACCCTGTGGACTGCAGCCCACCAGGCTCCTCTCTTCATGGGATTCTCCAGGCAAGGATACTGGAATGGGCTGCCATGCCTTCCTCCAGGAGATCTTCCCCACCCAGGGTTCGAACCCAGACCTCCTGCACTGAGGCAGATTCTTTACCAGCTGAGCCACCAGGGAAGCCCTCTGTATGTAACTATTTATTATCCACTTGCTGCTGCTGCTGAGTCACTGCAGTCGTGTCCGACTCTGTGTGACCCCAGAGACGGCAGCCCACCAGGCTCCCCGTCCCTGGATTCTCCAGGCAAGAACACTGGAGTGGGTTGCCATTTCCTTCTCCAATGCAGGAGAGTGAAAAGTGAAAGTGAAGTCGCTCAGTCCTGTCCAACTGTTCGCGACCCCACAGACTGCAGTTTACCAGGCTCCACCGTCCCTGGGATTTTCCAGGCAAGAGTACTGGAGTGGGGTGCCATCGCCTTCATCTCTCTGTATATATCTCTGTGTATATCTATTTCTCTATCTATTCACCTATCACGTCATCTTTTCCGTCTGTTATATATCCATTACCTACCACCGTTCCATCCGTCCATCCATCCATCCATCCACCTATCCGTCTATCCACTTATCAATCCATGCATTCACCCACCCATCCACCTATATCCATCCATCATCTATGTATTCATGCATCCATCCCTTATCCATCCCCCTACACATCCATCCATCGGCCATCAACCCATCCCTCTACTGATCACCCATCCATCCATTCATCACCTATGTATCGATTCATCCATCCATCACCCACCCATCCATCACCTACCCATCCCTCTACCCATTCATCCATCAGTCTGTCCATCCATCCACCCACCATCCAGACACCCATCAACACATCCATCCATCATCTTCATATCCATTCATCTATCCACCCATCATCCACCCATCCACCCGTTCATCTACTAATCTGTCCATCCACTCATCCACGTACCCATCCACCCATCCATCCATCATCTATCCATCATCCATCCACCATCTACCATCATCCATCCATCATCTATCTATCCACCCATTCATCTACTAATCTGTCCATCCACTCTCCATCTACCCATCTACGCATCCATCCCTCATCCATCCACCCATCAATCTATCCATGCATCCATCCAGCCATCATCTACATATCCATTCTTCTGTTCACCCACCCATCCATCAATCTATCCATCCATCATCTATGTATTCATCCATCCACCCATCAACCATCAACCCACCCACCCCTCTATCCACCCATTCATCCATCAATCTCTCTCTCCATCCATCCATCCATCCATCATCTATCCATCACCCATCCATCATCTATCCATCCACCCATCCATCCATCATCTATCCATCACCCACCCATCCATCATCTGTCCATCACCCATCCACCCATCATCTATCCATCTACCCACCCATCCATCATCTATCCATCATCCATCCATCACCCATACATCATCTATCCATCCACCCACCCATCCATCATCTATCCATCATCCATCCATCATCTATCCATCCACCTACCCATCCATCATCTATCCATCACCCATCCATCATCCATCCATCACCCATCCACACACCCACCCACCCGTCCACCCAGGCACCCGCACACCCTCTGGGTTCCATTTCCCTGGAGGACCCTGACGAAGACCAGCACCCGCCGAGTCATGGGGAGGTGAGTACTCACTGTCCTTGTCATGCCAGCGGGCAGCATGGAGATACTGCCCGCAGTAATGAAATAGGAACTTGTGTGCCGAATGCTTAGCATCTCCCCGCAGCAAGGGCAGCAGGCTCCGGCCGTCGATGACCCTGATTCAGGGAAGAGACCACAGGAGGGACTGAGACTATGTGGGCTGCACTGTGGACCTGGGACCTTCGCAACCCCAAGGCTGCCAGGACCCCAGATAACACACGGTGGATCACACACGCCCCGTCTCCCTGAGGCTGCCCAGACTGCGTGTAGCACGTCATAAATAGAAGACACACAGACATACCCAGACACAACCACACACGCCACGCTGACCGCAGATATTAACACCAAGTCTTCTTAAATTCCAGCTGGGCGGCCCGTGCCCCTAGGCTGAAGTCTAGGGCAGCAGAAACCTTTTATTTACATTTTTCATCTTACGTATATAGTTTTGAATTTTTATTTTCTATTATAGTTGATGAACGATGTTACGACAGTTGTAGGAATATGGCCGAGTGAATCAGTGATACGTAAAACACGCATGTATTCTTTTTCAAATTCTTTTCCTATTTGGGTAATGACCGAGCATTGCGCACAGCTCCCTGTGAGGCGAGCAAGGCCTTGTTGGTTATCTATTTCATATATAGTAGGTGAGGTTAACATCTACAATCAGCAAGACTCTGAGTAAAGCAGATCGCTCTGGGGTGAGGAGGGTGAGCCTGGTCCGATCAGCTGAAGGCCATCAACAAATCTGAGGTTTGCTGGAGAAAAGAAAACTCTCCCTCAACACAGTGATACAGAAATACTCCTGAATTTGTGGCCTGCAGCCTTTCCAACATCAAATTTCAATTTGCCAGTTTCTTATCACTGCGTCAGCCAATTCTTTATGATAAATGATTATTTCGACCCCATAGACTACGGCCGGCCAGGCTCCTTTGTCCATGGGATTCTCCAGGCAAGAAGACTGCAGTGAGTTGCCATGTCCTCCTGCAGGGGATCTTCCCAACCCAGGGATCGAACCTGCGTCTCCTGCATCGCAGGCAGGCACTCTTTACCATCTGAGCCACTAGCAGAGCCCTCAGTACTTACTTACACACACACACACACACACACACACCCTGCACATGTCCTGTTGGCTCTCTCTCTCCAGAGAAAGCTGCTGAACTATAAATACTACTAAACTAAACAATTAATAAGATGGCTTTTTTTTTTAGTAAGAACTAGGGGATAAAGTACCTTACATTATTATCCATTTATACAAATATTTATTGGTAACCTTTTTTTCAGGCTTTTTTTTTTTTTGTGGGAGGGGGGATGACAAGTAGAATCCTCATTCCCCAAGCAGGGATCGAACCCAGACCCGCTGTGAGTGGAAACGTGGATTCCTAACCACTGGAGCCCTAGGGAAGTCCTTTACTGGTTATCCGAAAGGAAGTAAAATCCAAGCGTATCAAAATAGTCACTTCTATTTTTTCTCATGTATGAGAAGGACTTTTGGGGTGTGTATCGAGGTACATAGTCATTTTTAAATCATATTTTCAAGGGACTTCCCCGGTGGTCCAATAAGGTTAAGACTCTGAACTTCCAGTGCAGGCAGGACACAGGTTCAATCCCTGGTCGGGGAACTAAGTTCCCACATGCTGTGTGGCACAGCCTAAAAATAAATAAAATAAACTTAAAAAAAAATTTAAATTTTCATAGCCACACCAACACGTGGGCAAGATTGCATTTCAGAGATTAATAGGAGATGTCGCCTTCTGACGATTGCCTCTCTGGATTGTGATGCCGTAACATAAACTCTTGTCAAGAAAACAAAAACAAAAACAACAAATCACTGGACCCAATAGTTGGTTTAGCCTTGTTTTCCTGGGTGCGGTCATTTCACATCAGCCTGTCCCCTACATGGGAGCCTATTTTAAACGTTCTCTTATCATGGAAAGTTTTCCCCAAAGATATGGACGAGGGAAGGGGGCTCTCTCAGGACGCAGGGAGGAGTGTACCTGTCCTGGGGCACCTGGCCGCCCGCCAGCTGGACCACAGTGGGGAAGACGTCCATCAGGCTGGTGGGCTCGTGGATCACGCGGCCGGCCGGCAGGACCCCGGGCCACCGGAATATCCCTGGGACCCGGATCCCGCCTTCCCAGCCGGCCATGCCTTTGCCGCCTGGAAGGGAACGACACCACTGCCTTCTCAGGAGATGCTGCAGCCTAGAGACACGCCCGGATGTTCCTGTGTGGGTCTGTAACCAGTGTGTATGNCTCGGTCGCTCAGTGTCGTCTGACTCTCGGCCACCCCATCGCTGTAGCCCACGGGCGCTAGGGGTCAAGCACCCACCTACCAGAGCAGGGGATGTGTGAGAAGCTGATCTGATCCCTGGGTTGGGAAGATCCCCTGGAGGAGGGCAAGCCGACCCACTGCAGTATCCTTCCTAGAGCATCCCGTGGACAGAGGAGCCTGGCAGGCTACAGTCCGGGGGGGTTGCAAAGAGTCGGACACGACTGAGTGGCTGACCACAGACACCTGGACTGTAGCCCACGAGGCTCCTCTGGCCACGGGATTCTCCAGGTGAGAATGCTGGAGTGGGTTGCCATTTTCTTCTCCAGAATAATTCAGATGGACTGTATCAAATTTTATTTTGTTCATTTTATTAAAAAAAATTGGGGGGGGGGGGCCATGCTGAAAGGCATGTGGGATCCTAGTTCCCTGACCAGGGACTGAACCCATGCACCCTGCAATGGACGTGCGCAGTCTTAAACCAGTGCACCACCAGGGAAGTCCCTCATGTCGGATATGTAAAAGTACCAATGTAAACAGATTCTAGCCCGGAACCCCAATGCCCACGGGCCTTACCTCTGTATATTCCATTCCACCCGCCCAGCTGGACGTGTCCATCTCTCGCCTCCAAGTGTCCCCCGTGATCAGACGTGAAGTACGTGAGAGTCGTGTTTTTCAGACCGTGGTTTTCAACGGCGTCCAGAATCTCCCCTTTAGGAAAGACGCAGCATTTCAGGGTGACGTAAAGGAAACAGCATCTGAGAATTCAACACAACATCTCCTTTCTGAGCGTTTCCCAGGTGGCTCAGTAGTAAAAGAACCCACCCACCTGCCGACGCGGGCGACGTGGGTTCCATCCCTGGGTCGGGAATATCCCCTGGAGGAGGGCATGGTGACCCACTCCAGTGTTCTTGCCTGGAGAATCCATCCCATGGACAGAGGAGCTGATGGACTGCACTCCACGGGGACGCAAAGAGTCGGACCCGACTGAGCGACTAACATTTAATTTTTAAGCTCTTTATTGAATGTACTACAATACGGTTTCTGGTTTATGTTCGGTTTTTTGGCCATGAGGCATGTGGGATCTCAGCTCCCCGACCAGGGATCGAACCCACGCCTCCTGCATTGGAAGGTGAAGTGGTAACCATTGGACCATTTGGGAACTCCTGTCTCGAAAGCATTCAATCACAGACTTTAGAAGGACGCCTTTGTGCAAAAGTAGACAAAAGAAATAAGAAAGGCAGAAGGAATCTGTGGATGATGTAGGAGAATCTTCCTATTCGCCTTTGATTCTTCACTGAAGGCTGGCTCCTGGGGAGGTCACCCACGTGTCACCCTGTCATCAAGGGAAGGCCAGGAACTAATGAAGCCTGGCCGTGGGCTGACTTACCCACGAGCCAGTCCATCTCCTCCACGTTGTCGCCGTACAAGCCATGCTGACTTTTCCCAAGGAACCTTTCTGTGGTCACCAGGGGGGTATGGACATGCAGCAGAGACACAAAGAGCAAGAATGGACCATGCTTATTTCTGAAAGGAGAAAAAACATCCTTTTGCTACAAAAGCATCTCTATGATCCAGGACTTCAGAGTAGAGACTGAAGGCTCGTGGGCATCAGGCAATTAACATCTTCTGTTTGCTGGGGTTTTAGCATCTGTAAAACAACTGAAGAAGTCTCATCAGATACTATGATCTACATACTTCAGACAGGAGCTGGAGCAGAGGACAGGGGTAGGGGTCTGTCCCAGGAACGCCCCATAGGGTCGTGTCAGCTACATTTCTGTATCAGCACACACAGCCCCCTGACTCTTTTAAGTTGCTGCACAATATTCTAGACATCCCAAGTGGTAGAGAATCCAGCTGCCAATGCAAGAGACCCGGGTTCATATCTCGGGGTTGAGAAGATCCCCCGGAGCAAGGCATGGCAACCCACTCCAGTACGCTTGCCCGGAGAATCCCCAGGACGGAGGAGCCTGGTGGGCTACAGTCCACGGGGCCACAAAGAGTCGGACACAACTGAGCGACTAAGACACACACACACACACGTCTGCTCGGAGAGCTGGCAGATTCCCACCGGTGATAACCAGACTCAGATGTACCCAGAACTCACCTCCGATTTCCAAGGGGGCGGCGCCATTACCTTGCAATAAAGGATACAGCCTCCTTGAGCACGAGGCTCGCAGCTCTTTCCAGAACCATGGGCTGCTCAGTGACTTCGTGGTTTCTCATCAAGATGCAGTTCCAGCGGCGGACGAAGCCAAAGCTGGCGTACCAGGACGCGAAAAACAGCAGGACCAGGGTGGCCACACTCAAGACTAGTTTCCAGGAGACGGAGATCAGCCTGCAGGCTTTGCCTGCCACGACGGTCAACACGCCCAGGGCCATGATCTGGGTGGAAAGCCACAGCCTGGCCCTCAAGCCCGCGTCCAATTGCGGGGGCTTGTCTGGGTGGCAGTCGTTGATCAGCGTGAAGGGCATGCCGTAGAAATAGTCAAAGCCGTGGTGCAGAGGGTGATGGCAGTGGTCACTGCGTGAGGCACAGTTTACGCCCTGATGCCATTTTCCTGAAGACAGAAGCAAGAACTTAAAAAAAAAGAAAGAAAAGAAACATAAAAAACAGCATACGTCTAAGGGATTCTGCCTGCAATCTCTTTCTGAGGGTAATTGGGAGGTTCATCACCAGCTCAGTGGTCATGAGTTTGAGCAAACTTCCGGAGACGGTGAAGGACACGGAAGCCTGACGTGCTGCAGTCCATGGGGTCGCAGAGAGTCAGACACGACTGAGCGACTGAACGACAGCACCCCAAAAGCAACGGGGGCTTGCTAGGTGTCTCAGTGGAAAAGAATCTGCCTGCCAATGCAGGAGACACAAGAGATGCGGGTTCAGTCCTTGGGTTCGGGAAATCTCCTGGAATAGGAAAAGGCAACTCACTCCGGTATTCTTTTCTGGAGAATCCCATGGACAGAGGAGCCTGGCAGGCTGCAGTTGCCCACAATTCCACGTGGAGAAGTGACACTGGTTCGCTTGTTCCCTTGGTCCCCCCCACAACTCACAAGCTATCTTCAGAACCTGTAAGACTCTGTCCTGGTTCCCAACCCAAGAATCTGCCCTTTTACATTTAAGGAAACAAAAACAGCAGGCTGCAGCGAAGATTTTGGAGAATAAAACCATACAGAAGGATCCTGCCTCCAAAGCTTCCCACCATCTGATGTTTTAACACTGAGTTTTGAGATGAGGTGTGGCCATTTAAACCAATATAATGTCTAGAAGATTCTGAGCAGTGCAGTGAGGAAAAGATGGATTCCTCCAGCAAAGAGGCTAATGGAGCAATATTTTAAAGTTACAAGGACTCCCTGAGAAAACCATAATTGTAAAAAACTCACGTACTCCAGGAGGAGGCGATGGCACCCCACTCCAGTCCTCTTGCCTGGAAAATCCCATGGACAGAGGAGCCTGGTGGGCTGCAGTCCATGGGGTCGCTAAGAGTCGGTCACGACTGAGCGACTTCACTTTCACTTTTTACTTTAATGCATTGGAGAAGGAAATGGCAACCCACTCCAGCGTTCCTGCCTGGAGAATCCCAGGGACGGGGGAGCCTGGTGGGCTGCCGTCTATGGGTTTGCACAGAGTCGGACACGACTGAAGCGACTCAGCAGCAGCAGCAGGTACTCAAATGTTCACTGCAGCCCTATTTATGATAGCCGAGACATAGAAACAGCCTAACTGTCCACTGACAGATGAAGGGCCACAGATGTGGTACATATATACAATGGCATATTGCTCAGCCATAAAAAAGAGGGAATCTGAGTGACTGGTGGTGAGGGTGGATTAACCTAGCACCTGCTATACAGAGTGAAGTAAGTCAGAGAGAGAAAAACAAGCATCCCATGCTAATGCGTATGTATGGAATTTACAAAGATGGAGCAGATGAACTTATTCCCTGGGCGGGAATAAAGACTAGAGCGTGGATGAAGGACTTGTGGACACAACAGGGGGAGGAGATAGTGGGACGAACTGAGAGAGCAGCGCCGACATCTATACACGACCACGTGTGAAACAGACAGCTCATGGGAAGGCTGCGCAGCTCATCGCGGGGCTCTGGGATGACCTAGGGGCTGGGGGCGCGAGCTGAGCAAGAGGCTCAAGAGGGAGCCTTCTTCACGGCTGTGTAAAGCAGAGACCAAGACAACATTGTAAAACGAGTATCCTCAAAACAAAAAAGTCTAGACAAAAAAAAGGAAAGAAAGATGAATATTATTAAAAGGAAAGAAAATTACTGGGTTAAAAAAAAAAAAAAAGACTC
>SJYQ01088034.1:0-11619 GCA_006410935.1 Redunca redunca
CCACTTGACTTCACATTCCAGGATATCTGGCTCTAGGTGAGTGATCACACCATCATGATTATCTTGGTCGTGAAGATCTGTTTTGTACGGTTCTGTGTATTCTTGCCACCTCTTCTTAATATCTTCTGCTTCTGTTAGGTCTATACCATTTCTGTCCTTTATTGAGCCCATCTTTGCATGAAATGTTCCCTTGGTATCTCTGACTTTCTTGAAGAGATCTCTAGTCTTTCCCATTCTGCTGTTTTCCTCTATTTCTTTGCACTGATCGCTGAGGAAGGCTTTCTTATCTCTTCTTGCTATTCTCTGGAACTCTGCACTCAGATGCTTGTATCTTTTCTTTTCTCCTTTGCTTTTTTGCCTCTCTTCTTTTCACAGCTATTTGTAAGGCCTCCTCAGACAGCCATTTTGCTTTTTTGCATTTCTTTTCCATGGGGATGCTCTTGATCCCTGTCTCCTGTACAATGTCACGAACCTCATTCCATAGATCATCAGGCACTCTATCTATCAGATCTAGTCCCTTAAATCTATTTCTCACTTCCACTGTATCATCATAAGGGATTTGATTTAGGTCATACCTGAACGGTCTAGTGGTTTTCCCTACTTTCTTCAATTTAAGTCTGAATGTGGCAATAAGGAGTTCATGATCTTAGCCACAGTCAGCTCCTGGTCTTGTTTTTGCTGACTGTATAGAGCTTCTCCATCTTTGGTTGCAAAGAATATAATCAATCTGATTTTGGTGTTGACCATCTGGTGATGTCCATGTGCAGAGTCTTCTCTTGTGTTGTTGGAAGAGGGTGTTTGCTATGACCAGTGCGTTCTCTTGGCAAAATTCTATTAGCTTTTGCCCTGCTTCATTCCGTATTCCAAGGCCAAATTTGCCTGTTACTCCAGGTGTTTCTTGACTTCCTACTTTTGCATTCCAGTCCCCTGTAATGAAAATGACCTCTTTTTTGGGTGTTAGTTATAAAAGATCTTGTAGGTCTTCATAGAACCATTCAACTTCAGCTTCTTTAGCGTTACTGGTTGGGGCATAGACTTGGATTACTGTGATATGAATGATTTACCTTGGAAACGAACAGAGATCATTCTGTCATTTTTTAGATTGCATCCAAGTACTGCATTTCAGACTCTTTTGTTGACCATGGTGGCTACTCCATTTCTTCTAAGGAATTCCTGCCTGCAGTAGTAGATATAATGGTCATCTGAATTAAAATCACCCATTCCGATCCATTTCAGTTCACTGATTCCTAGAATGTCGACGTTCACTCTTGCCATCTCCTGTTTGACCACTTCCAATTTGCCTTGATTCATGGGCCTCTCCACCTCCCTGTCAACTTTTTGTCAGACCAGAGACCTGGGATCTTGGTACAGCCCAAATGGTAAGGAAAGAGCCATGTATGCATGTTAAGTAGCTTCGGTGGTGTCTGACTCTTATGTGACCCCATGGATGTAGCCACCAGGCTCCTCTATCCATGAGGTTCTCCAGGCAAGAATACTGGGATGGGCTGCCATGCCCTCCTCCAGGGGATCTTCTCAACCCAGGGCCTGAACCTAGGTCTCCCACATTGCAGGGTGGATTCTTTACCATATGAGCCACCAGGGAAGTCTGGAAAGAGCCATAGAGAAGGAGAGATATAGTCGCCTTCTCAAGCAAGAAATCCAAGCTAGATCTCACTTAGAAGCGAAATGTGACATTTCCAGTAACACCAATATTGTGGAGAAATCTGTAACTATTACAATTAGAACAGTTGAGTTGTTTCTGTAAAATATACACATAAACTCTTTGTCAGATCAGTAACAGTTTAAGTGTCTGTCGCAGACTAGGTTCCCTGAGAAACAGAGTAAACGAGAGATGTGCATGTTAACTGCATATTTGGAAGATGCTCTTGAGAGATACGCCTGTGGGGGGTGAAGAGAGCAGGACTGGGCCAAGGGATGAACGTGGCAATGCAGTCCCCACACAGGCCTCCGCAGATTCCACAAAGAGCTCTGGAACCGGGAGAGGCCTGAGGATTTATCTCAGTGTGGGGTAGGGAGGCAGGCACTAATTATCCCTCTTGCCCTCATCGATCAATCATTGGCCAAGAGGTCTCCCAGGGAAGTGGGCATGACCTTGATCATGGTTGAGTCCCTCAGCTAAGGCACTTCCTTCCTGGAGAAGAATTTATCTGTGTTTTGTTAGCAGCTAGGAGAAAGAGTGCCTAGAAGCTGAAGTTGGGGTGGTAGCCTGAGCAACACACCATAGCCTCGTAAGTGACTATTCTCCCTCTGGAATGACTACCGGAGAGTTGACACATTCAAAACACACACACCATGGGCACTCTGCACAGGCTGGCATCCTTCACTCCATTTGCAGAAATATCTAATCCTAAAGATTCTTCCACTTAACACAATTCACCCACCCCTCATTTAATCACAAATGCACTCATGTCCTTCCTGAGTGGTAGGACTACTCTTAAGGTATATCCAGATAACATTCATTTCTTGTCTAGAGCAAGTTCTCATTTCTGGTAACCTCTGGGCCGACTGGTTAAATAAACTGAGATATAACATCTGTGGCTTCAGTAGTGAGGAATCTGCCTGCCGAGAAAGAGAAATGGGTTCAGTCTCTGGGTTGAGAAGATTCCCTGAAGAAAGAAACAGCAATGCACTCCAGTATTCTTACCTGGGAAATCCCATGGACAGAGGAGCCCAGCGGTGGCTACTGTCCATGGGGTCACAAAAAAGTCAGACACAATGTAGCAACTAAACAACACAATAATATCCATTATGTTAGAGATCACTTAAACTGAAATTATAGATGACAATAATTATAACAATGTACACCATATGATCTCATTTCTGGGTAAAGATATACATATGAAGTCTTTCAGAATGGCCACTAAAACAGGATGTGTAGTTATCTCTGGACAGTGGGATTATGGAGTACTCAAATTTTTCTCCTCTTGCTTAAATGTATTTTCTGATCAACCCAATAAGCATGTTACTTCTGTAATAGGACAAAAAACTGTTTCTCCTCTGAAGAGTAGATACAGTTTGGGAAGAACAGGCCTTATGACTATGTTAATCAAGTAGTGATTTGTTTAATCACCAGGGGCAGAAATTAGGAACAGGACTTTAAATGGAATTTGTACATTATACTGGCCACTTCAGATCCCAGGAAATTTAGGAAAGGACAGGTCTGAGTAAGAGAAGGTTTCGACCTGTGCTGTTCAAAACATTGGCCATCAGCCACATGTGACTTTTGGGCACTTGAAATGTGGCTGGTTCAAACTGGAGTGTGCTTTAACTGTAAAGTACAAGATTTCAAAGATTTAGTATTAAAAATGTAAAATATCCCATTAATAATTTTAATACTACACCTTGAGATGATGATATTTTGGGTATATTGGGTTAAATAATATACAATATTAAAAATAATTTCTCCTGTTTCTTTCTAGTCTAGAAATTCATCAGGAAGCACAAGTTCTCTGAAATACTTCTCCAAAGCATATACAATTTGAGAAAGTAATTGTCTCACAAGATACCCACCAACGTTATAGTTTTACTTGGGGCTTTCCTAGGGCCACCACCAAAGAGTGGTGGCAGAAGCGGTGGCTCATTGGGCTGACAAAAGAGCACATCTGATGAGCTCTGTGTGCTTGCAAGGCCATTAAACGCAACCACCTGACTGTGTGCCTGTCAATCTATGTAACCGAAGTCTATCAGCTCAGAGAAAGTTAAGGAAACAACGTGCTGTTGCAGACAGACATTAACATCTTCCTGTGGGAAAAGCCCCCACGCCTGTCATGGGACGCTGCACGGGAACTGCCCATTGCACCTACATGCCAGGTGTTGACTTGAGTTGAACTGAGCATGTGATGAAGGATTCTGACCTATCCCCAAGGCAGAAGATCAGTAACTTGGGAAAAGTGACTTTAAGGAAGAATGGTTTACTCTTCATGACATGTGCGGTTTTGTCTCTGATTGATTTATTCTTGGTTTTTCATGCTGATCAGTGTCCAAAATTAAGATGCAGTCAGTGGTTACTCCAAGCTATGTTAACATGGAAAAGCACAAGCTAGTTTATAACTCATACAGATCAATCCAAACCTAGGTAACCGCTTTTAGAATATTAGGTAATATTTATAGAAATTTCAGAGAACACTAAATATATCTCAATTATCATTTCATCCTCTCAGCTATCTAAAGGTATTTTTCTACCTGCAATAAACAAAAGAGTGTAATGTGTAACTTGAGCTTGGAACTAATTCCAAAGGCCCAGTCAGAAGAAATTTTTCTTTTTGTGATGTGACATGCAAGGTCTTAGGTTGCCTGACAAGGGATCAAATCTGTGTCCCCTGCATTGGAAGCATGGAGTCTTAATCACTGAACCTCAAGGGAGGCCCCAACAACTTTTTGTTACAATAAGATACAACTAATAAGGTGATTGCTGCCTGAGTCGTGTTCCCCAAATCTCCCTTTATTCCAGGTTTCAGAAATTCCTCCTCACAGAACACCACCTGATGCCTTACTAGGTAAGCACTCAGTGAGCTGTGATCTGTTATTATTTAGCATCATGCTTCTCAAACTACTCCCTCCAGAGCTACGGAATTGTGTACATTTTCTGTAAGTTTTATGAGAAAACTTTTCACATGTAATGGAACACACAAAAAACAAGCATTTTTGAAAATCCAAAGAGGATCAATTTTGTATGGAGAAAACAGAAAATATTATAGTAAACAGTGGTATTTGACCTGAGACTTTAGAGATTCATGATAATAGCCAGGTTCAGCCACACGGCAAACAAAGCTGCTAAGTCATTTCAGTCGTGCCCGACTCTGTGCGACCCCATAGACGGCAGCCTACCAGGCTCCGCCATCCCTGGGATTCTCCAGGCAAGAACACTGGAGTGGATTGCCATTTCCTTCTCCAGTGCATGAAAGTGAAAAGTGAAAAGTGAAAGTGAAGTCGCTCAGTCGTGTCCGACTCTTCATGACCCCATGGACTGCAGCCTACCAGGCTCCTCCGTCCATGGGATTAGCCAGGCAAGAGTACTGGAGTGGGGTGCCATCGTTATTCCTGTTGCTATTATTACTGTCAGCAGTATCCATTCTCATCAATTGAGAAGATGGCACAACTTCAGTGCTGGGACACAGACAGGAATCGTCATAGGAACCAAATCAATTGTGCACAGCATAGCAAAGAGAGATCACCTCCACACCTCTGCTTTTCAGCAAGACTATTCAAATCTGTTTCCCAAGGGAAACATGAAAATTTCTCAATTTGGCCAGGGTCTTGCCTCATCCATGAAGCTTTCCCAGATTTGCTAAAGAACAGTTGCTGCTTAAGGAAATTTAAAGGGCTATAAAATACTTTTCATTCTGCATAATATAAAGGACAAAACTTGGTTCAACTTAAGAGCAATTTTTTCTCTTAAAATGCCAGACATTCTCTGCAATTAGCATTTCCCTTAAATACATTTTATTCAAATACTGTTAGCATAATCTGCCATGTCCCTGTGCCTTTTTTTAAAGTTCTGTGTGCTGTGAAGGGGGTCTTTTTAAAGAGAGATGACTGGAGTGCCTTGTTAAAAATGAAAAGTCTTTCTATATATAAGTACTGTCTGACATTTGTCTTGAATCATATTTTCTGGTTCACAGTTGGAATGATACTGTGTGCATGTTTCAAGCCAGGTACAGATAAACCAGCTTGAATAATCCCTTTCGTCACCACTTTGTTTAACTAGATGACAGAGACCCAACAAGGCTCTAAGGACCAACTGCCCAACTTGAAGAAAAGATGGATTCTGGATCCACTGAGGTAGCTGGGTTTTCCAGTTTGGATGGTAGCTAATATACTAATATTATCACTCTACTCACATTCAGCATCCCTGAGACAGAGGCATTTTGGAAGGGAGAAAATGTAATGGCCCCATGGGAAGTTATATACATGGACATAGCTTTTGAGGGTAGCAGTGCTAAGTAAGTTCACTGCAGCCAGCCCAGCCCAGGGTCAGTGGAGTTCAGGCATCTTCAAAGTGAACCAATGGACTAAAAAACAAAAGCTCCCCACATTCCCTTGAATATTTTCTCAGAGTTAAGACTTTGGGCCCTGGTACAGTCTAAATAGCAAAGGGCCCTCCAATGTCTAATACATAACACTTATTGCTGCCCTTTGCAAGTGAGGGCTTCAAATTATATGACATTTTTGTATCCAAGTAGTATGAAGAAACCCTTATCTAAAACATATAGTACTAAATATTACTAAATTTGTGTCATCTTTGAAAGATATTTCACACAAATAAACACTTTGTCAGATCATATGTCATCAAAAGTCCACTTTATTACAATGCTCTAGTATCGCCTTGAAGTACTTATGTTGTGAGATAGCACAAATGTCAAGAAGGTTTCAGTAAGTCATTTACATAGCTTAGTGCCAGGCATTCTATGGCACCATTTGTTTCATGAGTAGAAATGCACAGTTTCAAAGAAACCTCACACAAAAGAACTCAAATATCCCACACGCAAAAGCACACTTGCCCTCTCACTCAGAAGACGGCGCAACACAGGGGGTCCTTGTTCTCAATGTCTCTAGTCTCTAGGTGGTGTCCATTCACCTCCCACGTGAAAATCCTCCTGGAATGGGACCTGTGGACAACAGCAGATTTGTTCATTTGTTAACAAATTTGTTAATTTGTTAATTAAAGCACACTTATATGAAAGATCATTAAAAAATCAGTGTGGTAGACAGAATTGTACTAAATGATCCTGTTTCTGAAAGAAAAAATGTATATAGGGCAAACACTGTGGGGAGACCCACTAAAATGTCGCCAGCAAGTTGACTCTGGATGGTTGCAGATAATTCCATCTTTATCTCATTGCTTGCCAGTATTACCAAAATGATAGTGTTCCACAATAGAACCCTTGTCCCTTAAGAAGTAGATACTTCTCTTGGGAGATGGACATGAAGCTACTTTAGACAATGAATGTGAGTAATAGTTGATGATATTAGGATGGAGTTTTAAATATAGTCATTGTAACAGCTGCCACTTCAGAGCCCCAGAACTTGGGGAAGGACAGATCTGGGTAAAATAAAAAGGCTTTAGACAGATGGGAATGTACATGAGTTCACTGAAAGCTCAAGAAAAAGTGAAAATGTTATAGCTTGAAAATAATGTAGCTTTCCCTGATTCCCTTATAGGTCAAATGCTGGGCCCCTGCCAGGCAGAAAGACCCATACTACTTAACTGCTGTATATTTGAAGCCATGCATCTAGGGGCTTGGTAAGAGAGCAATGCACTTATGCTGAAAGGGGAAAACCAAGGACCATGAGACTGTGGGAGGACTGAATCAGGCCCGGCCCAGGGCAGTGGATATGAACTAGTCACAAGAGTGAATCAGCAGTGTGGGTCTATGTGGAACTCCCCATCAGACAGGTGCATCCTGGCCCATTCCCTAGGAAGAAAACCAGGGACCCTGGAGATGTACATGGTATGAGGAATGAATCAATGTAGTTTATAATGAATGACGTGTCATTTCAATTTGGGTTATTTTGTTTGTTGACCTTTGAAAGTAGTGTCATAATTAACATGCAGTTGATGGTTACCCCAGAGAGGTTCCTTCAAAAACACACAAATTGGTTAAATTAATCCAAATGAAGCCAAATAAGGGAGAAACTACTTTGACTACCTCCAAATTTCAATTCTATTTTCAGGTAAGAAAAGGTGGAAGCTTTTCTAGTTCTTTAATTTCATTCTTCTTATCTCTTTCTCCCTTTCTAAAATATTCTGATCCTCCTCACTCATAAGGTTTCGAATTCTTGAACAGATTAAGTCCAGACCGAAATGAAGATTAATAAAACATTGTTTTATACTGCAAATTAAAATTGAACACTGCTTAAAAGCTACCATAAATCTTGTAGTTAACTTTATTTAGCATGAATGGAACTTTTCAGTCTTTGTGACAACGTGCTAAAGCTGAAACTCCAGTACTTTGGCCACTTCATGCGAAGAGTTGACACATTGGAAAATACTCTGATGCTGGGAGGGATTGGGTGCAGGAGGAGAAGGGGACGACCGAGGATGAGATGGCTGGATGGCAAAACTGACTCAATGGACATGAGTCTGGGTGAACTCCAGGAATTGGTGATGGACAGGGAGGCCTGGCGTGCTGCAATTCATGGGGTCGCAAAAAGTCGGACACGACTGAGCGACTAAACTGAACTGAACTGAAGCATCTTAGCTAAGTAACTTAAACACAAGCAACCTCCTCAGCAACTCTACAAGGAAGCTGTTATTAACATCATTATCATCCCCATTTTGTAGACAAGGAGACATCCTCAGAGAAAAAAAACCCATAACAAAATACATGGAATGTAATTACTGCTGTGCAAGTGTCAGTTTTAAACGCACTTAAAGTGAGTATTTAACACCCAGCCAATCAAGACTATACCTGGTTTGTTTCCAAAGAAGCAAGTCTCAGCCAGTGCTGTTTCTAAACGTAGGAGCCAGGTAGTCCAATGTCTGAGAAATCAAGCATAGTTTCCATCAATTAATGTCCAGACTAACAATGAAATTGACTTTATCAGCTGCTTCTTCATGCCACATATTTAATAATCACACTTAAAAAAATTCCCAGTTTAAGGATTAGGATTACAGATGAGGAGAAGCTGCCACTCTTGGCTTAATTTAATCTAGGCCATATACAATATGTGAAAATGCAATACTCCTTGAAAAGTATTCTGTAACAATATTCTAGAATAGGAGATTTGCAAAGTTTTTTTGGCAAAGGGCCAATAGATAATTTTGGTTTGGTGATCATATACATTTTTGTTGCTACTAAAGTTGCTTCTTTTTATACCTATATAGCCAATTATGTAATAATGTAAAAATTATTTTTAGTTCAGGTGGCCAGACTAAAATTTTAGAATATAAGCTAAGAATAGTTTAAAAAAACAAAAACAAAGAATAAGTGACAGACACTGTATGTGGCTTACAAAGCCTAAAATATTATCTGAAATATTAACTACAGAAAAAGTTTGCTGATTGCTAGAGAATCATAAAATAAGGGTATCACTATTTAAAAAGTAACCTTTTGCTCCTAAATTTTTCTAGTCAATAGAGCTAGTTTATTTTTTCAAAATAACCACAACAACAATACATAATCATCTCAGAGGACAATATGCCATTTGCCATTTAACAAAATCCAACATCCATTCTTAACTTAAAAATTCTCAGCAAATCTAAACCTCCTTAATCTTATAAAGGACATCTAAGAAAATCTATAGCTATCATCATAATTTTAAAGATAAAATAAGGGAAACGGGTTACCTGGAGACTTAACTTCCTATAGCCAATAGTACTTGTGTGGAAGAAGCATGGCTAGAGGGGGCCTGGAGAAGTGAAGCTGGGCGTGTCCGGGGGCTGTGGTGTTCCCTGCAGTCATCCTTCCGTATTACCCAGTTTTTTTAAGATCTGACCTGTTCCCTCCTAGACACTGAGTCTTTAGCGGATTCCTTCCCTGCCTTATCTTTGGTCAGTTTTAGGAGGAGGCCGGACACAGGTCAAGAGGGAGTCTGAGACTCCTTGTGGGGAACAAGGGTAGAGTGTGAAAGAAAGTTCGCTCTATGTGGACAAATGTGAGCTTCAGAAAATAAAATACCACAGAATCGTTTTGGCTGCTGGGAATGAGGGCGACAGCGCTGTAGGGAACATCAGTTATAAGTGAGAAACAACCGCAGAATGTGGTTTTGGAAGAAAAAGAGGACTCAGACATCTCCTTGTCAGTCGGAGAAGGCAATGACAACCCACTCCAGTACTCTTGGCTGCAAAACCCCATGGACGTAGGAGCCTGGTAGGCTGCAGTCCATGGGGTCGCTAAGAGTCTTACATGACTGAGCGACTTCACTTTCATTTTTCACTTTCATGCACTGGAGAAGGAAACGGCAACCCACTCCAGTGTTCTTGTCTGGAGGATCCCAGTGACGGGGGAGCCTGGTGGGCTTCCGTCTATGGGGTTGCACAGAGTCGGACACGACTAAAGCGACTTAGCATACTTGTCAGTATAAAATAGAATGCATTCCTCCTAAGTTCAGGAAAAAGAAAAACATGTTCCCTTTCACCATTTCTATTCAGCACTGTACTGGAGTTTCTAACCAGTACAATAAGGCAAGAAAAAGGAAAGACATCCAGAATGGAAAAGAAATAAAACTGCCTTTATTCAGAGATAATAGGAAAATCTGATGAAGTCTCAAAAATAAAAAACCCAATAGAACTAGTAAGTTAGCCTAGTGAATTTGCAAGGTGTAAGATCAATATGCAAAACTCAATTATATTTGTCAAAACCAGCAACAAACAATTAAGAAAACAGTACCATTTACAAAAGCATTGAAAAATATGAACTTAGGATAAATCTAACAAAAGATGTGTAAGATCTATAATTGAAACTGTAAAACATTGTGGAAATAAATTAAAGAAGATCTAAAGAGTAAGTTTCCCTGGTGGCTCAAATGGTGAAGAATCTGCCTGAATTACAGGAGACCCATAGAGAGCTATTCCATAGCTCATAGTTCAGAAGACTCAGTACTAAGACAGCAGTTCTCCTAAAACTGAGCTATTCAAAGTAACCCTAATAAAAATTCCAGAAAGCATTTTTGAGAAACTGATGATGAGCTCATTCTAAAACTCACATGGAAATGCAAAAGACCTAGGAGATTCAAAACAACTTTGAAGAAGTCAGGAGATCAATAATACTATCTGATTTTAAGACTTATTGCAAAGCTACTGTAGTAGTAATCAAAACAATATGATATTGGCACAAAGATGAACAAATTAATCAATGAAACACAATAGAAAGTTCAGAAACAGAAACACACATATATTAACAAGTGATCTTTAACAAAGTTGCAAAGCAGTAAAGAAATGATCTTCTCAGTAAGTGATGTTGGAACAACTGGATCCCTGTATGCCAATAAAAAGTGAACTTTGAAGTACTATTTTTGAAGTACTATATACAACTTTTTTTACCATATACAAAAATTAACTCAAACGTAAAATCTAAAACTATAAAAGTTCTAAGTGAAAGCAAAATAAAACCTTTGTGACCTTTAGTTAGGCTATAGTTTTTTTTTAGATACTACTCCTAAAATACAATGTATATATATATAAAACAAACTGATAAACTAGACAATCAAAATTGTAAATTTCTGCTCTTTAGAAGACACTGCTAAATAAAAAGACAAGAAACATACTGAGAGAAAACATCAGATATATCTGTAAAAGGGCTTATATCTAGATTTTTTAAATTCCTGAAACTCACTAATAAGTGGAGAGGAGGACAACAGGTTTGAACAGACGCTTCAAAGAAAATGGAAAGTGAAAGTCGCTCAGTTGTGTCTGACTCTTTGAGACACCATGGACTATACATTTCATGGAATTCTCCAGGCCAGAACACTGGGTGGGTAGCCTTTCCCTTCTCCAAGGGATCTTCCCAACCCAGGGATCAAATGCAGGTCTCCCACACTGCAGGCAGATTCTTTACCAGCTGAGCCACGAGGGAAGCCCACTGAGCTGAAAACTAAGGTGGAGACAGCCTGGGAGTAACTGTGAGTGTCAGAGACCTACCTTAGTGCAGGGCAACA
>SJYQ01088224.1:0-31117 GCA_006410935.1 Redunca redunca
GATTAAGTTTAGTTTTAGAATTAGAAGGTAAACTTTTTTGTGATTCAGAGAACTCTAGAATTTTGATTTTTCTTCTCTCTAGTAAGTGATTAGACTAAATGAGTAGTCCTTCGCTAGGGAAATTTGGAATTGTCTGAGGAACTTTTGTTCAGCTTTTTACTTTGAGATAATTATAGATTCGCAGGAAGTTGTAAAAATAGTAGTGATCCCATATACCTTCATACAGTTACCCGCAGTGATGTACATCTTATGTAGCTGTGGCATTATATCAAAATGAGGACATTGGCTTTGGTACCTTTGGGACGACCCCCGGACCTGATTCACAGTTCACCATTTGACATGCACCGTGGGGGTGTGTGTGTGTGTGTGTGTGTGTGTGTGTGTGTGTGTGTGGTTTGTGTAGTTATATCACATGTGTCAGCTGGAGCACCCGTCACCACAGTCAAGCCATAGAATGTTCCATCACCACTGAGTTCTCTAATACTCCCCTTTATCGTCATACTCCACCACCACCCCACCCCGTTACTTAGTGTCTGGCAGCTGTGCCGATTTGTTCTCTGTCTCTATAATTTTGCGATTTTTTTAATGCTCTATAAATGAATCACACAGGTATATAACTTTCATGATTAACTTTTTTCATTTAGCATAATTCCCTTTCCAGGTTGTGTTTATCAATAATTCATTCCTGTTTTTGTTGTTACTCAGTAGTATTCCACCACAATTTGTTTAACCCACTTGAGGAACTTCCAAAAAAATACTTGTTTTGCTGGTATAGTCGTATCACTGCAGCCACCACTTCCTACCCGAAATGCGTCTTTTTCACTCTGCTTGTTTATCACCACATTTCTTTTCTTTTCATCTCGCCACGCAGCCTTATTTTTTGATTCATGTCAAAGTAAATGCAGTTATCTGTATGCTTCCCTCTGAATATTTCAACATGCATACCATCAACTGGTTTTTAGTGTTTGTTCATAGTTTCCCTTGGTGTGAAATTTTACACACAGTGAGATGCACACATTTGAAGTATATATGTTTACTGAGTATTGACTATACACAGGAACAACACACACCTCCACCAAGATAAAAAAATTATACCACTCTGCCAGCCTCAGCTTGTGGGTCAGAAGACTGACAGTGGGGCCCAAGCATTAGTCGTTTGCGAACACCCCCAATTTTGGGGAGGCTGCTTCTGATGTATGCCCTTGTAAAGAGTCCTTGGTGACTTGACAAGCCGCCTTCAGGCCAGCAAGCATGTTTAAGGTGAGGCCAGGTCTTCTGATCTCACATATGTGAGCAATTTCCTCATTCCTTCAAGGCCACCTCCATCATCAAGCAGACGGAACCACCAGAGGGGGCACAGTCGAGAGAACTGTGCAGCGAACATCTATATGACCACCGCCCAGACTCCATGATCAGCATTTCCCTACCTGTGCTTTATCATGAACTCATCAGTGCAGTCCGCTTTATTGTTCTGATGCGTTTCACCAAATGCAGGTTTTTGTTTTTATTTTTTTGGGAGTATAGTTGATTTATAAGTGCTAGTTTTAAGTATACAGCAAAGTGAATCAGTTATACATATACCTATACATATATACACTGTTTTTGTTTTTTTAGATTTTTTTCCCCATATAGGCCATTACAGGGTGTTGAGCGGAGTTCCCTCTGCTACCCAGCAGGTTCTTCTTAGCTATCTCTTTTGTGTATAGTAGTGTGTATATGTCAGTCCCAGTCTCCCAATTTATCCCTCCCCTTCCCATCCCGTGGTAACCACAAGTTTGTTTTCTACATCTGTGACTCTGCTGCTATTTTGTAAATAAGGTCAAAGGCAGTTTTAATCTCTCCATGAATCTGCTCCTTTGTGGCACCAGCTTTTAAAATTAAGGCAGAGTTGGTGACCCATGTGAAAATGAGGGGAATCTGAGCCTGCAGATGGGAAAGGCATTTTCATTTGCTGCCGTCAGGGCTAAGACACATGTGTTCCCAAGGCCAGACATCCCACCACTGCTCCACGAGGCATGTGTCCTGGGGATGAAGTAGGAACCTCCCTCCAGAGGAAACGCACTTCTCTTATAGCCCCGCCCCAGGTCGGGGCTATGAACCTGTGTTCATAGATCCCGGAGGAAATCTCGAAGGTTTTCTCTCACTGCCCATCCCACCTTTTAAAATTAAGTTAGTTCAGGTGGGTGGCTAGAACCTTAACATTAAACACCGATTATCTAAATATACATGTAAAATGGGAACCGAGGGTCAGAAAAGAATTATACTCTCCAGAGGAAAACTGTAGCCGTCAAGGGCTACCTTTGGGCCTGGAGGTCTTCCCCTTCTCTGCATCTGTAATTCCCATCACAGGGGTGCCTCATGCAAAACGCAAGGGACATATTGAATAAGCAGACTTGACTCACAGAAATAGAGATTTTCCTCATGCCCTCAGATGATACCTTTTCATTTCTTGCATTGAGATGACCCATCACATTTTCAAGAAAATCTGGACTTCAGAGAGATTTTTTCTGGGGTTTCCAGATCTGTCTGGGGCTCCTGGGCTCCTGTTCAGGCCGTAGCCTCTGCTGTAGCATCGTCCACTGGCTTGTCTGGCTCGTCCTGGTAGCTCACATTCTTCTGTTTCGTTCCTTTCAGTGGCCAGTGTCTTCCCAAGCCCCGGGCAAAACTTTTCTTTACTTGGATTAAGTCTGTGTCTCCTCCTTCCTCACTCAGGTCTGCTCCGCTCTTCCCTCCTGGTTGACGGCCCCTTGTGCTCTGTCTTCACCCAGCAGGACCAGGTTCCCGGTGGAGATGGCAGTGCCCACGTGGAGAATAATCGGCCTGCTGTGTGTTTCAGAGGCACAGCGTTTTCATGGGCGCGTTTTTGCCTTCCAGAGTGTGAAGGGTCTTGTTAACTGTATTGATCCAAAAATGTGGTTCCTGGTTTGAGGTTGAGGAAGGAAACGAAAATCCAGCAAGTGTCGTGAGCGGCAGGGGACTTTCAGGGTCTGGTTCTGGACTTCCAGCCCCGGTCCTGCTGGGGGAAACTGACTCCCCGTTGGCTTCCTGATGCCCTGGCTATCTTTCCGCCTTGCTGGCCTCTGTGAGCCTGGGGACAAGCTGGGTGCTGGCTTGGGGCCCCTGGTCTCAGATCCTGGGCAGAGAGAAAGTATGGGGAGGGCACAGTGGAGCCGACAGGGAGATCCCTGGGGGCTTCTCGGGTCTTATGCTGGGTTTTCAGCCCTGACTCTGACCTCTGAATCACGCATGTCTAATTAAAGGTCTTCTTTAAGGAGTAATTCAGCGATCTGCCGGCCAGTTGCAGCAGCGTCCGTGCTTCCCCGGCCGCCTCCGCCATCGGCATCCCGTGGAGGCACTGCCCAGCGCGCCGCGGCCCCTCTCCTGGTGATCTCCCCCGGGGGCTGGCCTCACTGCTCTGTGCGGACTGTCAGGCTCCTGGAGCGGGAGGCCAGCTCTGGGCGGTGGTCCTTGGCCTTTACTGCCCCGTCTGCTGGACGGTCTCAGCCCTCCTGGTCTCTCATACGTGGCCTTTCGCAGTGGTCAAGTCCGAACAAGAGAGTCCAAGTCTCTTCCCGGTCTGTTCTGTGTAGCTGTCTTGTTTTAGAAGCGTAGTAAAGGAGCTTACTCCTTGGAAGAAAAGTTATGACCAACCTAGATAGCATATTCAAAAGCAGAGACATTACTCTGCCGAGTAAGGTCCGTCTAGTCAAGGCTATGGTTTTTCCAGTGGTCATGTATGGATGTGAGAGTTGGACTGTGAAGAAGGCTGAGCGCCGAAGAATTGATGCTTTTCAACTGTGGTGTTGGAGAAGACTCTTGAGAGTCCCTTGGACTGCAAGGAGATCCAGCCAGCCCATTATGAAGGAGATCAGCCCTGGGATTTCTTTGGAAGGACTGATGCTAAAGCTGAAGCTCCAGTACTTTGGCCACCTCATGCGAAGAGTTGACTCACTGGCAAAGACTCTGATGCTGGGAGGGATTGGGGGCAGGAGGAGAAGGAGACGACCGAGGATGAGATGGCTGGATGGCTCGATGGACGTGAGTCTTGGTGAACTCCGGGGGTTGGTGATGGACAGGGAGGCCTGGCGTTCTGCGATTCATGGGGTCGCAAAGAGTCAGACACGACTGAGCGACTGAACTGAACTGAACTGAACTGAAAGGAGCAGGGCGTCTGGATGAGCCTGCTCCTCTGATCATTCCCGCTTCCCAGAGCAAAGGCGGAGAGAAGGCTGAGCAGCGGCAGGGCGGGGTCCTCGCACATCTGCGGGGCTGGCGCCCCTCTCCCGCGGCAGGGCCAGGAGGGGCCCTGGGCTGCGGTGGTGCGAGGAGAGAGTGGACAAGTGTGGGAGCGTCACTCGGGCTTTTCCCTGCTGCTTCCACGCCAGTGTTTTCTGACAGAGCCGTTTCTCTGGCTTGAACGAATTGCAGCGCTGGCTAACAGGAGCGAAGGCCCTTGGTGTGCACACCGTCGGCTTTCCCGGCCCCTCACCTGGGGTTGGAGAGTTCCGCCCTTTGTGCGCAGAACCAGGGTCTTGATTTCAGGCTCTTGGTGTCTCTGGTAGAAGAACTTGGTCCTCACACTTGCCATGCCCTGGGCCCGCTGCAGGCCCACTTCCTCTCCTCTCAGGGAGGCTGTGGCTTCATGACGGCGCGGCCGCTCCCGCTGCGGGGAGAGCCGTTCTTCTGCGCACAAAGCCAGGGGCAGTGTGGACTCAGCAGCTGCCACGTGCAGCCGGGAAGCCCTTGCTTCTGGTCTGTGGGGAGTCACTTCTGCTGGAAAGGCGTGGAAATGACGCTCATGACCTCTTCAAGTGAGCTTGGAGACAAAGGACCTTGATTTTACAGAAGAAAAGCAGCATAAACACGTTGTCCGTAGGGGTGATTTGTCCTTCCTACCGAACTGAGCTTGCCCTGGCAGAGTTAGCCTCGTCTTAACTGCACGTGTCCTCGAAGGACCCAGATGGGGTCTCTCGCATCACAAGCTTTGAAGAAATCAAGACGCGTTTCTGCCCCGGTCTTTCCTCAGTACAGACGTGTTTCTTGCCGTTGACCCGGAACCGTTCCGGAGCCGCTCAGAATCTAGATCCATCCTTGCTGAGCTGGCAGGGTATATTTATGTGTAATCAGGACTATTTGTTGCCTTAGAAAACTCTGAGGGCTGCAGCCATTTAAGCTACTAATAGCTGGTGGTTATTTTTATAGGTCCCCCTTACCATTTCACTTTGGAAGCCTTTTTTTTTTTTTAAATATCTGTTTGAAATAGAAGGATCCATAGGACTCTCCTGGCCGTCCAGTGATTAAGACTTCGCACTATCAGTGCAGGGAGCGCAGGTTCAGCCCCCGGCCAGGGATCTAAGATGCAGTGTGCCACGTGGCCAGTAGCAGAAAGAAAGAAGGATCCGTAAAGACGGGCCAGAATCTTCGTCTCCAGAGGTCGGTGCGTTTGGAGGTTGACTGAAAGGACGGTCTACTTCCGCAGGTCACAGTGGCTGTAATTCGCGTGCTATTCGGCGGCTCTGGTCAGAGGCCTTGGAAAGGAGGCACTGGGCTGAGCAGTCCTTCCTTTCTGATGACGGGCTGCTCATCAATTCTAGCGATGGTTATGGCCAAGACAGATAGCAGAGTCAGGTAGACAGTTCTTTCCGATGTCGGTGTTAACCTTTCTAGGTTAAAGAATAAAGGCAGGGCGGGCACTCTGATGAGGACGGGAGCTATGTCCCTGTACAGACTTAAAGGGACCGGAGTTCCCAAGTAGCGCGTGGGAGGGGGAATCACCATGTTCGTA
The DNA here is from genome assembly GCA_006410935.1 of Redunca redunca. Lineage (NCBI taxonomy): Eukaryota > Metazoa > Chordata > Mammalia > Artiodactyla > Bovidae > Redunca > Redunca redunca. The sequence continues at coordinate 5,786 of SJYQ01088224.1, forward strand.
CCTCATGGAAGAGACCTTTAATACCAGTGAGTTCAGCCGTCCAGCTTGGGGACTCCCTTGAGAAGCTCTCTGGCCCTGGCCATTCTCTTGCCAGGAGGAGAAGGCCAGCTTTCCTTCCCTGGAGCATTTGTTCAGCCCCACGGCTTCTTCCGGGTCAGTTACTTGGCTTTTGGGACTCAAGACTTGGGGTTCTTGTGATGATGCCGTTTCTCCTCACAGAGTCAACGCTGTATTTTGTTTCAGATTTGTTCAGAGCCTCCTGGTGTTTTCCTTCATTCAGAATCCGATGGCTCCAGGGCCTCTTTGAAAACTTCCATTTTGCCAGCCTCCTCTTCCATCTCCCCACTCCTCTGACTCCTGTGTAACCCAAATGCTTATGGTTTTTTTTCATGCCAAGCAGATTTGTGATCTAAACATATTTTAGTGGGTTATTCCAGTACAAATAGAGTTGGCGATAGAGTTTTGTTTGCTCAGCAAGAATCACCAGGTTTGATCAATACCTGGAGATCTTTTTAAAAGGATTTTTGTTGGGGAAGTGTCGATTTTATTTTTTAATTTTTTGACTCTGCCACACAGCTTGTGGGATCCTAGTTCCCCACCCAGGGATTGGACCTGGGCCTTGAGCAAGGAAAGCATGGAGTCCTGACCACTGGACCACCAGAGAAAATCCCCTTTTAGATGATTTACTTTGGTCCTTGACTGAGAGGGCCCTGAGATTAGAGGCCTTCCCTTAGCCCAGAGGTTGGCTGATTCAGGGCATCGAGGTGGCTTGATTCCTTATCATTCCTCTGGGTCTCTGTCAGTTTTGAACCTTCTAGTTCAAGTTCCAGAGTCAGAAGTCTTAGGAAGTAGGATTGAAAACAACTACAGGAGCAAATGAAAACTTCATAAACAAGGGATTCATCACCCCAGGCCTCAGGACGGTCATCCACAGCTGCTCTGCGAGGAAGGCGGTGCTGCCTGCTTGCCTTGGGAACTGAGGTTTTAGCCTTGCCCTGCGTGTCGGGGGTGAGGGGGGGCGGGGGGCGGGCAGAGCCACCGTCAGCGCCTCAGCTCGTGTGGGGCCCGAGAGGGCAGAGCCTTTGTTCGTGTGTCTGGTTCTGTAAGTCCTCTGATACTCGACCTGCCCGCTCTCCTTTCCTTTCTCTGCGGGAGAGTATGGACCTGATGGTAGCTGGGGCCGTCCCCTTAGGTGGGCTGTTCTCATCAGGGGTGGGCAGCTTTTTCCTTTTTTGGCTTCTCGGTGTCCTTGTTGCAAGGGGCATTCTGAGAATAGCACCGCAGAAACAGTGAAGCCCAGGGATTACTTCTCCATACCTGCTGGCCCAGCAGCTCCGCAAGCAGGAGAGGCCGCGGGAAGGAAAGCAGCCAAGGCCTCACGCAAGAGTGAGAGGAGAGGCTACAGTTCGGGGAGTCGGAGCCGTCGGACGATGGGGGTCCCAGCCCTTCGTGCTGCACTTGGGCACAAAACCAGTAGTACTTATCGTCACGCTGCTTTGGACAGAAATGTTTAGACTGAGTTTGATAATTTCTAAGACGTTGAAAGTGAAAGTGACAGTACTCAGTGTCCGACTCTTTGTGACCCCGTGGGCTGTACTTTCCATGGGATTCTCCAGGCCAGGATACTGGAGTGGGTAGTGTTACCTTCTCCATGGGATCTTTCCAGCCCAAGGATCGAACCCAGGTCTCCCACATTTCAGGTGGATTCTTAACCAGCTGAGCCACGGGAGAAGCCCATAATGCTAAGATGTTAGATAGCAGTAACTCTCAGTACTTAGGCTTGCTTTGGGTACAGCTTTTCATGGTTGGATCCAGAGTGTTTCCTTTCGTTTTCTCCTTTAAATAAACCAAGTCTCTTCTTACCACTGCCCAGCTGGTTTTCCCCGTTTGAGTATAAATAACTGGATCCCGGCTTTGATCTCTAGCTGTGTAGTGTTTGGGATCTGTGAAGGGAGCCCTGGAAATGTCCCCAACCTGGCGGAAGGTCCCACTCTCGGCTGTCTTGGGCTCAGATGCTGGACTCATTATAGACACTTGGCGGTTACCTTCCCTTTTGCAGGCTTGGCGTCAGATATCTGTGGGATTTGAAAAAGAACAGCATCGTAAATCAAGATGGAGCACAATAAACTTCTGGTATCAGAGAAAACCAGTTTTTCTGCCATCAAAAGACTCTGGTTCTTGATGTTTGTCCTTAGTCTTATTTGATCCTCCCAGTTGTGAGCAGAGAAGTATTTGGAGCCCAAAGCTTGAGTCTTTTTACTCTGCCTATGGTGACTAGAAGTTGCCTAAATCAGTTTTAAAATGGACTGAAGATATTAGGTTGGTAGATTTGACAGCTCCCCCCTTCTCCTTCAGGCTGGCTTTGTTTCATCTGACCCTTGACAGTCACGTTGTTTTATCTTCCTTCCTCTCCACCTGCCCCCACCCCCACCCCCCACCATTTCTCCCATCTCTCCTTGGTACTTACAGAGTGCAGTGATGTAGAGAGTTGGGGAAGGTCTCTTTGACTCGACAGCTGGGTAAGCTAGGCTGATCCTACCTGGACCAAAACAAGAGGGATAGACTCTATTAATTAATATCTACTCATTTGAGCACCAGGGCCATGAAACCCGCCCTTCACACCAGCCTCAGGAGCGTTTAGGAGTCCAGACCCCTGGGCATTAGTCTTGGCTGCCCTCTTGATCTGGGGGAAGACTTCTGAAGTTCTCTCTCCATTTCTCGTCTGTACTCTGAGGGTGCTGGAGCTTCTTAACTGCATGAAGGAGGAGGCTAAGAAAGTGAGGCAGGATCTCAGGAAGACTGCCCGAGGGTGACGACCTTTCAGGGGGACACGGTGAATTCAGACCTGCAGTGATGGCTCTGGTGTTCACACTGAGGGCTTTAGTCAGAAGTAATCGGGGAAGGAGGACATGGAGAATGTCCCTGTACTGAGTATAACTTTCACTCCCCCACCTTTCCTTTACAGAATTAATCACTTGTCACCAGCTCGGTTTAAAGTATTAATTCAAGGAATTCGTTTTGTCACAGCTTCTGACCTGGCTGAGGCCTTTTAATGAAAAATTGGCCTAAGTGCAGTATTACCGTGAGAGACTGCCCTTCTGAAGAGCCTGGCTGCTGAGACACTGGAAGAGACACTGGTTAATATTGTGTTTCCTCTCAAGTTAATCTGTGAAACATAAAATTATACTTTTGACTTGACAGAGTATCCATGTTCTCGCTGCTACCCTGCTCAGAAGGATCTAAGCAAATGTCTGTTCAGCAGCTTCAAAAGAATCGAGACAGTTTAAAGAAGCTGCTTTGACAGCCTTGTTACATCTCATTTATAATAACACGCTTGGAACCTTGTTTGTTTAAGAGCATCTCAGAAGAAGGTAATGCCTTGTAGTTGTTCCTAAGCACTTGGGAGGTTAGGGTGACAGGCAGACACCCTATGTCTCTCCAGAAAAATGCATTTCTTAGTCATGTGGGAAATAACTGCTCTCTCCTCAGAACCTCTCTAGGCCTCTCCGAAGGCAGCTGGCGAAGTTCCCTCCGACAGCAGCCCAAGAGTAGTGCTTTGACCTTCTACTAAAGTTGACAGTTGCCAAGGTGAGGTGAATTATTTATCAGAAAGGGTCTACTAAAAGAGCTTAAGTAGAAGGGAGTGGTAACATGGAATAGTCTTGACCTTTTCCCAGCAGCTTTGGCCGCACGCGCCTGAGCTCTTTGTGGGGTCTCTCCCCAGGCCACTGTAGGTGTTGGAGGTTTCGTAAGGGAGGGCTGGGGGAAGGATGCTGCACAGGGGTCCGTGGAAGGTTCTCAGGAATCTTCTGAGGTTTAGCAGTCAGCAGGTGAATAACAAATATCTCCTTGCCTTTTCTAATAGGGGCTCTCTCTTCTTTTAAACAGGAATATCAATTCTGAAAATATTTTAGAATATTTACCACGTGTGAGGCCTGAGGCTTCCTAACTGTTTCAGCTCACCTGAAAATAGTACTGCTTTTCTTCAGGGGCAGTAGAAACCAAGGGTGGTGGGAAATCCCTGGCGGTCCAGCTGTTAGGACTCCGCGCCTTCACTGCCTGGTCGGGGAACTAAGATCTGCTCCCACAAGAAAAAGAAAACTGAACTGAAGAGGACCCCCGGTCGCCACTAATTTCAAATTCGTGAGCCTTAGCATTAGAACGAATCTTAGAGGCATAAGCCCGTTTCCTCACCTCACAGGTGAAAAAGTGGAGACACAGAAACATCTCGGTTTGTAACCCTGATAAGAATGCACACATTCTAGCTTCCTGCTTAGTCCCTTTCCCACTGCAGAGGCTGCAGGCTGGGCCCCGGGAGCCAGGAGATCCACAGGCGTGCCTTCAGGGAGGTCGGAAGGAGCCTCCGGCCTGGTGGTGCTGAGGTGTGTCGGCATTCCTGGTGGCCCAGCCTGGGCCCCAGCCTGGCTGGGACAGCATCGGCAGCCAGGCTCCACTTGCATGTGCTTTTACCTTACCTCTTCACCTCCAGCTCTCCTCCCACCCCGCCCCGCTGGCCTCACCGTTTGCCTTGGATACTTGTGCTTGTTCTGTTACTTTAAACAATATGTATGGTGGAGTCTTGTATGTATATTTTAAATCTCAGCCCAAAGATCTTGATCAGCGACCCTTGAGTGGAGACAACGCGCCGGTGGTTTGAGAGTGGGTCCTGAAGTCTGTGGGGCCCCTTTCTGAGCTCTGAAGTTATGTGGTTGTCAGCAAGGTGGCCCTCCTGCCACCAGCTCCGCAGATGAGGGAGGGCCCCGTTCCTGAAGAATGCAGAGGGCAAACTCTGTGCCCAGAGTCACTGCTTTTGTCCTCAGTAGAAAGCTGGGGACAGACGGGCTGTGACCTGCCTGTGTGTGTCTGCCTCCCTCCTGCCTGGGGGAGGGCTGGAGGAGAAGTGGAGGTTGTCTTCCATCTCAGGATTCTGCTGAAACGGGTCTGTTCCCCAATACCATTATAGTTCTGGAAACCTCTATATTTCCAGGTCATCCCAGGGAGTATAGGAGCGTTATTCCTGAAAACTTCTCCCCTACCTGGAGTCTCACGTTGGGCAGTCTTTGACAGAAGGCCTGATTTTAATCCTAGACTCAGTTGCTCTTCCTTGATTGACAAGGAGGAACCAGCCAGAGCCTTGGTGGGCCCCCCGTCCCACTTCTGCATCCGGTTCTCCCTGTGGTTCCGGGGTCAGTCTGCCTGGGCTGGGATTTGGCGCCACCCATCCTGTCTGGCCTTCACGTCTCGGTGCCTCAGTTTACTCCCCTGTAAATTAGGAATAATCGCAGTGCCCAGCACAGAGGTCCAAGGGCTTAAATGTAGTCGTGCAAATAAAGTGCTCAGCGCCTGTGCCAGGCTCAGCTCCAGGAACGCGTGCCTCTGTCCTCACTTTCCCGTCCTCCTCTCCCCACTTCCCCTCCTGCCCACCTCCTGAATGGATGGAGACCCCGTGAGCAGCCGGTGCAGAGCTGCTGCGGCAAGAGCATGGAGACCTCTCCAGGCTGCACTTGGCATCCGCGTGTCTTGCATCGGTGAGAGCCAAAGAGGCTCTTTGGAAGGACTGAGTGCCCCGCCCTGCCCTCAGCTCACTGTGCGTCCTCTCTCCGCTCCCCAAAGAGGACCCACATAAGGTGCTTGGAGCTCCCGCTGGTGTGCAGAGCTCAGAGCTGGTCACCCAGGAGTGTGGTATTCAGTGAACTGAAGCGACGCAGCTGCTCTTCTTGGAGACATGGGGTGCTTCTCACCTTGTCTTATGTGATGGCAGGGGGACTTGGCTCCTGTGGTCCTTGCCCCGTAGCTCTTGTGCCTTCAAATAGGGGAGAAAGGAGTGTGCTTTCATAGCGTGAGGAGCTGTACCCGTCCCACTGCAGCCACGCGTTTCAGGAAACAAACTCACTCAGAAGGATGATGCAGGTAGTGAAGTGCAGTTTATTACACTGGCGGGCCCAAGGCAGAGTCTCCTCTTAGCCAAGGACCCTGACCAGCTTTTGTGAAAACCTTATATACACTAAGCACCCGTGCCCAAACCCACCTCCCCAAATCCCCTGAAACTAGTCTGAACAAAGGAAGAGAAAGATACAATCAAAGTTAACCTGTGATTCATTTGCCTTAAGCCTAGGTAGTTAACAGTGGACAATTATCATATCCCAATAAGCATAATAGAATTTATGATTCTGTTTGGTTACACAGATAATTAGGGTATTCTTCTAGGCAGTGGAGAGTCTAGGTATGAGCTGTGGGGTTCTTCCACCGGGGGGTCTGGTTTTCCAGTTGGTATGTTGTTTCCGTAGATACTGGGCATAGAGCTCCAAGTCCACAGTACAGCCCAAGACGAGCCTGTTCTGTTTGCTCCTTCCCCGCTGCTTTGGCGACTACCGTGGAACACGTGCTGCGTGCAGGCAGGCAGGGCTGAAAGCGGCGCCCCCGGGGGAGCCAAAACGGCGGGAAGGCTGGAGAGGCTCTGCCGCTGCTGCCTGGCCTCGTTGCAGGGCCCCTGATGCGCCCTTGTACAGACTCCCCCTGGGTTTTCCAGTGCGAGTCGTTCGTCAGTCGTCGTCCCGTAGCCCTTCCAGCTCTGCCGCAGTTGGGAGGTATTGTCTCTGGAGAAACTGAGCGGGAGTTTATGGACTGGGGCAGACACCACAGAAGGGAAGGTGGGTGTGAGGTGCCAAGCCAGAGGTAGGAGGATCAGATGAGAATCCACACTGTACCTGGAGGCCCCAGACTTCCTTTCCTGTTTAGTTCCAGAACCCCTACAGTAGGGGTGCAAGTTTCAAGGCTCTGCACTTGCAGAAACTGAACTTATTACAGAGCAGAGCTCTGGTCACAAATGAAAAAATGCCCTGGCATTCCTATTACCAAAATCCCCAAATAAGAGATCAGCAATCCAATTCAATAGTGTATTGAAAATGTGTACAAACAAGTACTGTTCCCCCCCACCACCACCATACAGGGATGGTTCAGCATCAAAAAATCTGTAATATCAATAGACGAAAGGAAGGAAACTAGGATCTCAGTTGATAGAGAAAAATGATTTGTAAGTTCAGCAGCATTTTTTGTTTTAAATACTCAATAAAATAATGATTAAAAGAACTTAATTTGACAGAAGTTATATAACAGAAATCTGTAGCAAACATTGTATTTAACTGAAGAAATGGTTTGATTTACTGGAGATCTTGATCAACAGATTAAGGAAAGAAGAAATTCAGTGTAAGAATTGGAAGGAAAGAGATAACTTTCACATGATGTAATCAGATACAAGATGAATCTATTAGTTTAAGTTTTATATCCCTGTGCTAGCAGGGATCAACTAGAAATTTAAGAAATAATAGCAGAAGAAACCATATAGTTTCTGGTATTTAACAACAAACAGAAATATATAGAACCTCTGTGGGAAGGCCAAATGGGAAGACAGTCCGTATTCTTGCATGAGATCTATTATTGTACAGATCATAACCTGCCTTTCACACTGATTGATAAACAGTGCTGTTCCAGTAACTATGGAGTAGCAAATTACTCCAAAACTGAATAGCTTGAAACCCGTTGTCTCTCACAACTTTTGTGAGCCAGTGACTGGGGAGCAGCTCTCGCAGTACTTTTGTCTTTTGGGTTTGCATGAGTTTGCAGTCAGATGATAACTCTGGATGGGACCATCACAAAGGTGCTTCACTCATGCACCAGGGCCTGGTCTGGAAAGACTCAAGCATTTGGGGCTTGAACAGCTGGGGATCCTTGGGCATCTCTGTGTGCAGGCTTTTCCTGTGATCTCACCAGCATGATGCCTTCCAGGTAGCTGGGCTTCTTACTAGGTGGCTCAGGGCTTCCACATTCCCTTGTCCCAAGAAAGAACCAGGGGCCTTTTTTGACCCAGCCTTGGAAGTCACATGGCATCACCTCTGCACATTATTGATTCAGGCAGGTTGCGAAGGTCACTCTAGGTAGAAGAGAAGGGAACATAAACCCCGTATATCAATAAGAGAATGTTAATATCATTGGAGAAAGAGTGTGTGGGATGAAGCATGTGCTGGTGCAGCCATCTTTGGAAAATAGAGGCTGCCAGAGCTGCAGTTCCATTAAACTGCATTTTTAGGGGGACAGCTTTTATTCTTAAATGCATTGGAAATAACAAAGTCAACTGTTAAAAGAAAAAGGGGAATTATGCATCAGATACAAGCTAACAAGCTGTAGTAATAAAAGAAGTATGGTATCTATGCCAGAATAGGTGATAGACAAAAATGGAATAGAATAAAGGTCTCAGAAATAGACCCATGTGTATGTGGGAACTTAATATACTATAAAAAGGTACCCCAGGGGACTTGTCTGGTGGTCCAGTGGCTGAGACTTGACCCCGTGCAGGGGGCCTGGATTTGCCCACTGGCTAGGGAACTAGATCCCACCTGCTGCAACTAAAAATCCTGCATCTGGCAGCTGAAAGGATGAAGATGGGAGGTCCCACACACTGCAAGGAAGACCTGGCGCAGCCAAAAGAAGTGACTGTTGTAAAAAATAAAACCAAAAGGCACCACAGATCAATGAAGAAAGGTTGAACTGCTTAGTAGATAGTGTTGGGAAAGCCGACTCATCAGTTGCAAAACCATAAACCCGTTTACCACGCAGTATCACATACGAGGGTAGATTCTGAGAGAACCAAAGGCCTAAGTGGAAGTGGTAACACCACAGAATTAGTAGAGGCCCACTCTCCTTTATCCACAAACGTGAAATCCAAGAAGCTCTGAAAACTAAAAGCTCTTTCATAACCCACAAGGCAGGAAACCTTGGGGTGAAACGTTTTGTACATTTCCTTGTCCTGATGAATGTGAATATCACACATTTAACTGCAGTGTTTCATCAAACTTACTGTGAAAACTTACAATAGTCAACATTTTAAAAAATTAACAGTAATTCTGTAATATCATCTAGTACCCACATCCATACCTGTCCAGTTATCCCCCACATGTTTTTCCCCACTCAACACGTGTTTATTGAGCATTTGAGCATTATTTGTTTACTGTTCATTAAATAATGTTTAGTGAACATTGTTGAACACCTGCTATTGAGGTCACTCCGGAAAATACAGAAATAAATTGAGACGTGTTTGCTGTCCTTGGGAACAATCTAGTGTGGGAGAAACAAACATACAACAATCATACATCCAAAAAAAAAAAAAAGGCAGGACAGGCTGCAATAAACGCCATAGTGCTGGCAGAAACAAAACTCTGGAAGGACTAAGCAAGGAATCATTGATTCCTTCCGGAGGGGCCTTCGTCCTGCTATAGCTTTGTTGGGAGAATAGCTGACTTCTTTTCCTGGTCGTAACTCATTCTCTCTCTCTGTTCAGACCTTAATGTGATACTAATTTGAGGGATATTTGGCCTTAAACCAAAAATTTACTTTTTTAGATGGGTTTATTGAACTAAGATCCAGCCAGGATTCCTGCCATTATGTTTGGTTAGTATATTTCATTCATTTCTCTTGATCCAGAAGAGAGAGAGAGTGAGTGTGTGTGTGTGTGTGTGTGTGTGACATTGACTTCCTGTAAAGACCAAAACCAACTGATGTATATAGAATGGCCCTCATTCTGGATTCGGAGAAGGCGATGGCACCCCACTCCAGCACTCTTGCCTGGAAAATCCATGGATGGAGGAGCCTGGTGGGCTGCAGTCCGTGGGGTCGAGAAGAGTGGGACACTACTGAGCAACTTCCCTTTCACTTTTCACTTTCATACATTGGAGAAGGAAATGGCAACCCACTCCACTGTTCTTGCCTGGAGAATCCCAGGGACGGGGGAGCCTAGTGGGCTGCCGTCTATGGCGTCGCATAGAATCGGACACGACTGAAGCGACTTAGCAGCAGCATTCTGCATTTGTCTGATTTTCTCATGGTGTTGTTTAACCTGTTTGTCTAGATACTAACTATCCCTTGCATTTCTTTATAAACTGAAAGTGAGGTCTGGAATAATTTCCATTTGAACATTTTTGGTAAGAATCCAGGTATTGTTGCTATGTACTTCATATATGTGACATAAGGAAACACATAGTGAAATGTCAGGTTTTTCCACCCTAGTTCTGTTAAGTTTGATAATTTGGTTAACATGGTGACTACCAGAAATTTCTCTTGTAAAAGCCCCCCCCCCACCAACGCCCCTTTTTTTTCCCTTCCCTCCTTGCAGTTAGCCAATTACTTTCGGGGCAATTCATTGGTGACTTGCAAATATCCTGTTCTCCAATGTCCAAATTATGTTAGTGTTCTGATGATAATACCTAATGGCTTTATTATCCATTGGTGATCCTTACCTTAATTATTTCCTTGGTAGGTCACTTCAGAACTATTAATGTGTGTAATATGTGCTGTTCTAGACTTTAACTAGGTGTATCACATGATAACACCTTTCTTAAGTCTGGAACAGTCTGAATTCCAGAACTCCTTGGCCCCAAGGTTTGCAGATAAGGGATTGTAGGAAAGTAGGGAGGAGTATAGAGTATCTCTGTGTCACAGGAGCAAGGAGGAGTATTGTAAAGCACAAATACAGCAAAAAACACAGATGGTATTTAAAACCTGAGACTCAGAAGGGAGAGGATTTAGAAAGAGAATAATAGGGGAGTCGGGACCGAGCCTTGCAGCACAGACCATTATTATGTCTGTGCTTGTGGTTGGGAGGAAGAAGAGGAAATAGAAGAGCGGAGTAAGAGGAGAACCAAGAGTCCAGGTTAGAAGCCAAGTGGAGACGGTGAGTCACAGCGGCGGGAGCGCCGGCCTGGCCCTGCTCCCGGGAGAGCTCAGGGAGACAGGCCCGAAAGGTGGCTGCCAGGTGTGGTGGCCTGCCTGCCGTGGTGCCCTTGACAAAGCAGTTTCAGTGCAGTGCTGAAGGCAAAAATCTGGTTGGAGTGGGCTTGGGTTGAGAGGGAAGAAAGGCGTTATCAAACACAGACAACCTTGCAGAAGAGTTTTTGATACAAAACCATGAAAAGAAATGGAGAGATAGCTGTCAGTGGAAGCGGAATCAAGGCATTTTTCCAAAATTGGAGAAATACTAGCCTATTTGTTTGCTGAAGAGGATGATAAAGAGAAAAAAATAATAGTCACGTAGCCGAATTATCAGTCCACATTTTGCAGGAACACCTATAAACCAGAGGAGGCATGTGAAGCAGATTGAAATGGTTGCTCCCAGGGAAAAGGTCTGCAGAGTGGAGAATGGAATGACCCTTGGGAATGAAAGGACACAAGAAAAAGGCCTCCCTCAGACCCGAGTGCTGGGAATCATGTGGTGTGATCCAATCAGTGGGTGCGCAGAAAGATTGAAACAGGTCAGGGAAGAGACCTGTTGGCGTCTTACAGTGAAACCAGTCAATCAGCCCCCACTGACAGACAAGTGAGGGTAGAATAAAGCCATTCCCCAGGTCTTAAAATGTAATCATTGATAATTACCTCCGGGGAGTTGAACCTGGGGACTTTTACTTTTTCCCTTGTACTCTTTTGTAGCTATGGTTTTTGTGAAGTATCTGTGTCTTAACTAAGCAGTTTCACTCTGTGAAATTGACCCAAGGATGAAACCGGACAGGTGCTGCCAAGACACCCTAAATTTAGTCTGAACGTGAACGTGAAGTCGCTCAGTCGTGTCCGACTCTTTGCGACCCCATGGACTGTAGCCTACCAGGCTCCTCTGTCCATGGGATTTTCCAGGCCATAGTACTGGAGTAGACTGCCATTTCCTTCTCCAGGGGTTCTTCCCAACCCAGGGGTCGAACCCGGGTCTCCCGCATCATAGACAGATGCTTTACCGTCTGAGCCACCAGGGGAAGTTATGTCTCCACTTAGTAGACTCCTGGGGTTCGCAGCCGGCTCTAGTGGTATAGAACCCACCTGCCAGTGCAGGGGACGCAGGCTCAGCCCCTGGGCTGGGAAGACCCCCTGGAGGAGGAAATGGCAACACACTCCAGCGTTCTCGCCTGGGAAGCTGCATAGACAGGGGAGCCTGGCTGGCAGGCTGTAGTCCATGGGGTCTACAAAGAGTTGGATACCAGTTAGCGACTGAGCGTGCACGGACAGTAGGATACTGCATAACTGTTTTTGAAAGAGAGAAGGGAGATTATATCATTTCCACAGAAGCAGATGTATTTAAACATGAAAAAAGTAGATTTCAGAATAATGTAGATACCAAAGAAAAGAAGTCTCAACGTATAATCCAGAAATATATTTTAAAAATAAAACCCTTTTCTGTCACATAAAATTGGCCCCAAAGTTTAGAGCTGAGTCAGCTTTCTCCAAGAGTGCAGTACACTGGGCAGCCTTGAGCAGGAGGAAGGTGGCACTTAGGACTGGTGAACATTTTGTAACATGCTTAAGTGACTGGCAACAAAAAATAATCCTCACACATGACACCATCCCCGGCAGTGGAACAGAAGGAAGTGGCTCGCCAGACCAGGGGGTCTCATTCTGTGCGGAGGGCAGGCATAGGGCAGCAGCCCCCAAGACGAATCCTTTCTCAGGGGGCCAAGCTGGGTTCTGATCCATGCCTGCTGTTCCTTTTTTATGGATGATCTGGTTGATTGGTCTTGCCTATTAAAGCCAAACTCAAACACTTCTCTGTCCAAAAAGTTAAAGGCCCAGAGATCTCATTTTGAAGCGTGCCCTTTGGAGGAAGGGTGCCCCAGGTGTGTGCAAGGGCCTCCAACACTAGCTTCGGGGATGAGCGGTGCCAAGGGTCTGGAGTCTGCGCAGCGAGCTCCAGGTCTCCAGCCTGGAATCTTGCCTTCCTCCAGGGCACGAAACATAATCACCCTAATCCATGCTTAGGAGTTGTCCCTGGTGACTAGGGCTGTCAGAACACAGTTGCCTTTTTGCCGTGTGTCTGTTTCCTCATTTGTCTGGGCCGTTTTCCTCTTTGTGAAATGGACCTGAAGCTCCCTCACCAACACGGACGTCCACTCCCTCCCCCCTGGTTTCATTCAGCAATTGGATGGACTCAAGCTGATGCCCGAGGGGGACGGTGGGGCCGGGAAAAGAGGGAATGAAGAGGAGCAAGAAGGAAGAAGGCAGGAAGACTGCTCTGCGGATAGGCGTCTACTGTCTGGGAGCTCCATTTGCGTCTTTGCTTTTTGTTCTGGACCCCAGGGATATAAACTGTGAATATAGCATTCTTAGCTGCTCCCTTTTACTTCCAGTCTCCACCATATGTTCAGGTGTATTTCAGTGTGGTCCCATCAGCGTTATTTTCCCTCAAGGCTCTGACTTGAATGTTCACACAGTCTCCTAGACTGGGCGTATCTGTTCCTGTGGGTTTTTTCTCTGACTGTGTCTACCTTAATCCATATCTCCAGGGTAGGTCTTCTCTCAGGGCCCCAGTTCCTTACACCAGACACACCATCGGCTCTACTTCCGTCTTGCTCACGTGAGTTCCCCAACTCACGTCCCAACTGAATCTTTCCCGCCCCCTTTCTACTGGCCAGTCTCCTTAGGATTTGTGTATCCGTGAAAACCACGGTCTACTTAGTTTCTGAAGCCAGAAACCTGAGCGTCATTTTTTAACTATGAATGCTTTTGCACCCATTCCTCTGCCTTCTAAGATTAAAGAATAAAAATCCAGGAGAATGGACACATTGGAGATAATTTTTAATCCATATGCTTTTACACCAGGATTGGGCGTGAAGTGTGAGGAGACACCAAAAAACTCAGTAATCAAAGTAAATAATTGTTCAGAGTTGAGTCGACCAGATGTCCTTTCTGGATTCTAAATCCACCAGATGGCCCATTGGGCAGTGAGTCCAGAGGCCCCCATAGCACAGGGGACCCTAATAACGTTTCCCCAGGGTTGGCCAGCAGCAGCGCAGCCTGGCCCCCCACCCCTGGCATCTTTGGCCTGAAAATCCATAGCACCCACCTAACTGTTGAAAATGGATTCATCTTTCAATGTCCCCCACTGGAGACTGTTTTATGCACAGACTTGAGCATTAGCAGTGTAGCACACAGGACTAGCAATGTTGTAACACACACACGGGCACCAAGAGTTAGAGCGGGGAGCAGTTTTAGATTTCGACGGTCCTGTCTGCCCCCTGCTTTTGCAGGTAAAGTTTGTAAAGCAAGCTGTGGCAGGAGTCGTCCAGCAGGAAGCTGGAGCCTCTGGGAGCTGCAGCCCCAGGCCTGCAGCAAATGGGCCCCCTGCCCTTGCCTCCGAGCCGGGACCCTGTTGCCTCAGCATTGAGCCCGGGCGCTGCCATCCACATGCCCTCCCCAAGCGCCAGCAGCGAGCAGGAATGAGGCGCCCTTTCAGCCCCCCTGCTCTCTCCCTGCCCGGTCCTGGACCATGTCAGCCAGTTACCTTGGTAAAGAAGGCACTTCAGAAATGGAGACCAGGCTTCTCTTCTCAAGGTCCTCATTTGCCAGCTTTTGTTAATCATGAGCCTCCCCCCGCTTTATCCTTAGACCGCCCCCCGGTGCAGAGGGCTGCGTTAACAACGCAGCCTCTCAGTTGGTCGCGTGCTTCCACTGGTCTGCGTGAGGCTGTCCTCTTGGCTCTCCTGACTGTGTGCATGTCAGTTGCTTTGCTTGTGTCCCTGTTCTCCATCCTCCTGCCCTTGTAGCCAACCACGCAGGTGTGCTTCGCATGTATTCTCCCTTGCGTTAGGAATTGTTGCTTCGTGTGCTGTGTGTTTCTGTTTCTGTTTTGGATTTCAGTGACCATGTATATGTGTTTTTACCTTAAATGGCTTGGTGCTCCAGATCATCTCCCCAGTTGGCACTGGGTTCAGATGTCTCCCGTGTGTGTGTGCAGTCCATCGTTGCTGCCTGCTGCACACAAGCACGCCATAGTGCCCACACTTGCATGGCACTTACCTTTCCCACTCTTATCCGGGCTGCCTGCAGCTCGCTGCCGCCCTGCTGGGTGCGGCGGGGAACTTCCCGAGCCGTCTTCTAATGGGCCTGGAGGAGGATTTCTCAGGGAAACCTACCAGAAATGGGCTCACTCGGTCATAGAGCAGTGAACTTTCTACTGTCATTTCTTCTAAAGATTCAAAAGAAGTGATTGTATCCCACTTCTCTCCGTTTTCTCTCCCTAAGTGTTAAGAAAGTATGTTGCGTAGACTGCCCCAGCTTTTAGCCTGCCTCTGAAACCTTGCAGTGATACCATCCAGAAAACAGAGACAAAGGTTGGGGCTGTATTCTCTTGTGGGTCGGTTTGAAGTATGAATTCCTTTACTCTGAATAGTTCAGACTCGCTCTGCTCCTTCTGTGTCCACATGGAGAATGATCCAGGGTGTTGGGGGTTGTCCCAGTGTCCCATTGTCCATGGCTTTTCTCGACCTCTGGCTGGAGGCAGTGGAGGCGGCCACCCAGCAGAGTCGCCAGCTTGAGTCAGCACACGTTCGGCTTCTCCGTGCGCTTGGCTGCCCAGTGCATGAGCTGGAATCGTGTGGTCAGCCCACAAAGTGGGTATAGAAGACCCAAGTGCACAGCACCTTTCAGGGTGGGCAGGTCGATACCTGGAGTGTTGAGCTGTATTAATTTTTGGAACACATGTTGAAATATTTATGAACAGACTTATCTGAAATTGACTTTAAGATAATCCAGGTGGGTGGGGTAAAGATCAGGTGGCCGTATAATTTATTGTCCAGTCCTTGGCATGTTTGAGACTGAACAAAGTGAAAGTAAGAGTCACTCAGTTGTGCCAGGCCAGAATCCTGGAGTGGTGGCCATTCCCTTCTCCAGGGGATCTTCCCAACCCAGGGATTGAACCCAAGTCTCCTGCACTGCAGACGGATACAACGGGGCTGGTAATTCCATTAGGACGCCAGGTTTAAACCGTGGTTGTTTCCACACACCAAGACGTGGCCACCCCAGGGGAAAAAGAGACTGACTGGATCTGAGTTACTCACTGCTGAAGCTGGGTGATGAGTGCCTGGGAGCTCATTATATCCTCTTGGTTTGTTTGTCTGAAATTCTCCGTAATAAAAAGGCTTTGTAAAAGGAAATGTATCCATCAGACTATTGAAGCATTCAGAAGCTCCCCTGCCCCTGGGTTCCTGGCGGCCCTCACCCTGGGGTAGAAGACCCAGGTCACCAGCTGCTGCTCTTCCACTGCCCCTGGGCACTGCCCCGAGAGGGCAGGGGGTGCTCTGCCCGTCCTTGTTGCTCGAAGCAGTGGGAACTTGACGGTGTTCTAGCTCAGTGAGGCTTGGGCTGGGGGCAGCGTGGGGGCAGGGCTGACCTTTTCCCTGCCCCCAGAGCTTTCAAGCCCTGCCCAGGTGGCAGCCAAAACCCCACATCCGCTGCACACCGCAATGCTGGTGTCAGGCCACCTGCAGCCTGTGCACACGCCCGTGTGATTACCACGCGTGCCCTCACGGGGACCACAGGCGTGGGCAGGAAGCAGCATGACCGCAGTGGGTTCTAACTGCCATTCCGTCTCGCACACTGTGATCCCACGTGGTGCTCGCCGTGGTGTGGCAGTTGCTGGAGCCCCGGGTGGCAGCGGGGGAGCCTCTGCTGGGAACCGGCTCACAGTCTGATGTAGCCTCCACTTGCTGTCTGTCCCTGGTCATAGAGCTGGAGCCTTCTCACCCAGCTCCACAAAGTGCAGTGTTTGTTCAGCCGACGGATGTTTCCAGGAGCCCACCCTCTGGGGACACAGCTGTAAAAGGGCCTCCAGGGAGTGTGCGACATCGTGGGGGAGACACAGGCACAGCGGCCGTGAGCGCTGACCGGGTGCTGCTGGAGAGGGCTGGGTGCTCCAGGAGGGTCGTCTGAGACAGTGTGAGGGAACAGACATCGTCAGGGAGAGGGTCCTTACGGGGACCGGAAAGCCAGTGCAGCCCCGTGGGACAGGAGCAGGAGGGTTGCTTTCTCAGACACCGCTGGTGGTTGGAGAAGCGACTTGCAGATACCACCGCCTAGGAGTCGTTGGTAACCTTGCTGAGGGCAGTTTGGGGGTTTAGAGTAGCTCAGGAGGGAATGGAAGGAAGTAGGGGGAGTGAAGAGGACCATTGCAGACAACTTTGCAGGTCCTTTTCATGGTACGGGAGGCAGTTGCTCCTTTACAATGGTGGAAGTGGATCTGAGAGAGGATTGTGTTAGGGGATGCCTGGCCCACGGTGCTGACTCAGTAGAGAGGGAAAGTGCATTTAATGGAACTTGTTGTAAAGACCCCGATCATAAGGAAGAGCCCTGGAGGGCCTGGTTCCGTGCATTTGTAATCTTTCTCTTGCTATCCAAATGGTTCTGAACTTTGGGGTTTTAAACCCAAACCCTTCTGACAGTCTAAATCTACAGATTCATACCCAAGAAAAACACTCCTATCATGTTGTTTAGGGAGGTTGATGGATCCTCTGAGGTCTGTTCCAGGAGCACCCAGGTCAAGAGGCTACACATCACATACGTTCCCAAGGCCGTCAGTCCCTGAAGGCTCTGGAGCTGGCAGGGCGGATGAGAGCCCTGTGGCCTTGCTCGCCTCTTCTTCCCGAGTAGATCGTCAGTTCCTTGAGGGTAAAGGCAATGTAATGTTTTGCCTCGTTTCTTACGCTTAGTGACCGGAGTGAGAGCGAGGAGACAGACTGTCTGCCTCACTTGGCCGCTCCCGACGTGAGTGTGGGGAGCGGCTGGCTGTGCAGTCCTCACTGACGCCCGAGGCAGGACAGGGCACCACGCTTCGGTAACTTCCTGTCAAGCCGACAGCTCCCCTGTAACAAGTTGTTCCTTTGGGGGAATAACCAGGTCTCCTGCTATATTTTGTGTTGGTTTCCTGTTACGAGTGTAACAAACGATCACAACACAAATTTATTGTCTGACATTTTTGGAGGTTAAAATTCCTGAAATGGCCAAGGTTTCGCCAGGATTGCATTTCTTATGGCGGTTCCAGAGAAGCCATTTCCTTGCCTTTTGGAGCTTCTGGAGGCCACCCGCTCTCTTTGGCTCGCGGCGCATTCCTTTGTCTTTCAGAGCCTGCAGCTAGCATTTTCAAACGTCTCTGTGACGTCTGATTCCCTGGCTGTCTCCTTTACCTTGTAAAGAGTCTGTAACCACACTGGGCCGCCCGCTAATGATCCAGGATAGTCTTCCATTTTAAAATCCTTAATTTATCTCATCTGTAAGGTCCTTTTCTCCATATAAGATAATATTTACATAAAGTAACTGTACTACAATAAAAAGTATATTTTTATATAAAAAAGGTAACATTTGCAGCTTCCAAAGGTTAGGGTGTGGACACCTTTTAGGGACTGTTATTCTGCCAGCCAAACACTTCTATAGCTGTTTACACATATGTTCTCATTCAGAGGCTCGGTTGGTAAAATTATTCCTGGTTTACAGGTGAGAAAATGGAAGCTCAGAGAGGTCTGGTGATTTCCCCTTGGCTCCAAAATTCATGACGTGAGTGCTGGAATTCTGAGTCCTAACCACCTTGTTCCATTCTGCTTGGCTGCTCGTGTTTTAATTCTCATATCTTCCATGGATTTCAGTTAGTGATATTTGTCAGTATTTATGTTCCTGATACCAATATTTGGGGAAGTTGATGTGCTGACTCAGTGAAATAAGGAAATGTCAAAACCTATGTAATCGTGGTTATCACAGCAAAAGATCAAAGTGAAGAAAGAATTTAATTCCAGTTTGCATGTCCTTCCCATTTCTCATCAGCATTCATGTGTAAGGTCCGATACAGAGACTGCTTAGTGGCTTAATATTTTGTCCACTGGTTTTCACGTTACAGCACGTTACTCATATTTCGCTTGCCAGCCAGATGATGTGTCATTGGGCGATCTCTGACTTTTCTACCCTTGGAACTGTTATGAGGCAAGATGAGGCGGTTTTGCCATGTTCCTACCGCTACACTGGAGTCTTCCTTTGCCCTCTTTGCCCCCCCACACCGACCTCTCCCGTTTTTGTCTCCTAGACTCCAAGCCATCAGTATAGTAGCACACTTTACACATCTTGATGGGGTCATTCGCTGTTTCAGGGATCTTAGAATTGGTGGCCCTTCCTGCCCGTGCTTTGTGTCTGGAGGGTCCCTGGGAAATCCTTTCTGAGTCACTGATGAGTACCTCGGAGCTCTCTATGGTCTCCTCACGTCTCTCTCTGTGGTCCTCAAAGCTGTGGATGACAGGAAATCAAGGGCTGAAGCACGAAGGTCTCCCCTTGCCCTGACAGTTCTCTTCCACAGGATCGATCACTCCGTTGCTCCTGAGCTCTCAGAACAACCTCATTGTATTCTTTTGGCTTCTTCCTCTCTAGAAGCCATTTCAAAGCACAGTTGTGGCCGACAGGATCGTGTCCGCCGAGTTCCTGCCTGCATTTCCTTCTGTGTTGGAGGCGCAGATGAGCAGCGGATGCCCTGCTGAGAAGGGGCCAGGTCTGTATGCCCAGGCGAGATGCCAGCCAGCACTCATCCTTGCAGAAAACCCAGCTCAGCCTGCCGTGTGGCCGCGTGGCTGGGCCCGACCGGAGCTGATGGTTTCTGTGGAGCGTGTACAGCAGTGTGAAATCCGCATCCTGAGACGATACTGGGGGCTGTGGAGGGGTCTTCTGGCAGACCTCCAGTGACACGGAGGCCAGGGCTGTCAGCGAGTAGATGCCAGTCCCACGGTGCTAGGCAAGTGGCGTTTTTCAGAATGAGCGGTCACTCAGACGAGAGTGTCCTGTCCATTCACCGGCTGAGTCAGATGCTGGCTGAACATGATCTCATGGTGTGTGTAAGTGTTTTCTTGCAAGTGAAAGATCTCTATCAGGCTGATGTGCATCAGGATGGACAGTGCCTTCAGAAACCCAGAAACAAACTCTTGGTCCTGCCTGGGTTTCGTGCAAAAATTTCCATCTTTGTCCTTTCCTCTTTGCTAACTCTCCTTCTCTCCTCCAGCTCCACCTTCTCTCTCGGTCTCTCTCTCACACACACACACCATTTTTTAAAAGTTACTTAAAAGTTGGAAATTTAAGTGTATCAGTCAGGATCCCAGGACTTGGAAGAGTATGGGCTGACAGTAGGGTGATTCTAAGTATAGTCGCGTTTCTCCCGGAAAGTCAGCGGAGGGCACCTGTTAGGTGTGAGGGTAGGCCTGCGTGGCGCGTGTCCTGCTCAGACAGCACCCCCTCGGAACCGGAAGAAGCGAGGCTCGAGTCTGCTGTCACTGTGGAGACAGTCTCCATATCTCGGGGGGTGGTAACTGCCTTCTTTGCCTAAAACCCGGGTGTTACGTTCCCTTTGTCTCTCCTGAGGGAGGGGCCCCTTGGCCCTGCTTGATGCAGTTGAGTGTACGAGGAGAAGCCTGAGCAGTCCTGCCTCTTCCACAGGTGCACTGCAGCATTGCCCAGACTCCAGAAAGCCCCCTCTAACCACGGCTGTGGATGCTGGCTCCAGAGGATGTGGGCCTGTGCTATGCTGGGGCTTGGAATGGAGGCGGGACCACCATTGAGAGGAAAGCATGGTACTTGGGCGAGTAACCGGACATTTCCCAGCCAGCCTTGTCTGTCCTATTGCCTAGCTTATAGATAAGCCTAATATCCAAGAATCTGAAGGAATTCTGCCTTGATCCTTTGGGTCCTGGGCCATCTTCCTCTTTGAACAGATGAGCTATCCTTTAATTAAGACATCTCCAAACTAAAAGCCGCATGTTCATCTGGAGACCACATCCACACTGAGTCATGATTGGCTGCCCCTAAGTTTGGCCCAAGCATGCTAGCCATGTGATGAGGCGTTATCATTTGACAGTAATATTTCCTGGTCAGTGTCTGAGGACCAGAACACTCTCACATGGAGCCTTTCACCCTTTTTGTATTTGTCCTTGCTCAGGCCCAGGTCATCAGACTGTCATGCCCCTTCTTGCTTCCCTCCACCCACTAATCCTTCTCCTAGATAGTCCACCCAGGGCTCTTTATGGAAGAAATGGGTTAGAGGGTCAAGGGGAACGGGACCAGGGAGCAGCTTAGCTCCTGCTCCTGGCAAATGCTTCTCCCGCTCTTCTCTCGGCCGGAGCGCTGGTGTCGGGCCCCACCTGGCAGGAGCTCAGCCGGGACTTGCCGTGGCCGTGGGCGAGTTTGCAGTCACCGGGCTCACGCGCACGTGCACAGCCTGCAGCTCTTGCCTTTGTGCCCACGATAGGCACTCCATTGAGCCTGTTGTCATTTTTAGCCAATGAACAGGATAGAGGTACTGATTGGGATTCAGCCTGTATATTTAAAAAATGTGTTTTTCATACATCCATTGATTCTAAGGCACATACATTTCACAATTTAACAACTAAACACAATTTAACTCCAAAATCAGGATGTGTCATGTACTCACATATCCAAATTATAACTGACAGCTTTTTTCTCTTTCTTGGAGGTTCATAATGGTGCCTCTTAAAATGATGGCGGAGGGGGTGACAAGTCGAGAGAGTAGCACTGACATGTATACACTGCTGTGTGTAAAATAGATAACAAGCAGAAGCCTGCTGTGCAGGACAGGGAACACAGCTCTGTGCTCTGTGGCGACCTGGAGAGGTGGGACCTTGGGGGATAGGAGGGAGGTTCTAGAGGGAGGGGATATGTGTATACTTCTAGCTGATTCACACTGTTGTACAGTAAAAACTGGAACACCGATGGAAAGCAATTATACTCCAATTAAAAAAAATAAATTGATGGCATCGTAGAGCCCACAAAAATACTTTACATAGGATCAGCTCATTTTTCACTTCTTTGCCCAAAGAATTTGTATATTTCCCCAAATAGGCAGATTTACTAGCAAGTCTCTGTATATTCAAGTTGCACTGGGTGCAGCCACCTCATATTTCACATGACTTTGCTCTGCACAGAGCACTTGCATATCCACTGTTGGTTGGATTTTAGAACTATATTGGAAAGAAGGCAGGGTGCTATCCTATGCATATATTACTGAGGAGCTTGTACAAGGCCACCTGGCTAGTGATAAAGAGAGCCTATTTCTTCTGACTCCTAATATAATTTTCTTTCTTCCAGACCAGTCAGCCTAGAATCCAGAAACAGCAAAAATACATTGGTTTGTTTTCCTTGCTTAGAGTAGAGAATGGAGATCACTACCCTGAGAGAATCTTTATAGTAGGCAACAACTGGGAATCGAAACACCCACAGAAGAAGATAGCTAAGCACAATATATTATTACTGTAGAATGCAGAGGCATTGAAAATGACACGTATGTGGACTGTTACTGATACAAACAGAATGTATATTTAAAAGAGGGAAATATGGATATCTGGGCAGAGAGGATTCTAATCAGAATGCATGTCTCATTGCTTTGATTCTGCTGCCAGCCGTTGACCTCTTCCAGCAGGCAGGGGCAGGCAGGGCTTGGAGGAGTCATAAAGGCTGAACTCTCCTGAGCAGATGCTAAGATAGAGAAGTTATGGAAGAGGAGACAAGAGACCCACCTGGAAGCTGGAACCAAGACGCTTGACATGCAAGTAGTAGGGGCCCTCGGAGGAGAAAAAGGTAAAGGAAGGGGGTATCAGTGAGGACAGGTTAGCAGTAGGTTGAAATGTAATAGCAGACGGTCCATACGGTCAGTAGTTTAACTCAACAAGTTTATTTCCTCCCGTGATGCAGTAGCCAGTACAGGTATGGGAGGAGGGGGTTTGCTCCTTGTTGTTGCTCAGGAACCAGAGGTGACAGAGCCTTTGAATCATGAGCTATTAATAGCACTTAAAGCTGGCTTGGAAGTGCATGTATCACTTCTCCTACTTTATTCACCAAAGCAAACCACAGTCCCACTGTGAACCTCAGAGGGAGGCACGTATGTTCCTACCATACAGCCGGAAGGAGGAAAGCTAGAAATATTTGGTAAACAGCACTCCTGACCTACCGTGAAGGGAAAAAAACTTAAGATACATCTAAGAGTATCCTAGTAATATTGCTTAACTCTTAGGATGGAGAGAAAAATTTTTCAAGCTTTCAGGCCAAAGGAACATACCATTTACAAAGGAAAAAGAACCATACTGGCGTCAGATTTTCTATTTGCAACTCCAGGAAGCTAAAAAATCATGGAATTTTATCTGCAGACCACTGAGAAAGAAAGGAAGGCAACTCAAGAATCGTATACCCAGGCAAACTTTTATCTAACATGGTTCAGTTCAGTTCAGTTGCTCAGTCATGTCTGACTTTTTGCGACCCCATGGACTGCAGCACGCCAGGCCTCCCTGTCCATCACCAACTCTCAGAGCTTGCTCAAACTCATGTCCATCAAGTCGGTGATGCCATCCAACCATCTCATCCTTTGTCGTCCCCTTCTCCTGCCTTCAATCTTTCCCAGCATCAGGGTCTTTTCCAGTGAGTCAGTTCTTCACATCAGGTGGCCAAAGTATTGGAGTTTCAGCTTTAGCATCAGTCCATCCAGTGAACATTCAGGACTGATTTCCTTTAGGATGGACTGGTTTGATCTCCTTGCAGTCCAAAGGACTCTCAAGAGTCTTCTCTAACACCACAGTTCAAAAGCATCAGTTCTTCTGCACTCAGCTTTCTCTATCGTTCAGCTCTCTCATCCATACGTGACTACTGGAAAAACCGTAGTTTTGACTAGACAGACCTTTGTTGACAAAGTAATATCTCTGCTTTTTAATATGCTGTCTAGGTTGGTCGTAGCTTTTCTTCCAAGGAGCAAGCGTCTTTTAATTTCATGGCTGCAGTCACCATCTGCAGTGATCTCTTGGAGCCCCCCAAAATAAAGTCTGTCACTGTTTCCATTGTTCCCCCATCTATTTGTCATGAAGTGATGAGACTGGATACCATGATCTTAGTCTTCTGAATGTTAAATTTTAAGCCAGCTTTTTCACTCTCTTTCACTTTCATCAAGAGTCTCTTTAGTTCTTCTCTTTCTGCCATAAAAATGATGTCATCTGCATATCTGAGGTTACTGATCTTTCTCCCAGCAGTCCTGATTCTAGCTTGTCCTTCCTTCATCCAACCTGGCATTTCACATGATATACTCTGCATGTAAGTTAAATAAGCAGAGTGACAATATACAGTCTTGACATACTCCTTTTCCAATTTGGAACCAGTCCATTGTTCCATGTCCAGTTTTAACTGTTGCTTCTTGACCTGCATACAGATTTCTCAGGAGACAGGTCAGGTGGTCTGGTAGTCTTTCCACAGTTTGTTGTGATGTACACAGTCAGGTACTGGAAGTCTTAGCCATAGCAATTAAGCAAGAAAAGAAATAAAACACATCCAGTCTCAGAAAGAAAAAAGCAAATTATTAAATGACACTTTTTCCAGCATTATATTATGAAAATTTCAAACATACAGGAAATTTGAAAAGTTTAGCTTATATATCTTACTTTTTGATGCATTTTGTTTTAATGTAGACATTAGTACACCTCCCTCTAAATGCTTTGTTTAGCCTATCATTACAGTTCAGTATTTGCTTACACTTTTTTCTGGTTGAGGTGAAATGTACACCAATGAGATCTCAAATCTTCAGCGTACATTCACAGAATTCTGACAGATGCACGCATGTGTATAACCTAAGCCCTCCCCGTGACACAGCATTTTCATCACCCCAAAAGCTTCTC
Organism: Redunca redunca; assembly: GCA_006410935.1. Lineage (NCBI taxonomy): Eukaryota > Metazoa > Chordata > Mammalia > Artiodactyla > Bovidae > Redunca > Redunca redunca. The sequence goes on from SJYQ01088224.1 coordinate 30,280, forward strand.
TGAACCTTTTTCGATTAATCTCTGCCCCAACCGCTACCCCCTAGAGACAACCACTGTTCTGATTTTTCACCGTAGGTTAACTTTCCCTGTGCTAGAACTTTGTATAATTCCTGTTACATGTGCTCTTTCGTGCACTTCACTCAGCATGTTTTTAATGATCATCTGTGCTCAATGTATCAGCAGTTTATGCTGCTTATTGCTGAGTAGGGTTCTAATTGCATTCCATGATTATGTCACAGATTATCCATGCTATTGACCATCAGTTGGGTTTTTTCGGACATTTCTTGCTAGAATAAAGCTGTGATGAATGTTCTGAGACATATTCATATAGACACATGTTTTTGTTTCTTTTGGATAAATATTAGATATTATTTGGATAAATATTTAGTAGTTCTTGTGTTAGGAGGGCTTCCCAGGTGCTCCAGTGGTAAAGAACCCGCCTGCACAGAGGGTCATTCACAGAGACGAACTCGGTATTAAATTGATTTCAAGTATCTATCCTTAGGCTGTCTCCTGATACTTGCTATGAGAATTCTGTTGGCTTCTGGGACAGTAGGTGAGCCCCAGACTCTAGAACGGAGTCTAGAGGCTGAGTCCAGAAGAGGTGTGTCGAAAGAGGCGACAGCTAGAACTGGTGGGCCTTTCCCTAGTCCAGGATGTTCTGCAGAAGAGAATGGCCCCAACGTCGGTTTCCAGTTGTTTCTTTGATGGAGGGAGAGAGAGAGAGACGGTCAGTGTGTGTTAAGAATGTGACACTTACTCATGTGCTCTTGGGGACACGTTTCTTCGGTATAGAAAAATAAGTCATCCAGCCTTACCCCTTGGCCTTTCATTGTAA
>SJYQ01088445.1:0-20204 GCA_006410935.1 Redunca redunca
CTGCGCCCGCTCCTCGCTCGCGGGGTCTCGGCTCCGCGGCCGTCTCCGCCCCGCCCCTCCCCCGCGCCAGCCCTTTGTTTCCCGGCGGAGCATTTCCTGGGTTGCGGAGCGTCTCGGTCTCCGCGTCCCTCCTCGGCCCGCCTCCTCCACGCCGGGATCCGCCCCGCCCGCAGTCTCTCCTCCCCTTCCTCCCCGCCGCCCCTCTGCCCCGTAGGTGCTCGGGGACCCACCTTCTACCCCGCTGGCGTCGGCCACCCTCCGGCGGCCGGGCCTCGGGCTCCCCCGGCGGCCGGCGCCCCCCGCCGCCGCCCCCTCGCCCGCTCCCGGGGAGGGGGGTCAGGTGGGCGGGCGCTATTGTAGGAGCCGGCGCCAGATTTCCTCAGCCGCGCTCGGGGTGGGACCGGCAGGGTTTTGGGGGGTGGGGTGGGGGGAGCGGTGATTTGAGCTCGGAGCAGCTGGTCTTCGCGGCTCGCTCCCTCCTTCGCGCTCTCGCTCTCCGCCGCCGCCCGCAGGGCTGCGGGGCTCGGTGGCATCTCCCGGGCGAGGCCCGCTGTCATCGCCCCTGCCTCCGGGCCGCTCCCGCCCCCGGCGCCGCTCGCTTCCCCCCCACCCGGACTCCCCCATGTATGACGACTCCTACGTGCCCGGGTTTGAGGACTCGGAGGCGGTGAGTGCCCACGGGGAGGGTGGGGGTGGGGAAGCTGGGGTGACACCTCCTGTCCCTCGGACCCTTCCCCCAGTTCAGGACTTTGAGGAACGCCTCTGTAGCGGGGCAGGGCATGTCGTGGGGGGTGGGGGGCGGTGGCGCTCCAGCAAAGTGGAGCGATGGGTGTTCACGCCGGAGGCTTCCCGGTGCCCCCGTCCTAGAGCAGGGCGCATCCGGTGTGTGCCGAGAGGGGCTCTGGTCGGGGGAGGCTCAGAGCAGGTGGCTCCACAGCCCAGGACAGAAGGGTAGAGGGAGGCGGGGCTGGAGACTGAGGGTCCGGAGGCATTAGAGAGGCCTCGGGCAAGGTCTGGAGTTCCCCAGGGAGGGTTTCTGGGGTCTGAACACAGCAGACACAGAAGATGCGATGCGGGGGCTCTTACAGAGGGGGGACAATCCAGCCCTCCTGTGCCTTAGTAAAGGACAGATTAGGGAGCCTGGAGAAGACCAGAGAATCCCATACCAGCCCCTTTAGACAGAAGGATCATAAAACTTGAGGACCTCCATTATTGCCTTCAGCTGGCCATCCCTGGGCACTGCCTTACCGCCTCACCCCTCAGCCCAGCTTCTCTCCCAGGCTGGAAACTAGGTGTCCAGCACATGGGTGGGCCGGCTGACTGTGCCCCAGCCATCCCACTCCTCCTGCTGAGGCATCCCCAAGCAGGGGGGCCTCCTGAGCACCTGCTCAGCAGGGAGGCCGGGAGATGAAGCCAGAGGAGCCCAGGGCCTGGGGATGGAGAGGAAGCTCTTTGCTCAGAGAACCAGGCAACTGATAAATATTTAATTCTCCTCTTTGCTTTTATCTCCTGACCCACTGAGACAAATCAGCTCATTAGGCAGTGATTCCCAGAGCTCAAGAGAGCAGGGAGAGTGCCTGGAAAGATGCAGCAAGGATGGGCAGCACTGTCTCAGTCCCTTCTCTCCAGCATCCTACAAGAAGGCCTCCTTATGAAAGCAGCTGGATGGCTTGAGAGGGGTCTCTGATCTGATAAGGAGGGTAGAGTGCGCCAGGGTCAAAGCGGAGTGTTGGCGTCTTCTCCCATCTCCTGCTGCCATATCCAGGATAGATGAGTTCTGGGGCTCAGGAAAGGCACCTACCTATCAGTCCTTTTCTGGGACTGGGCCCCTGCTGGGCCCAATTCCCCACTGGGCCTCTGAGGCTAATTACATTGCAGCTAGAGCAGGTGATTTTCAAGGCTCTGGTGAACACCTCTTCCTGACAGTTGAAGGGACAGCTGGCCACGGCCCAGGGTGCCAAGGTGAGCTGGAGAATGAACCTCCCTCTGTGGGGCTGGAGGGCCCTAGAAGGTTCTTCCCATCCCTGGTTGAGAAGGCTTGGACTGTTACAAGGTAAAGCCTGACATAGGGATGGTGTTTGGGGCAGCCTGCTAACCCATTGCTGGCTCCCCACCCCTCTCTGGTTCCTGGATTACCCTCCCCCACTTTCCTTTCTCTTGCCTGGCTCCTTGCTCTCCCTGAGGCCCCCTCTGAAGCAGTAGGAGGGAAATGAGGCTCTAAATAAATCCAACGGCTCATCTCCCTCCTCTCCTTCCCCCGTGCCAGGCAAGAGTAGAGCTGCAGCCTGCCCACACACTCACCAGGCGAGGGGGGCACCACCAGGGCACAGTGCCAACTCCTGGCAGCTCCAAAGCACTGAGCCTCTGGCTGTTCTGGCATAACAGGGGGTGGGGGAGGCAAGACCCCAGGGTCTGCGTGGTGGGGCAGCCCTGGCCTCCCTGAGTCATGAGTGAGCTCTGAGGACCTGGGAAAGATGGAGAGGGGATTGCATTCTGAGCATGACTCATGGAACATTAGGGAGAGACCCTGTCATTCCCATCTTAGGCTAAGAGGTCAGGTAACCCAGGTGCCCCAGGCAGGAACACAACAATGACTCAGTTAGGCTGAGAGCCTGGAGAACAGAGAGGAAGGGTCAGACTCCTCTCCCATCTAGGAAGCATCTGGCGTGTACTTACCAACGCAAGTGGTCATCCTGCCTCATCTGTGCCCTCGCCTGCTGGCCCCTGTTCACTTCAGACAGCTGTTTCCCACAGAGGCATCTCCTGTGCCCCAGGCCCCTGGGATGAGATCCCCTACTCAGCTGATAGAGCTAAGGTTCTTCCCGGGGCTCAGCTGCTCTTTATCCTGCTGCCAAGCCGGCCTTATTTAGTTCTCAAGGGAGATGGGAATGTGCTCTGTAAAATGGAGGCCCTTCCCTCATGCTGTCTTCATGCCTTGGGTCTAGCACGGACACTGTCGTTAGCTTCCAGCCCTCTTGCCCACGGTGGGCTGGGAAAGGTGTGTGAGTTTGTCTTCCCCACCCAGAATCAGGCCTCCGCTGCCTTCTGTGATGGTCATGCACAGTGGGTCTGAAGGAATGTTCCTCAGCCTGAGAACATTCTACTACACATGCACACACGTGTACATTCCTACATGGTCCCTTTATCTAGGCTCCTGCCTGATCTCTGCCCCCTAGACCTCAGAACTGATGCATGTATCGCTTCAGGCTTCTGCTCGTAAAGAGGGGAAACTGAAGCAGGAAACCAAAGACTCCCTTCTCCCTAGACTGAGGGGGAAACCCAGACATTCTGACTTCTTCCCTCCTGCCCTGAGGTCCAGCTTCCCTTGTTCATCACCCTCATGGCCTTGAAGGTGAGCTCTGCCACCCTCCTAAGGCCCCTTGCCCAGAGGCCCTTCCTCTGAGCAGGACTCAGACACCCTCCTGGCTCAGGTTACCAAAGACCCCCTCCCTTCATCCCCAGGGTTGCTCCAGGCTGGGTTGCCCAGCACCAGCACCGCCTTCCTCCAGGGCTGATATCCCCCTGGGCAAGGGGTGGAGAGATGTAGGCCAGCTGGTAGGCGTGCCCAGGCCTCACCTGGGCTCAAGGAGGTAGCTTTATGTTGCCTCCTCAGTCTGTGCTGCCCACACCTGGCCAGTTGTCCCAGCAGGTGTGAGAGGAAAGAAAGTGGGGGCAGGGAGAGCAGGAAGGGAGTAACTGCCAGGAGTTGAGAGCCGCGTGTCCTCCCCTTCACCCTGGATGAGAGAGGGTATCTAAGGGGGTAGGCAGCGATATCCTGACACTCAGGACTAGCGGCATGCCAACCAGTGTCTCTTGATTGTTCCTGGCTGGCTATACTCCTGCCAGGCATTTTAAGGAAATAGTTTCCAGGCTGCTTTGCAGGCTGATGTGAACAAGAGGGTTGGGTCTTCTGGATTCCAAAGATTCCGAATCTTCCCCAGTATGTCATCTTAAGTACATCTCACTTCCCTCTGCCTCACAGGACATGGTCAAGGGGAGAAAAGGGAGGAAGGAGGGAAATGAAGGCTCTATTCACGGCTGCAGTATTAATAGGTTTGGGAGGAAGAGCCCAGATCTCAGCACATATGGGTTGGACTGGCTTTCCTGCAGCCCCAGAAGCACTGGTGCCTTGCCTGGGGAAACAGGAGGGACTGACAGGGCCAGCCACCCCCAAGGAGCTGGAGAGGCTGAGATTCGTGGGGTTCGGAGGTGCCTCTCTAGTGCCCAGCACTCCTGAGCCCACAGATCACAGCCTTTCCCCACACCAGGGTTCAGCCGACTCCTATACCAGCCGCCCATCTCTGGACTCAGACGTCTCCCTGGAGGAGGACCGGGAGAGTGCCCGGCGTGAAGTGGAGAGCCAGGCTCAGCAGCAGCTGGAAAGGGCCAAGGTATCCTCTTGCTGGCTGGGGGCACAGTGGGCCAGGCTGGATGGAAACTGGTGCCAGGTCCTAAGTCTCAAGGGGTCAACGGGCAGGATGTGCGAATGAGTATGTGTGTGGTTGGGTGGACGGATGGGCCCTGAACCTGGAAGGGGTGCTCTGAGGTTCCCCTCGTTTGTGCCAATGGCTACGTTCCCCAGCACAAACCTGTGGCGTTTGCTGTGAGGACCAATGTCAGCTACTGTGGCGTACTGGATGAGGAGTGTCCGGTCCAGGGCTCCGGAGTCAACTTTGAGGCCAAAGACTTTCTGCACATTAAAGAGGTGACTGACCCTCTCCCAACAGAAGCCACTTGGTTTCTCTGCTCTTACCCAAGTTCCCAGGCCTCTTGCTTCAGTCCTCTTTGATAAACAAGTCCCAAAACTCATCCTTAACACAACCCTGTACATACACATACCCCTCATACCCGAGACCTACTCCTCGGGGTCTCTGTCCTCCTGAGACCTGGGCCTCAGCTCCAATCTGTACAAGTGAGCAGTTAGCTTAGTCGCCTCTGAGGCTCCCTGTGACCAGTGTGAGGCCTCACACGCAAATCTTGGGGGTCTCAGACAAGGCTGCCCTCCCCTCTGGCACCTTCTCCTGACCCCCTCCCCTTGCGCTGCCTGGCTCAAACCAGCTCTCCCACACCTCCCTTTTCATTGAAGAGCCAGCGCTGAGGCCTGGACCCCTCCTCTCACCACCCCTTCCGCCCCACCCCACCTAGAAATACAGCAATGACTGGTGGATCGGGCGGCTAGTGAAAGAGGGCGGAGACATCGCCTTCATCCCCAGCCCCCAGCGCCTCGAGAGCATCCGGCTCAAGCAGGAGCAGAAGGCCAGGTGAGAGCAGCGCTGAGACTCAGTAAATACCTCCTGACGCGTGCTCTTTACCCACGGTCCACATCACCACACAGGCATGCATACCCCGCCCCCTGCAATATGCAGTGTGCACACTCAGACCTAACGTGTACATTCACAGTGCACAGTACAAATGCACACGTATTGAAGCTCACACACAAAGGCTTACGTCACATGCACTTCTCTCGCTAGCAGAAACATAAGGTGTATACAGCTATTGAGTGCTGTGTAGAGCAGACACACAAAGACTCTCATTGACCTCCCTCTCTGCTCTCAGGAGATCTGGGAACCCATCCAGCCTGAGTGACATTGGCAGCCGACGCTCCCCTCCTCCATCTCTAGGTAGCCTCCCCTCCACCCACCTGTCTTGGGTAGGTGGGCCACTCAGACATAGGGGGAAGGGAGATTCTCCCAGTGAACAGTGTGGGAAGGGGTTGGAGCTGGGAGAAGCCCAGGGTTTCCCCTGGGGACGGGAACACCGTGCCCTCGGGGTCTTTCCCCCTTCACCAACTTTAATCTTTTATTTCCTTTTCCAAAAAGCCAAGCAGAAGCAAAAACAGGTGAGTCAAGGAAGGGACTGGGGCTTGGGGGGCTCATGGCGTCTGGCTGTGGGGACAGGTTTCTGGGCAGTCATTGTTGAAGGGGGCAAGAAAACACAAGAGGGGAGGGGGCCCAGACGTCTGCATCTGCCCCACCTCACTCAGGCGAAGGGCAGGCCGCATGGCCATGACTTTGCCTGACCTCAGGTCAATTCTGCAGGCAGAACATATTCCTCCATATGACGTGGTACCCTCCATGAGGCCTGTGGTGCTGGTGGGACCCTCTCTGAAAGGTTATGAGGTGAGAGGTCCCTGACTCCAGAGTTGCCTCTACCAAACTTGCCACAGGAACAGTGGGAGGGGATGTTCCCCACTGCCCATCCGTCAAGGTCTGTGTGTGGAGGGGGTGAGCTCCATGGCTGTACCTGGGGATGCTGCCCACCTCCAAGAAGGCTCCCAGTCAATTCCATGCCTTTCCCCTCACCCTTCCCCCCCACAACCCAGGTCACAGACATGATGCAGAAGGCGCTCTTCGACTTCCTCAAACATAGGTTTGATGGCAGGTAAGCTACTCTGGCCTGGGGAGGCATGAGAACTAGGGAGAAGTCCTTGCCTCTTTCCAGATGCTGTAGCCAGGTCTCCTCTAAAGTGAAAGTTGGTGGGACCTGGGTAGGGAGGGCCCTAAGCTTGAAATTTAGAGGTGGGCTGTGCTTCTCCCTGCCCACCCCAGGATCTCCATCACCCGAGTCACCGCAGACCTCTCACTGGCAAAGCGATCCGTGCTCAACAATCCTGGCAAGAGGACCATCATTGAGCGCTCCTCTGCCCGCTCCAGCATTGGTGAGAAGTCCCCAGTCCTGCTTCTCTGCCCACTCATGCATTAGTGAAAACCTTCCTCATACCTTTCTCTTTCCTGACAACTTGCATTCCTGCCCAACCTCTTCTCCACCTTACCCAGGATTGGCAAGAACCCACCCCAGTCTCAATTCCCCGTGCCTCTGCCTGCCCAGGCCTTGATGAACATCCTCTCCCTCCACCATTCCTTCCCATCCACCATTTGGGAGACCCCAAAGCCCTGTTGGAGTCAGATGGGGGTGGAGCCACTGGTGAGCATTGCGGCTCCCCCCACCCCTCCCTCCCTTCATAGCTGAAGTACAGAGTGAGATTGAGCGCATATTCGAGCTGGCCAAATCCCTGCAGCTAGTAGTGTTGGATGCCGACACCATCAACCACCCGGCACAGCTGGCCAAGACCTCACTGGCCCCCATCATCGTCTTTGTCAAAGTGTCCTCACCGAAGGTAAGACAGCTGTGGCGATGGAGGAGGCCTACAGGGCTGCCCTCTTAGAAAGCGGTACAGCTCTGCTTGGTCCCTGCCCAGGGGCTCCTCAGTCCCCTTTTCCTGCTGCTGCTTAACACTGCTCTGAGTCTCCTCGCCTGCTCCTCATGCCGTGAGTCGGGGACGTGCCCAGTGCTTCCTGGGCCCAGCTCTGCCCTTGCCCCCCAGGTACTCCAGCGTCTCATCCGCTCCCGGGGGAAGTCGCAGATGAAGCACCTGACTGTACAGATGATGGCATACGATAAGCTGGTTCAGTGCCCACCCGTAAGTGGCTGGGGCACCACTCCTGCCCACTCTTGCTTTTCCAGGGCCGGGGTGGGCTGATAGAGACGGAACATTCCCCCTTCCCTTCCAGGAGTCATTTGATGTGATTCTGGATGAAAACCAGCTGGAAGATGCCTGTGAGCACCTGGCTGAGTACCTGGAGGTTTACTGGAGGGCGACCCACCACCCAGCCCCCGGCCCGGGGCTTCTGGGCCCTCCCAGTGCCATCCCCGGGCTTCAGGTAACCGTTTCCAAGGGCACTGATGCTCAGGCTGAGCTAGCCAGAGCAATGCCCCTCCCCACCCAGCGGATCATTCCTGACCTCCAGTGTGAAGGCCAAAGGACCAGAGAGCAGAGCAAGGGTGTGTGGGTGAAGGCACTCCCTGATGAGGGAAGAAAGCAATGAGACAGGTAATCAGAGGCCACTTTTCCTAGAATTCCAAAGAAACACACTCTCCAAACTCTTCTCCTAGTCTGTCTTGAAGGCAGAGCCTGGATTTGGCGGGAGTCAAAATCTCCAGTTTTCCTTGTCTGAAGTGGAAGAATGCTCCGGGGTGCTTCTTCTGCATCATTTCCTGTACCCAGGGACCAAGAGTTGAGGGCAGGAATCCTCATGCTGCCAGAGTGGGGAGGGAGACTGAGGCGAGGTCCGCAGGGCCTCACTTAGAGCTGCCGTCTTGCCCCCAGAACCAGCAGCTGCTAGGGGAGCGTGGCGAGGAGCACTCGCCCCTGGAGCGGGACAGCCTGATGCCCTCAGATGAGGCCAGCGAGAGCTCCCGCCACGCCTGGACGGGGTCTTCACAGCGCAGCTCCCGCCACCTGGGGGAGGACTATGCAGACGCCTATCACGACCTGTACCAGCCTCACCGCCAACACACCTCGGGGCTGCCTAGTGCGAACGGGCACGGCCCCCAAGACCGCCTCCTGGCCCAGGACTCGGAGCACAACCACAGTGAGCGGAACTGGCAACGCACCCGGCCCTGGCCCAAGGATAGCTACTGACACAGCCTCCTGCCACCCTGCCCTGGCAGGCACAGGCACAGGCTGGCTGGGGCCCTTGCTCCAGGCAGGTCGGAGTTAGACTGGCATGAGGCTGGCACTAGGCTCAGCCCCCGAACCCCCCTGCCCAGCCCCAGCTCCAGGCCTGCCTGTAGTCCCGAGGTTCTGGGAGAAGAGCAGGGGGCCCCCTCACCTCCTGGGCACAGTGACCCCCCCCACCAGGCTCCCATTCCAGGAAATAGCTGTGTGTGCTGCACCCTGGCACCTTGCCTCTCCTCCCGCACAAGAAACTGCCCCACTGGGCAGTGCCCTCAGGCCAGGACCCCCTTAGCAGGGGCCTTCCCACCAGACTCAGGGAAGGAATGCCACCCAAAGAGACAAGAGGGTGGGGCGTGGACAGCATGGCATGATGGAGAAACAAGGTCCCTGAGCAGGTACAGTCCTGTCCTAACCTGAGGGACTCAGGGGTTGTGCTTTGGGGTCCAAGGGCCTCTACTCACCTCACTGCCACACGTGAGACATGAGACAGTCGAAGCCCAGCAGGGTGGCACTCCTGGCATCAGCTGGGGTGGGGCATCCACACAAAGGCTGGAGCAGGGGCGGCTGGGCCAGGGCCAGCTGAAGCTCCAGCAGGGAAGGGCTCTGCCCACCTGCCAGGAAGCATCTTAACATCTGAAGGGACCAGGGACTAGGAACATGGTGGACTGGGGGCTGGGGGAGGGAGGGCGAGTGTAGCAGAGAATATATGGACGGCTTGCTCCGGGCGCCTCCTTGCCCCACTCATTCTTTCGCTCTTGCATCCTATCTTTTCTGTTCTTGGCCTTCATGCCTCCCACGCCCATGGGATACGGGCCTCAGACTTTATTCCCTGATCCATAGCTGCTGCTCGTTAAGTTAGGATTAGAGGGGGAGATAGGACCCAGCGGACAGCCCCCAGAGGCCCTGTCAGCCTGGCTACCCTTGTCTTACGAGGCTCTAATGTGTGACCTACAGAGCATGCTCCACAAGACCCTGCCCCACCTCACTGTCATCACCAATAAACACCATGCGCAGACCCTCGGGCTCCTGTTCTGTCTGCTGGCTCAGGTAGCCAAGGTCCTCACTGCATGGCCCAAGTCTGGAGGAGTTGAAGACGTATCTTCGATGTGCTCTCTCAAAAAAGACCCACTGAGTGGGAAGGGAAAAGGACAGAGCTGGGGGAGGCACTAGACCCCAGGCGCCCCTTCACCCAGCCACTCATGCCCAGGCCCTGGCGGGGGACTGTCAGCAGCACAGAAGGGACTCGTTCGGGGAGGTGGAGAAGAGGCTGAGTCACGGCCTCACACTGTCCCAGCCTCAGGCCAGAAAGGCCCTGAAGTAGCTGCAACTCGAACTCCATGTCCTTGCCCAGCTCTTCGAGGGGTAAGGAAGAGCATTTAAGAGTACTGGGGGAGGACCCAGGCCTTGCAGCCCCCTCCCCACAGGGAAACTCAGCCGGGCCCAGCTCATCTCTCCTTGCGCTCTCTGGTGCCCGTCTCCTCATCCTCCAGAACAGCACTCTGGGAGCCACAGCAGTGGTCCTGAAGACTCGGGGTCAGGCACACTGTTCCAGGGTGGGAGAACGGTTCTGACTGCTGCTCCTGCCAGAGTTTCACAGCTGCTTTCCTTCCTCACCCTGGTGTGAAGACCCCAGAAGGCTGTCCAGGCCAGAGCTACAACTTCTGTGAAGCCAGAGCTGAGGAGGGAAGATGCATGACAGTCCCACCGTCACGCCTTTCCCATCTCCCCTCAAGTGGTTCCTAGAGACTTAAGGCTAACTGCCTAGACCCAAGGATCTTTTTCGGATGTGACTTTCCTTCATCTCTCAAGTCAACCCATCATGCCCAGTGCTGTCCTTCCATCTCTTGTGGTACTAGGGAGGACCTGGGAGAGGAGTTTAGCCAGAACTAGACACAGCCTTCATATTCGTGTATTTATTCTCAGAACATACAAACTCATCTTCTCAGAGAATAGAAAACAGAAACTTCACTGACTTCAAGATGGACTCAGCCAGCTCACCCTGTCCCCTCATCTTACTATAAAAATTCCCTGGGTGAGGGATGCCTCGAGTGCACAACACCCCTTGGCACAGGGGCCGTGCACAACTCTAAACAAGGCTCTCGAGTTGTTTTATAATCCAAAAGGGCAAACAGCTGTCAAAATGACGATAAAGAGTCCAAGGTCCACAATCCTCAGTACCCGATTCCCTGGGTCATCTAGGGCAACGATGGTGCCGTAGCTTAGGCAGGCAAGTCTATGCCAAAGAAGTCCCAGCCCAGCAGCCAGGTTTTTGTTCAGTCTGGGAGGCGATGCCAATTGGCTGCCCCTTTAACTGGCAAGAGCTGATGGCCCGATGCAATCCCAAAGCCTGCCTGAGGGGCAGAGCTGGGCCAAAACCCTGGTAGTTTGTTCTGCCTGCCTCCTAGAGCAGCTTCCTCCCCTTTGACAGAACTGCACTCAGGCCTTCAGACCTGAGGGCCTGGGCCAGGGAGTGACTAAGCCCCTGGAGGAGTGAGGGCCTGGGAAGAGATATGAGGCTCCTGAAGAACAGGCTCCAGCGCATGGCCTTGAACCCCAGGGCGACTGCTGTGTCAGGCAAAGATGGTCTCTTCCCGGCGCTTCTTGGTGAGGATGGTGCCTGGTTTGTGCTGGGCATCAGGGTGGTTGGCTAGCTCTGGGGGGCAGGAGGACACCGGGCTCTCCAGAATGGCTTGCTTCAGCTCATAGAACACAGCAGAGTCCTCTTTGGTGAGGAAGGTGATGGCCACACCACTCTTGCCTGCTCGTCCCGTGCGGCCAATGCGGTGGATGTAATCTGGGGAGGGGGAGAAATGTCAGGGCACCAGGCCAGATGCCCTGGTGGGCAGTGTCTGAAGCCTCCACTTCTAAAGGCACCCTCTTCCCTGCCACACCTCCGAGGGCAGTAAACGCAGCTTGTGCTGCCTGAACCTGCAGGGCCCACGGTGCTCTCCCCAGCAGCACTGCTGATGGAGGTCACCCTATTACACTCGGACAGTGTGGCCCAGCTCCACTCTTCACACCCACAAGACAGAGTGCTGTCCCAGGTGCTGAGGGACAGGAGCTCTTCTCACGGGAACAAGCAACCCCAGGCTCGAGGCTGAGAGAGCTGAGAGCAGCGGCCCCCTTGGTGGAGATATTCAAGTAGGCAGGGAATCACCCTTTACCTGAGTGAAGCTGCTTTCCCCTGCACTTACCCTCAATGTTCTTGGCCATGTCATAGTTGACAACCATAGATACATCTTGGATGTCAATACCACGACCCGCCACATCTGTAGCCACCAAAATATCCTTGGCCCCAGCCTTGAGGTTGGACAGTGCAAACTCTCGCTGCTCCTGGCCTTTTCCACCGTGCAGCGTACAAGCGTTGTACTGTTGGAAGAATGGTGAGGTGAAGAAAGAGCAATGGGATCACAGAGAGACACAGAAGGCAGGAGGGGGCAGACAGGGAGGGAGAGTTGCAGGGAGGAGAGGGAGAAGGAAGGGTAAGGAGGCGGGAGAACAGGGCAAGTGAAGTACGAAGGGAGCAGATGAGCTGAGGAAAGGGATGGGAGAGACGGGGGGGGGGCAGACAGACAGGACAAGGTTAAGGGTAGGGCAATCGGGGTGAGATGTGGAGTCAGACAGATGACAAGTAGTGGAAGAGAGAATGAGGGCGAGATGAGGGTGGAAAGCAGGGACCAAGAAATTCAAGGCCGTTTCAGCTTTGAGTGGAGAGGACACACCCTTCCCCTCAAACACCAGATTCAGGAGTAAAGGATGCTGATCATTAATATCTGCCTCCTGAGCACGCCATCCCCTCTCCCCAAAATACTTGATAACAGAACACTCCAACCCACTCCACTCCACACCCTCAGATCCTGCCAGGATGTGTCTCCCTGGCCCCAGCCCACCTGGAGGAAAAGCCAAGGCAGCCGTGGCTGGCACTGCTGGAATGGACAGGGAGTCACAGCAACTGACCAAGTCCTCTTTATCCCCATCTACCACCCCTTTCCCTCTGACCCTGACTTGTTAAATATTGTAAAGGTTCAAGAATGGATTGGCATTGAAAGCACGAGCCCAGGGGGCCCGACTAGCTTCAGAAAGCAGCACCAAAGAGACGAGGCATTGCCCTCCCCTGCCAGACACACCCCCATCTTCTCCAGGGATTTGGCCAAAACATCACAGCCCTTCTTCTGGTTGACAAAAATGATGATGGGTGGATCAAAGCCTTGCTCCAAGATTGCCAGCAGCTTTTTCCTGGAGAGAAAAGGATGAGAAAAATGACACGCATACTACCCCTCCACTCCCAAGTAAAATGCCCAACCCTGATCTACAAACACCAATTCCAGAATCTCCAATGCCCGTGGAATTCTGAACAAGAAAATAGAAACTCTTCAACGTGGCAGGACAATCACCCTCCAGCCACCACTCGCACTAAAAAGAGCTCCTTTTCCCTTCTGTTTCCTGACTCAGGTGCCCCCATACCTCTTTTCAGACTCTGACATGAGGAAGACTTTCTGTTCCACACGTTCATGGGGCTTGCCTGCAGAACCAATGTACACCACAGCAGGTCGCCGAAGATAGCTCCGGGCCAGACGCTCTACCGCTGGGGGCATGGTGGCCGTGAACATGACCGTCTGTGAACACAAGAGGTCTAGCCCTGAGCTCAGGCAGACACACCACACATGCCACCATTAGCACAAGCCGCGCAGCCCAAATTAACAACAGAAAATGAGCCTGGACAGGAAACTGTTTCAGAAAACTGCCCCTTGCCTTCCCTTCTTTCCTCAGTGGCTACTCAGCAGAGTACTTTCTACCTTATGACAGAAGAAGGGCTGAGTGATTGCCAGAACCCGGGGTGGCGGCAGCGTGACTCTCCAGAATCATCTTTCCAGGCTAAGAGGCTACACCGCTAGCACTGCGAGAGGACCGTACGCGGCCATGCCTCACCATTCTGGAAACAGGTACTCTGGCCCACCAAGGGCAAGAAGGGCCCTGGAGCAGGTTTGGCAACTTGCCCAACTTCTCCCCGCCTGGGGAAGCAGCCTTACTTGGCGGTACTTGTGTTTTCCTGACTCAAAGTTGGCCAGCATCTTCTCAGGGTCCTCGGCCTCATCTGTGTCCGGCTTCTGATTGCTGACAGGCATGTGCTCCAGGATCTTCTGGACGTCTGGCTCAAAGCCCATGTCAATCATCCTGTCTGCCTCGTCCAGAACCACATAGGTGCAGCGGCTCAGCACCAAGTAGCGGTTCTCTAGCACGTCGATCAGACGTCCCGGGGTAGCGATCACTATCTGGGGGGCACAGGGGAGTCACATGTGGCCCCAGTAGGTACCCTTTCCTTCCCCTCCTGTCAACTATCCACCTACTTGGGCAACAGATCCCCAGTGCTAAGAAACTTGGCCCCAAAACTCTGTTTAGGTTTGGGAGTGAAAATTCCAGAGAACTGGCATGAAATCACTTGGATTTTTTTCTCAGGAGTGAATGGGGTCTCTGGGTAAGGTCCAGGGGTTAGATGGAAGAGGCAACATCAACAGGAACTTTCTTAGATGGAAGAGAGACTAAGTGATACGGTGGAAGGGGTTGAATAGTAGGATTAGGAAGCCTGCAGAAGACTCAATTCCTCCACCAGACCTCTTGTAAAAAGCTCTCCTTCTACCCTGAGAAGAATGTAAAGCAAAATCAGTGACGCAGTCTGAAGAGTGATTAAGAGCACAGCCTTCAGACACGAATCTCAGTTCTGCCCATCACCAACTGTGACTCTGAGCAACTTATTAACTTGATCCTCAGCTTCATCTGTAAAACGGAAGTACCATTATCCATTCTCTTAAGGTGGTTGTGACAATAATGTGCAAAGTACAATCCCTGGTGCCTAAGTCCTCCATAAATAACAGCACATATCTATAAACCAGCCCCTTTTTTCATTTACTGTACATCTATGGCAGAACTAGAAACACTTCCGTCCCAAACGGCGGGCTGGCTGCTGGCTAGGTGAACCAACCTCACAACCCATGCGCAGCCTGAAGCCCTGGTCTTCTCTGGAGATGCCGCCAATAACAGCCACAGTGCGGATGCCCAGCGGCTTCCCAAACTTGATGGTCTCTTCCTCAATCTGCTGAGCCAGCTCACGAGTGGGGGCCAAGATGATAGCATAAGGGCCCTGGTCGGACTCTTCGATCCTGTGGTAAATGGGGCAGCCCGCAGTTTCATGAGCTTTGGTTCTCATCCAACCACAAACAGGAGCAAGATAAAGTCACTCTTAAGGGCAGCTATGAGAATGGGGAGGGTGGTGGGAAAAGAATGCAACAAGCGCTCTTAAAAATCAGACTCCAGGACAGCCAAGCACTCCAAGGAGTGATCTGTACCAGCAATAAAATAACCATATGCTTCTTTGATATCATCCAATTATTCCCTAATATCTGACCCAGGCTAACTAAAGAAGGGGCTTTCTGATTAGACTTAAAAAGAAGACCAAATGCTCATTTGCCATTTTCACCTTTCCCACCCAAGGGGAGCCAATGCCGGCTGCTCTCACCTGTCAATTTTGGGGAGAGTGGTAATCCAGACCAGCAACGGGATGAGGAAGGCTGCGGTCTTGCCGCTGCCAGTCTCAGCCACTCCAATAATGTCACGATTCTGTAGCCCAATGGGGATTGCCTGGCGCTGGATAGGCGTTGGCTCCTGCAGTGACCCAGAGATAACAATGGGTACAGACAATGGGGACAGAATTATGCTACCTGGACTACTGCTGTCAGGGTGGGCACAATGGGAAGAAACCAAGCACAGTGAAAAACTATGGGACCCGAGAAGAAAGCCAATTAACAAACAATACTTCAGAAACTGACAACAACATCACCTTGGTGCACACTGGCAGAGGAGGCACCGAACAGTCAAGGAACAAAGTCTTTTGTTCGCAAATTAAGCATGTGCCCCTGGAATCTGGCAGCGTGTCGGATCTCTCGAAGTCTGCTGGTCTCACCTTGTAGCCACACTTGTCGATGACTTCCAAGATGTGCGGCGGCAGAGAGGAGTCTTTCCAGGATCGGACGGGGTTGGGGATCTTGCCACCTTTGGTGGTGATACTGTAGTCCTCACGGAAGATCCGCCAGTCCCTGTCCGTCATCTCATCCAGCTTTTTCTGGGACCAATGCCGATCATCCCAGCGTTGCTTGGCTTCCTTCTTTCGAAGTTTGCGGAGTCTCGCCCTGGAGCAGGACACAGGGAAATAAACGGGGTTCATATCCTCCATCTCCTTCCTGTAGACTCGGCTGTGCCCCCGAACCCATAGCCCTGACCACTCACTCCTCCTGCTCCTTTTCTTCCAGCGTCCGCCTCTTCTCCATTAGGTCTCCATAGAAACGCGACTGCTCTCGTTTCTGCTGCTTCAGGTCTATGCCTGCAATGAAGCCTCGCCCCAACAACTGTACCTGGTGCCGTTCTTTGTACCTGGGATTGAGACAGAGGAAAAGGAAAAGAAAAGAAGCTGCTAAGCACAAGGTTGAAGGTGTATCAGTTCCCCTTTCAGTCAGAGTCTTTTCCCACCCAGAGGGCCGGCTGACTGTTGTTTTACCCATCTCCCCTTCCCAGCCTATCTCACTCCTATCTCTGTAGTCACTGATTCTCTCTAGCAACTGCCTGGTTTAAAAGACCTAGCACTGAGGCATGAAACCACTCACAAGGGGTTGTAGTCAATGGAAGTGTCCTCAGACGCATCCCACTCAAAGACAAACTTGCGGTCGTTGAGATGCCTTGTCCGGCGTCGCTTCTTGATGCCACCGAGGTAACGCTCCTGCCCAGGGACAAAACACAAAGCCCTTCAAGCAGGAGGCCCAAACCTCACATACAGAGATCAGAACGGCCACACAGCTAAACCTCTTTTATGTGTGTGGAGGGTGGGGCCCAAACCTTAATGGCGTGCAGCTCCTTGCTCTTATCCTTCTCCTCCCGGATCTTCTGCCGCCCTTCCTCATCCTCATTCCCATTGGTCTCCCTCTCCATCCTCTCCCTGCGCTCCCGACGTTCCCGTTCCTGAGGGTCTTCTGCAGACCAAAGAGAACAAAGCTGCAGAAGAACTCAGTGGAAGAAAAAAGAGGGCATGGAGATCATCCAAACAACAGACACCAAATGAGTAAAAAGTAAGGGTGGACATTTATGATACAAGAGGAATGAAGACCTAACAGAAGGAGATGTTTCTCATGAATGTGCCTCAGCCACCCTCCTCCAAACTCAAACAGGTCTCAAGCCCTTCTGAGTGACACCGCAATCCTGTCCCACCCTTTCCTACCCGCATCGAGGGCCACAGAGTAAGGAAACGAACCCAACATTTTCCTGCCCAAGTCTTGGAACTGCTTCCTTTTCTTCCTCTCTTCTTCAAGCATCCTCTGCCGTTCCTCTACCTCCTGTTGTCGTCGCTTCAGGGCTTCAGCCTCTCGTTCTGCTTTGGAGAGGAACTTGGGCTACAAAATAGATTACAACTATTAACAAGGATCTGGGGACAGGGTAGACTCACATCACTGATGGTGAGATGGCAAAGGGCCCAGAAATACCTGCTCAGGCATTAAATGTGTATGGAAAATACAAACAGGCCTGGGACCTTGTTAAAGGCTAAACTATGTCTCCCTCAAAATCTGGATGTTGAAGCCCTTAACTCCCATCCCTCTATATTTAGAGACAGAGCCTTTAGAGAGGTGATTAAGGTAAAATGAGGCTCCAAAGATAGGCCCTACACAGATCTAACTGTATCTTTATAAGAACACTTGGACACACAGAGACACCAGGGGCCTGTACACAGAGGGAAGAGCCTGTGAAGATGGAAAAGCCATCCACCTAAAAGTCAGGGAGAGAAGCCTCAGAAGAAACAACCCCATTTGATCTTGATCTTCTAACATCCAGAACTGTAAGAAGATAAATTTCTGTTGTTTAAGTCACTCAGTCCGTATGTTCTGTCATGCAACCCTAGGCAACTAATGCAGACCCCCAAGCTCTTACCTTGGCCTCGGCTTCCTCCTCAGCCTTTTTCTTGGCCAGAAGTTCCTCCAGGGATAATGGCTGGGCCTGAAGATAAAACACAGGACTTCAGTCCATAGAGGCTCTCTCCCTTTGAAGAACAACAAACTCAGGCTTAAACTGAAGAGGACGGTAAGGGAAAAAAAAAATCTTCCTCTTTTTACCTTAGGCTTCTTATCACCATGTTCATCCTCTTCATCCTTTCTAGAGTCTCTATCTTTCCGAGATTTAAAATCTTTTCCTCGGCCAGGAGATAAACTTTAAGGCAAATGAACAGGGAAACAGTCCACATCACTTTTCTTTGGCTATGCTGTGAGGCACGTGAGATCTTAGTTCCCCAACCAGGGATCCACTGCAGTGGAAGTGAGGCGTCTTAACCACTGGACCACCAGAGAACTCCCCATATCACTGTTACTCTAGCCCCTGGATGAGATTCAGACCGAGCCCCCCAGAAGACAATGGAGGTTTTCCCATGACTCAGCAAGACTGGCCCATGGTCATCCAACAAGTCCTGAAGTTCCTTTGGCAGGCCTGGTCACTCTGCCTGCTCTGAAGCTAATGATGTCCCTGTCTTGGCCCCATGATACCTGAATCTCCTTTTCTGAGACTAATCTCCTCTGGGAAGTGGGTCTTAACTACTGATATCAAAAATATTTCCTCCAAACATTAGTCACAAAAAACAATGAAATATTACCATTTGTAGCAACATGGATGGACAATGGATGGATTATCATACGGAATAAAGTAAGTCAAACAGAGAAAGACAAATATTAGATAATATCACTTATACATGGAATTGCAAAAATAATGAACTGAATTATGTACAAAACAGAAACAGACTCACAGACACAGAAAGCAAACTTATGCTTACCAAAGGGGAAAGTGGGCAGGGAGGGCTAAATTAGGAGTATGGGATTAATAGATACACACTACTATATATAAAATAAACAACAGGATTTACTTTGTAGCACAGGGAACTACATTCAATATTTCATAGTAACCTATAATGGAAAAGAATTGGAAAAAAATATATATGTGTAACTGAAATCACTTCACTGTACACCTGAAACTAACCCAATATTGTAAATCAACTATATTTCAATTAAAAAAAAATTCCTCCAAATAGCAAATGTACATCAGAAGGAAAAAAAAAGACCCTGCCTTACTTTGTAATGCACAATGAATTCAGCTAACATGGCCACCACCCACACCCTTCCCAGATACTGCTACCTATGTCCTTTCCTCATTTCTCCTTCCTATCAGTCCCAGCAATCTTTTCCCCACATCTGCTATAAGCTTAATATATAAGAGATTTCAAATAACCACAGTGTTTGTTATGAGGATTCTATCCTTCACCCTGAATTCTAACCTACATATTCAGGGCCTAATAAAAACTTTGTATAGGAAGTCTCCAGAACAAAGAGATCAAGATATTGGCACATTAAGCTAACCCAACAAGTACATGTTGTATATTCTGGGTAGGAAACTGAATGGTCTGATGGAGCTATAGGAATGTTCTGTTGGCTGGTAACCTTTTCAAACTAATTTCAAAATTCTAAGAACAAGCGGACCCTCAAGGGGCTGTGACTTCACTAACTGGTTATACATTCTAAAGAAGATGTGTGCCTTCTAAAAGACAGCTCTGCAATAACTACCAACAGGATTCACTGTGGAAAATTCACTTTCCCATGAAGCTGGGCGAGCTGAGATGCAGAGAGGAAGCAGTGAGGGCGTTGCCCTAAAGCCCGCTCCAACCGTCAGGTACCTGGATCGCTTGCGGTCCTTGTCCCTTCGGTGCCCATCCTTATCCCGGTCTCGGTCCTTCTTATTCCGATCTCGTTCCTTATCTCGCTCTCGCTCTTTGTGCCGGCGATCTCTGAAGACAGAGCAATTAAGAAATCATGTGATATTTCCTGTGGGCCTGCACTGCAGCCCTAAGAAGGTTCCCATGCTCTTTTCTTCCCAAAGTAATATTTTACAAATTATAAAATGTGTTTCCCAAGAAATTATGAGAGAATTCTATTAATAAGGTCTTAGAACTCCAAGCTGTACTGCTAAGTACTATTGACAGTGATAGGCCGTGGACTGTGTGAACAGATGAACTATCTTCCTCAGTCACTGGGAATTTCATCTTACAAGTTTCCTCTTTACCTTTAAGAGCTACTGGGTCCCCAGGTGTAGAAAAACCTATGACAGACTCATGTCCCAATATGGAGGCATCAGAGGAACCAATAAAGGAGTCTGAAATGCACACTCCCTTTCCAGGTAACACACAGCAAGTTACTTTACCTTTCTGTAGACTTGGATCGGGAACGGGAGCGAGAACGGCTGACTCCTCTACGCCGATCCCTTGAACGATGCCGTTTCCTGTCTTTAGATGGGGAAGACTTCCGGTCTCGGTCTCTATCGCGGTCTCTGTCAGGAGTCCGAGATCGCTTCCTTTCCTCCTTGGAAGGTGATACATCACGGTCCTTCTTATCAGCCAGCTCTCCTGCCATCTAGCGTGCATAAGACGAGTATTTACTATGTACAAGGTACTTTTCTGAACTTTCTTTTTTCTTTTCTGAACTTTTTACAAACAATTTACTTAATCTCAAAACAATCCTCTGAAGTAGATATAGTGGTGTGCCTGCTTTATGGACAAAGAAACTGAAGCTCAGATATACAAAGTAACTTGCCTAAGGATGCTGTTGCTGTTAAGTCACTTCAGTCGTGTCCGACTCTGTGCGACCCCATAGGCGGCAGCCCACCAGGCTCCCCT
>SJYQ01088601.1:8161-26793 GCA_006410935.1 Redunca redunca
ACACCCGAGCACCCCCAGCACTTTAATCCCAGCATCTCCCCATCCTCCCCGAGCCTGTCACTGAACTCACTGTAGCTGTTATTGTTCTGGCTTTGTTTTCCTTGAGCTGCTCTGTCGCGTCTTCCCCGGTCCAGCTGACCCTGTTTTTATTCCATCGGGTGTGCGTGACTCTTTGCGACCCCGTGGACTGTAGCCCGCCAGGCTCCTCTGTCGGTGGGATTTCCCAAGCAAAAATACTGGAGCAGGTTGCCTTTGCCTCCTCCAGGGGATCTTCCCAACCCAAGGACTGGACCCTCCTCTCCTACATCTGCTGCATCGGCAGGTGGATTCTTTACCACTGTGGCACCTGGGAATCCCTTGTATTCCATAATTTTTCCAGATTTCCTGGAGTCCTCTCTCCTTGGAGCCTGATCTTTGCCCTCCCTGGGCATTTGGCTTTTACTGCCTGGTGCTCTTAGCCTCACTTTGTGGGTTAGCTCATATCCCTCTAACCAAAGTTTAGGCAGCTTCAATTGTGAAGCATTTGATGACTATTTGTTAAGAATCTACTGTGTGTCAGGCACTGGACCAGGCCCTGGGCTGTAGTGGGATTCAGCAATGAACAAACAGACTCAACAGCTTGCTCTCATGGAGCTTTTATTTCTAGTGAGGAGGGGGATGAAGACCATCCGGACAATAGATCAATCAGTAAGTAAATTATAAGACTGTGGAGGACGATGAAACCAGGCATGTTGGGACAGTTTTAGATAGGATGGTTGGGAAAGGGCTCAGTGAGGTGACCTTTGGCTAGACCTGAAGGAGTGACCCCTGAAGCGCCAAGGGACCATCCTTGTTGTTGTTCAGTCATGTCTGACTCTTTGTGACTCCAGGGACTGCAGCATTGCCAGGCTTCCCTGTCCTTCACCATCTCCTGGAGTTTGCTCAAGTTCATGTCTATCGAATCAGTGACGCCATCCAACCATCTCACCATCTGTTGTCCCCTTCTCCTGCCCTCAATCTTTCCCAGCATCAGGGTCTTTTCCAAAGAGTTGGCTTTTCACATCAGGTGGCCAAACTATTGGAGCTTCAGATAGGGAACATCCTGGATGGAGGCAAACAGCAAAGCAAAGGCCCTGAGGCCGGAGTGTCAGTGGTGGAGCGTGGTGGGGGCGGGAGCTGGCGGTGGAGACAGTGGGAGGGCCTCAGGTGGCAGGGCCCGCGTTGTGTGGGGCTTGCAGACTGTCGTGAGGCCATCACATCTACTCTAAGAGATGTGGGGCCTCTCGGGAGTTTGAGCAGATAACTCAAGATCCGGCTTACGTTTTAATGGGACCGCTCAGGCTGCCGGGTTGATGGTGGTCTGAAAGGGCGAGGTAGGTGCAGGGAGGGCAGCTTGAAGGCTGTAGGAAGAGGCTCTGTGAAGGGTGCTGGGGGTTGATTTGAGAGGTCAGTGTTGTTATGGTCAACTCTTTGCAGCCCCACAGCTCCTCCAGGCTCCTCTGTCCGTGGAATTCTCCAGGCAAGAATACCAGATCCCTCTCCAGCGGATCTTCCCGAGCCAGGGACCGAACCCATGTCTCCTGTGTCTCCTGCATTGCAGGCAGGTTCTTTACCATCTGAGCTACCAGGAAAGCCTGTAGGGAGGGCAGAGGCAGGATTAAATTCGAAAGAAGAGCTAACAGAAGTGGCTGAAGGATTTGGGTGCAAGAGAACATGTTAGCATGAAGGATGATCTAAGGTTTGGGGCTGTGGGGCTTGGACAGCTGGACGAGGGGGTGGCCACTCACTGAGATGGGAACAGTCATCTGGGAGCAGTCAGTGTGGGGGAGGGGGGGCGGCAGGACCAAGAGCTCACTGGACACAGCATGTTCGAAATGCATAGTAAAAATCGGTCGTGGGGAGTGGGCGCTTGGAGTCCTTGGTACCATGATCTGGATAGAAAGCTTCTGAGAGCCATTCTGTGGCATTTGACCCCATGACACTGGATGAAATCTTAAGGGAATGAGGATAAATGGTTTAAAAAAAAGAAAAAAGTCACTTACTTTAGTGCAGAACTCATGTTTTCGGTAATCCAGAGTCAAGAACTGGTGGCCGATGGCTGGTGGGCTAGCTGCCCCCATATCATAGCAGCCGACTGGAGGAGGCAGGCTGGGCCCCTGCACCTCTCCCCAGGGTCCTCTTCCAGGCTGGCAGGGCCCCTGGGAGGCAATTAATTATGCTTGTGAATGAGGAGTCTTCTCCCAGGGAGGAACAGGGAGGGGCAGGCTGCGGCCCCATCACCTCTAAACCTCTTGACATTTCATGGGAAAATGGTGTCATTTTAGCATTTCATGCCTTGGTGAGGCTTAAATTTCAGCTTCCGGAAAACTGACAGGGAGCCCGGAATGGGCGCCTAGGGCTATCTTTGCTCCCGGCGGCTTTATATAACTCAGACCTTTCCCCGCAACCGTTTACAACTCTGGCTTCTGCGGTGGTGCCAATAAGATGAAGTATTTAGCGCCCACTATATTTTGCGCTCGGTATTTCTGACAAAATGTTTCCTGCCTCCATGACGATCTCTCAGTAAACAGAATACCTTGGAGGAGGGCGGCACGCGGAGTGGCAGAGGCTCAGCGGGCCGCTTATTGTATATGCCTTCCCTCCCGCTTCTCTTGTTAATCATTCACCTGGCTGAAGTCCCTCTTTCATTTGATCTAGTTTTCCCTAAAAATCACTCCTAAATACTTGGTTGAGGTCACCATGTAAATGCCCAAGTGGGAATAATGGATTAGTTTGAAAATGTCAGCCTGCCCCAATTTGATTAGATTCGAGTGCCCTTACAGCCAAGTCATTTCCCCAGGAAAAGGGGGAAGGGCTTTTAGGAAGGGCCTGATTTCAGGATGGGCTGGAGCCCAGCTCGCAGGGACTGGGGGGGCTCCACCCAGCCTTCAGATAAGAAGCCTCAGAGGGTCCCGCAGCCACCCGCGCCTGCACAGGACTGTCAGTGGGATGCCAGAAACGGAACAAAATGGAGCTGGCGGCCCCCTCTGCTCCCGTTACCTTCTCTCCTGCTCTGTGGAAGATTTCGCCCCCAGCACCACCGGTACCACTCCGGATCCTTCGGGTCTGCCGACTAGGAGCCCGAAGGGCGGCTTGCAGCCCCCCGCAGACGTACCACAGGGTGCCTCGGGTCCTGCTCCCCTCTCCTTCCTTACGGGGTTGCACAGACAACGCTGCTCTTATTTCTGCTGCTCCCTCCCTAGATCCATTCCTCCCAGCCAGGCGCAAGACTGAAGGCCAAGAGTGAGTTTGTAAATGGTCTACCGTCATGTCGGGCAAGGACTCAGCCAGCATTCCAGCACAGAATGATGGAAATATGGGGCAAACAGGAAGAGCCAGAGCTGAGGCATTAGACAATCTCCCACTCAAGAAACGCAGGCTCCCCAGAAGGCCTCCCCAAGTCAGGGGAGAAGCTGAGATCCAGAGGGGGGTAAGCTGGTGGTCCCACATACGGGGGTTCTGGCCAAGCCAGGGAGGCTGACCTTTTCAGTAGGCAACGACTTGAAGCAGTGTGTAGAGAGAAAACTTGGAAGCAGAGGGAGGTTTGGGGACATCCTTCCCAGAATAGCTTTAAAAATAGGGCAGCTTTACAAACCACCTAGGATGATTGAAAGCAGGTGGGATTGAAGCAGATGCCCTCTGGAGATGCCTGTCAGACCCGGAGTTTGTCAGAATTCTGTAGGCTTTCCTGATAGTTCAGCAGATCTCAGAATGCAGCTTGGGATGTTCCTTCCCCCACGCCCCCTGTGTGTGCCTCGTTAAGAGTCAGTGTCTGCCAGAGAGCAGGCCCGCAAAGAGCTGTGGGTGGAGGGATGGAAGGAGGGGGCGGGGGGAGGTGGATGGATAGAGGGATGCAAGGTTGTAGACCCCGAATTCACTGGCTGGAGTTCTATGTGAAAGACCTTGGAAGTCACAAGTGGTTAGTTCTGGGTTTTTTTGTTTTTATTTTGGCCTTGCTGTGTGGCCTTCGGGATCTTAGTTCCCTGACCAGGGATCGAACCTGTGCCCCCTACAATGGCAGCATGAAGGCTTCACCCACCACCGGACCCCCAGGGGAGTCCCCACAAGTGGTTAGTTTGGCCTTCACTTCCTGTGTTGCCTTCACCTGATGTCATTTTTCACGTGAGGAAGAAGCCATATTTTGGAAGCAGGTGGCATTACTCCAGGCCAGGTATTACTGTTTAGATCCTCAGCCTGAAAGGTTGCCTTACCCTTGAAGGAAGGCATGTCCATCCAGGACTGAGGTGCTAGAGAGAGGCCACCTGCAGCCCTTGGTGTCCGGGGAATCGCCATTCTCTGCCAGCATCCCCGTGGGCTGTAGCTTCTTCCCCAATTTCATTTCTCCAAGGTCTCTAGCTCCCTTGGGTTATGATAACTTGTAGTTGGTAAGAAATGGGCTGTCTCATGGGCCACCACAGATGCGAGCCTGTGTATCACCTGCTTATTCAGCCAGGATTGGGGTAAGGCTGCTGCTGCTGCTGCTAAGTTGCTTCAGTCGTGTCCAACTCTGTGCGACCCCATAGACCGCAGCCCACCAGGCTCCCCTGTCCCTAGGATTCTCCAGGCAAGAATACTGGAGTGGGTTGCCATTTCCTTCTCCAATGCATGAAAGTGAAATGTGAAAGTGAAGTTGCTTAGTCGTGTCTGACTCTTAGCGACCCCATGGACTGCAGCCTACCAGGCTCCTCCGTCCATGGGATTTTCCAGGCAAGAGTACTGGAGTGGGTTTCCATTTGGGGTAAGGCAGTCCAGATTAAAAGAAGTCTGTAGTGAATCCTTCTTTTTAATGAAGATGCTTGTTGAGAGGAAAAATATCTTAGTTTTTAAGTTTCTTAAAACAGCTTGTAAAGAGGTGCTTGTATTCTCTGAACTCTTTCAAATACATGGGTCAAATTTTCCCCTGGAGCTTACTCACCTGGGGGTATGGCCAGATTGCCTTTCCCTGGATCCCCAGAATGGGGTTCAGCACCTGGCTAGGTACCCCTTCTTTTTTGTCACTTGCTTGATGACTCAAGTTTGTGTGTGAAAGAACTTCAGACCCTCTCTCTGTGTAAGAGTTTAATGTTCATGGAAGATGGGATTTTTTTTCTCCCCAAAAGGAAGGAACCTTAACTGAGCATCCATGCCTTGGGAAAGCCAAGCTGCTTGTTATCTGCAGTAGTAAGCCAGGGGTCATCTTTCACGTGCGGGTGGTGCTGGAAGAGCAGGCTTAGGGCAGGGGAGGGAAACACCCTCTGAAGGACCAGTTTTGAAAATGGCACATATTTCCATATTTCCACACTCAGCTTTTTTTTTTTCTTTTTTTTTATAGCCTTTGGCTCAGTGAG
The DNA here is from genome assembly GCA_006410935.1 of Redunca redunca. Taxonomy (NCBI): domain Eukaryota; kingdom Metazoa; phylum Chordata; class Mammalia; order Artiodactyla; family Bovidae; genus Redunca; species Redunca redunca. The sequence goes on from SJYQ01088601.1 coordinate 13,507, forward strand.
GGTCTGTGCATAGGAAAAGGGGGTGGTTAGAGCAGAAAGCAGCTTATCATCGAGCACCTTATATAAGCAAGTGACCATCTGACCTTGGGGTGATGCCCTGTACCCTGCCCTGTACACTTGGACGTGTGCACCCCACAGCCACCCCAAGAATGACTAGGCAGCAGGGCCTAGAATTAGATCTTACACACCTCTCTTACTCACGGCTTCTGGAATATTCATAAGCGCTCTCAAGATACCTGTGCAATGGGAATTCTGAGTTGGAGCCCTGCAGTTTCCTTAGGGCCATCCTTCATACTGTTGAAGCCTTTTCCCTGGCAGCTGGCATCAGAGGTGCCCAGCCCAGAGTAAAAGGGGCCGTATCGCCACATCGCCAGCCTGCACCGACAGCCTTCCCAGGGGTCCCCAGTGTCCGTGCCGATGTCCCCCATAGAGTCCAGGGCCTCCTGTGGTTAGTCACCCTGTAGCTGATTTCCCATGATGCTCCCCCTCATCTTCTAAACTATCCCTAATTTTCATCCTTTCAGACCACACCTGTCTTAAGTCTTGGTTTTCCCATAGAAGGACAAGTTTCTGATCAGCTGAGCTGTGCCTGGGTGGATGTTTTATACTCTGCAGTTTGACTAGGGAGTTGCTGGGAAAACAGAGCCTTATCCTAAAGGTGCGTTGCCGATAGGGCATCCTCAGGCACTGTGCTGCGGGAGGGTATTCTCTAAGGCACCAGGGCCTTTGGGCTCACTCCACGGAGGCCCATGCTTCTAGGCCTGCATCTGTCCTCTACCCCGTGGGACAGCATTCAGGCATTTGGATCTCACAATCTCTGTGACAGGTAGTAGGGCATGTTGTGTGAACCCATTTTCCAGATGGGCCTCAGCAAGGCCAGGTGACCGCCCAAGCTCACGCAGCGCTCTCTGCATTCTCCTTGGAGGTTTGCCTTCTGTGGTAGGCAGAGCCGATGGCCCACGAAGGGACACCACGCCAGGCCCTCCCCATTCCTCTCACGCACTTAGAACATCGCATGTCACCTGGGTAACACTTCCTCCGCCTGCAGCTGCGCCAGAGCTGCCAGGGGCCGGTGCGGGGGAAGGAGGTGCCAGACACGTTTGGTACCTCCAGCTTCCTGCCCTTTCCTTTCTGCAGACCTGTGAGCAAGCTGGCGTTATTTTTATCTGGGGACACAGGCGTGGGAAGTATTTGTCAGTGTCATCTGGTGAACGCAGTTGAATTATCTGTTGTCCAAGGCACCCCCAAATAAGTAGTGTTAAGTGTGCTAAGCTGTTCACATTTAAAAATACAGTCCGACTGATGAAAGATAATTTGCTCATGGAGCTGACATCACAACCCAAGCACAGAGCCGTCAGTGCCAGAGCCCACGCTTTATTTTTACCCTCTTGGGGTTTTGAATCATCACAGTAAGGGCCTGTGCTATTTTTTAACCCATCATTCATATCTATAAGCCGCAGGAGGGGAAATGGCCACTGTCTGCAGGAGCAGGTTGTATACGTCTGTGATAGCGTCTGATGTTAGCGTGAGCGCTGTTCTGAGCACAGTGAAGTAGCTGCTTGGCGTGCAGGTGTGCGTCCCACGCAGCCCCTTTGAGCTTTCTGATGGCAGTTGCAAGGGTGCCCCCTCAGAGGCCTTACGGGAGATGGAGACGCTCACTACATTGTTGCCCAGTGTTATTCAAGGAACTCTGCATCTTGCTGGATCCTAACAAGTTGCCCCGATGGGAGCAGGCATGTGCAAGGGATTGCACTAGGCAGTGGTTCCCCCCTGGGACTGATTTTTCCCCAGCAGACACTTGAAAATGTCAAGATATTTTTGGTTTCAACAATTGCGAGTGAGGGGTTGGGGACTGTGATGCCTCGATGGATAGAAATCTATGACACACGAGAAAGCCCCCAGCCGAAAAGGATAAACCAGTCCGCAAGGTCCAGAGTGCGAGATTAGGCAAGGCTGCTACACAGATGGCGCCCCTCCACCACCCAGCGCGCGGCTTGACAGGAGGCACCTGGTCAGCAAGACCACAGGTGGTGAAAGTGACCAGCTGGCAGCCCTTGATCACAGGAATCAATTCAGGAAGGGTCTGTTGAGCCATCTACCTTGTGCAAGGCCAGGACCAAGATGGACCATAGGGGGCTGATGGGCCTTTGGTGATCCAGCCGTCAAGACCAAGCACTCAGCCATGTAAAGCACTCTCCGCTTATGGGTGACTTTTATCCACTGCCTTATTTAATCTTCACCACCGTTCATGGTTTGATGGACAAGTATACCCAGCTTCATTGTGTGTATGACCAAACTGAGGCCCAGTGGGGTGAATAACATCCTGAAAGTCACATGGCCCCCAAACGCCCAGTCTTTGGGTCTTCCCGGTAGATCCTTTCTTAGTAAGAATAACATAACCCTTTATGATCTCAAAGCTCTCTCTTCTGTCTTGGGTCACGTTGGATCCACATAAATGAGGAATCCTTAATATGAGTGGAAACATGAATGAGGACAGGATGAGCTTCCCATCTTGGCATCTACCTTTTTCCCCAAGAGGCTTCCCTCTACAAGAGTAACCATGGGCTGGGAAGTCAGACAGGTCACACCTGCCATGGAGGTCTTTGGGCCCTGGCTGGGGAAGGCCAAGGAGACAAGGAGAAGCCCAGCATCCACCGAGTCTCTCCTGGCCAGGCACTGTTCATTCTCCTTTGTCGAGTTCTTACCCTTTCCCACGTGGGGAATGGGGGACTGTGGGAGGTCTTGGGGCTTTCCCAGGTCCAAAGGCTGGGTGGGAGTCTAATCACCCAGGCCTGTCTGGCTTTTGAGCCCATTGTGCATACTCTGGATACACCAGTGGTTTTTGAACATTTTTAGTAGCAACGTTATTTTTTCCAGACTTGATTTCGGGCATATCCTCAACCATGTGAAACAGACGCAGCAGAGGGGGTTCTGCCTGATACTGAGGCACATGGAACCTGCCCACCCCACTGCCAGTCATCCATCCCCACAGTTGGCCCCAGGCCCTTTGGAACAACATGAGCCTGGAGCTCGGGGCTCGTTGAGAGGGCCTGAGTGTTTCCTTCAGGGCCACCCTGACCCCTTCAGCGATGGGCAGAGCAGGCATCCAGATGGGTAGGACCAGAGGGAAAGGCATGTTGCAATAGTGGGGCCCATTAGGTTGGAGCATGATGTAAACAGCTCCCATCCACATCTTTGCAGAAAATGATAGGCATGGCCATCGCTTCCACATCCATATCCCCATACCGTCTCCAGAGATGGGGCGGGAGCCGGGATTCCCATGTCCCAGGTGCAAGTTTTGGTCTTCCCCGAGCCCATGGGACCTCGTGGCCTTCTCCCCCGCCCCACCTGCCCCTGCACGCCCCACCCATGGCTATTGCTTGACGTCATCCGGTAAACATTTGGGGATACAGCTTGATAAAAGACGTGTGCGCTCCCATTACAGCTTCCCTGAGGGATAATGCCCCATAAACGTTAATGTGACTTTTGAAGTCTTCATCTGTGGCAAAGTTCAAAGTCGCCGGTGGATTTGGGCTTCGGGCTGAGTCATTCTGGAATCCCCATTATAGGCCAAATCTTTTCGTGAGCATTTCAAGGGGTTTTTCTCAAATTCTATAAATAGTTTAATAACGCCTGTGTAATCATCTATTTTTATCGCTAGCCTTCCAGACGGTTTCAGAAGTAATGTGGCTGCTCGATGAAAGTAGGATTTCACAAGCCTTCGGTTTCCAATTGCTTCCAGAGCGTGGCCTGAGGGCCTGGAACCGAACAGTGGGATCCCGGATTGTATTTCTGCCTGGAGGAGGTGGCCTGACCCCCCTGGGAGAATCTGGTCCAGGCAGAAACTCTGGGAGCAGACTCCAGGAATCTCCAGAAAGCTGGCTAAGCTGGGCTCTGACCTCAGCTCCCACCTTCCTCCCATAGGAAACCCCAGACGAGACACTTGTCCTCTGTGCGCCCTGTTTCTCAAATTGCAGGCAGTGGCATTGCCCCTTTTCTACTTAGGGGGACCTTGGCTCTTCCCGTGGGTTTTCACATCCATCTCATCACCCCAGCACCCCACTGACCTAAGCAGTTCAAATAGTTTCTTTCCATTTTACAGCTGTGGACCCCGAGGCAGATTTTTCACGGGTTTGCAAGATAGTCTCCTGATGCCCCATCCAAACCAGACTCGTTGCCCTTTGATGTTGCCATGGGTTTGCCCCCTCGAACTGAGACCATGGTGACCACACTCGCGCCTGTCCCCACAGAGTTCTGCCTAATGGACGAGACCTACAGGGCCAGGCCCTAGTGGATACCTGCCTCCAAGCCCATGGCACTCTCTGGGCAGGTGGGGAGGAGTCCTGGTCCTGTGGAGGGAACAGCTGGGCCCTGTCATCCAGGGGACCTGCAGGGAAAGGCAGGGCAGAGGCAGGCAGCTGTCCTGTATAGAAGTGGGCCTTTTCACATAAGATGGCTCTGGGGGAGAAAGAACAGTAGATGTAGTATTAGAGACATGGTGTCCAGGCCTGCCAGCCTCGGAAGGATGATCAGATCCCAGGACCTCTTCCTCCAGTGTGAGATGCTGTGTGGAGTAGGGTTGCCAGTGTTTGGGGAAAGAAAATGGTTAAATAAAGGTATGGTGGTACCATCACACCGAAATCGGGCTGGCCACGGATGAGGTCAGGGCGCCAGCACGCACTCTGCTGAGTGCCGGGTTACCGAGGGCTGCTCTCCGTCTATGGACATAAATGCTCCAACTCACCCGTACTTGGGGGGGCTTCCTTGTTGGCTCAAAAGGTCAAGAATCTGCCCGCAGTGCAGGAGACCCCGGTTCAGTCTCTGGGTCGGGAAGATTCCCTGGAGGAGGGCCTGGCAGCCCAGTCTTGCTGCCTGGAGAATTCCATAAACTTAAGAGGGCTACAGTCAACGGGGTTGGACACAACTTTGCAACTGACACTTTCACTCTTCACCCGTACCTGGGAAGGGGTACCTGGAGGTGTCTTCCTGAGGCTGAAGGAATCCCGTGACAACTCTGCCTGCAAGAATTCCTGCTCACCCACCAGTAGTCCTGTCAGGCAGTCAGCCCTCTCTTCCTGCTCAAGAGTTTTTCTTCCAGTCTTTTCTGAGGGCTTTTCAAGGCCACAGCCGCAGCAGGTGCAGGCTCCCCCTTGGCTGAGAATGAGGCTTCATGCCTGCGTAAGTGCGAGACAGAATTCCCACTGAATCAGCCCAGCTTTCTCAGCTTCTCTCCGCTGCACTCCAGCGCAACCACCCCACCCCCACCTCCCGCGGATCAGCACAGCTGAGCCTACCTGACCTGATTTTGCCAACCCAGATTTTGCTTACACCCTGGGAAGCTTGGAAAATGTTTCAAGAATATTCTCGATTAGACTGGAAGTGGCGGATGGCAGTTCCCAGCCGCAGTGTCTTCCTGGAGCCAAGTGCCAGGGAGAACACACTCTCAGCCTTGGTGTCCATCGGTCACAGAGAATGTCTCCTGTGCTCTGTTTATCAATAATGGTGTTCATGTCTGTGTATTAGAGCAAATTCAAGGTTATCCCAATAATGTCACTCTCTCTCTCTATTCTTTTGGGTGGGACTCAGAGGGGAGCAGTCACTACCAGTACGTGGGCAATTCGACATGATGTTCAGGAGAGTTTCAGGCACTTGCTAAAACCATGCTGATGGTTCCAAGCCAGGGGTCTGTGTTTGCAGTGGGCAATCTGTTGTCTCGGTCTGTGATCTGGGGAATCTGTCACAGGGCTGCACCTTGCCCAGTCACAGAATTGGTCATTTGACTTGAGTCTGGCAAATCAGGGAACCCCGTCCTCATGCCCACATTGGCCTGAGGGGTGGTCATCCAGCCAGTCCATCCTAAAGGAAATCAGTCCTGAATATTCATTGGAAGGACTGATGCTGAAGTTGAAACTCCAATACTTTGGCCTATGTGATGCGAAGAGCTGACTCATTGGAAAAGACCCTGATGCTAGGAAAGATTGAAGGTGGGAGGGAAGGGGACAACAGAGGATGAGATGGTTGGATGGCATCACCAAGAGAGGGCGGTCTGGCGTGCTGCTGTCCATGGGGTCACAAAGAGACAACTAAACTGAACTGAAGGAAACTGATGGTCATCTGATGAGCATGGCCAATCAGAATCCTTCCCTGAGATTTGTGGGTTGGATGCACAAATTGGAAGAGGTCTGTCCTCCTCTGACTCACAGGCCATTATGATAGAGACTGGGAGCTCCTGACGGCCATCTTTGCCATTGCAGAGGGAGAGCCTGGCAGGAGACAAAGTGGTCAACATGCACAAAGCCAGGCCAGGCAAAAGGAAGAGCCGAGAGGACCAGCTCTGGCACTGTCAGCCCTGCGGACCAGCTATGCTCCTGGTGACCCCCTTCCACCCCAGCCACATAAACCAGCTCAGGCCCTGTGTGCTTAAGCTGGCTGGAGAGGGTTTCTGTTGCTTGCAGCCAAGAACGCCATCTGACAGTGTCTGGGGGCAGAGCAGAGGGAAGCAGTGAAGTGACCAGAGCTTTGGTATCATGTGGTGGGGAGGTCAAGGCTACACAGGGAAAGCTCCAGCTTGCAGTGGAAAGGGTAAGGACACCCCCAAAGGCAGGGTCCAGTGGACATCAGAACCCAAGGTATGCAACCAGTCCGAGGGTGGAGGCAGTAACCCTATGCTCACACTGACCTCTGGGGTGCTTCTCCGTTCAGACAAGATGCAGGCCTGCTGCAGACCATTGCCCAAGCCAGAATGACCTGCAGGTCGGGTTCCCACAGTTCCAGAGTCAGGGGTGCCACTGAACCGCCAGGGTCGGGCCTCAGGGCCCAGCAGGACTGAGCCGGGACTGCAGCTGTGGCAACAATGGGGCAGTGATGGCCAGCTGTGAGCGCAGCCTGGCTCTCCACCCCTTGGCTGGGGCTGCACACGGAGCCTGCCGGAAGGAGGGGGTGGCCAGGTCTGGGGCTGGCTTTGGTGGACAGAATGACTCAGGACACAATGACCAGGAGGTCTCTCTGCCACTTGTTGAACACTTTACTGTGCACATGTCACTTCTCGAAGCCAAAGAGGTCTGTCTGACCCAGTCAGAGTGATGCCAAGACCTGGGCGATCCTCCTACCCTGTGGCCCCGAGAGGACTCTCTGAGACGCAGGGGCTGGCCAGCCAGCCTGTTCTCCTCCCTTCTCCTCTCCTGATGCCATGCTCTGCTGGAAAGAGGCCCACCAGCCTCAGCCCACCCTCCTCCCCAGCTTAGCCCCATCGCGTGCCCCGGCCAAGAGCCACTCTCCCTTACAGAGGGAGGGGCCTGTTGTCCTACGGATCAGTTCTTTTTGGCCGGGAGTCACAGGAAGCAGCTTGTAGTGTCTTCACATCCCTGAATGCTTTTTCATAAGGTATCTCATGGAGCCCAAAGGTCTCCAAAACTGGGGATGGGACATGGCACATTCCTGGTTCTCTCTGGGACTAGGGGTGATTGATCTGCTCTGGTGTTTCCAGTTCCCCCTCCAGGCCACCCCTAGGCTTGGGAATGCTCCTGCCTCTGCCCTGGTGACCAGGTGCCAAGAAAGGACCATACTGCCTTCTGTGAAGTGGAAACTTGCCCTGGGGTCCCCCCAAATGATAATGACCGGGTGGGTCAGGAACTACCAGGGCTTGTGTCTACCCACTGGAGGCTGGCAAGCAGGCCCTGGGCTGAGAGAGGGGACAGAGGAGGGAGGTGGTAGGGAGGCGGGAGGGGTTTGAGGGCTGCAGCCAGCAGCTCTGGGGGGGCCAGGTGACTGACAGGGAGGCCCAGGGCTGGGGAGGAACCAGATGAAACCACCGATGACCCTGTCACAAAGGGCGACTCGGCAGAATGACGTGGGCTTATTGACGCAACCTTGAAAAGGGAGAAAAAAACCCCAAATAAGCAAAGAAACCTCACCCTATGACCAAAAAATGTTACCCACAGAAGTGAAACAAATACTGTGAGACAGAGCGGACCAGGGTGGCACAGTGCAGGGGGGAAGAACACATCTGGGGAGTGAAGTAACCACAAATGAAAGAAAAGGTCCAGCCAACATACGGGCTCTGTCCTCTCAAGTCTTAAATTAAGAAAAAGAACGGTAGCAGCTTGTTCTCTCTGAACAGATTTGGCCTTTTAAAGAAGAGCTGTCTGATCTCTTACATGGAATCTTTACCCAGGTTTTCACCAAATACCTGCTCTGAACCACGTACCGTTCCAGGGGACGTGGTGATGGATAAGACAAGATTTCAGACCCAGTGAAACTTTCTTTCTAGCCAGGGGTCAGAATATCAACGAATATAGTACCTGACAGGTGATAAAGGCTAGGAGGGAAATAGACCAGGGCCGGTGATAAGCCCTGGGGCTGCTCTCTTAGAGAAGCAGTTAGGGGAGCACCCCCCAACTCACACACCCCTGCACCCTGCCCAGAAGCCAGCATGAGAATAGAAACTTGAAAGAAGGGAAAAGTTGAGCCGACTAAAAAATACAGCACTTTTTATTTGAAAACAACTTTCCTCTTTCCGATATAAAGAATTCTGGCAAATGCTCTTTTAAAACCCTCCAAACAGTGGCCTACGAGAAGAGCTAGGATCAGCTTCATTGCTGGTGGGCTTTCAGCAGCTCCCCAGTATCCACCCCTCCCCTGTTTCATCGTGACTTCTCAAGGAAAAAGAAACTTCCTGCCAGCAGTGAATAAAAGGGCACTTTCTCCTCCGCACTGGGGACATGGCAGCAGCAGCTACCCCGGCACAGAACAAACCAGAGTCACCAGGGATGTAGACTGTGGAGGGGCACATTTCCTTTGGTCATTTGTCTTAGGAGTAGGAAATGATGGTGCGCTTACAGGGATTGGGGCAGCCATCTACTTTAGGAAGCTTCAGAATACACTGAGATCCTTGTGCCCTGATGCCTCCCTTCTCTCAGGGCACCATCTCCCTGTCGGCGGCTGCTGGCCGCTGGGGCGGGGTGGAGGGGCAGGGTTCCCCCTTTGCCTGTATGCAGCTGTTTTCGGCTTGACCGCAGGACTCTATCATGCCAGAGTTCATGTGGTTATCCAGAGCAGGGAAGAATTTCCCAGAATGCCTTGAGAAATCTGAGACACTGAATGGCTTTCAGGGCTTATTGATGTGGCCGGTGCAGGAAATAGCAGTACGTCAATAAATAGTTTTAGGCAGGAAACGAGGCTTAAATGGTAGCCTTTAAGTTTGGGGAAAGGCACTAGGGGTTGCTGAGAGGGAGCCTGCCAGTCAGATGAGAACCTGAAGCCAAATAACCAAGCTTTGAAATGGCTGCCACCAGGCTGAGGCCCCTTGCTGGTTCTGGATGCAAAAGGCTGAGGTTGAAGGCAGAGCTGGCGACCTAGGGGATGGCTGGTCTCAGCTGGCAAAAAAAGAACTCCTTGTTCCGCAAGAGAAGCTGGCAACGAAGAGACACATACGCTGGCTTTTGGTGGCCTCAGATGGGCAAGGCCACAGTTCTTGTAGTGAGAATCGCCACTAGCTGGCAGGTCGCTCCAGGAGCTTCAGTGTTTTAATCAAAAAGATCAAGGAAAAGAATCACTATCTGCCCATTTCTTTTTATAAGTAGTGTTTTTCTTAAAATTTTCACAGAAAAGTAGGGAAATTCAGAAACTAAAAAGTAAAAAGCTAAACATCATCGATAATTCCACTATTGAGAAATGCTGTTATTAACATTTGGATATTTCTCATCGTTTTTCTTAAAAAATTTTTTTTTTCATTCAGGGATGAGATTATACAATATATGCACGTTTGCTTTTGCTTTTCTCACTTAGCATTATGCAGCCATGTCCCCAAGAAGTTATGAACTTCTCATACATGTAATTTTAATGGGCACATGAATCATCATTTACTTAATCATTCCCCTATTGTTGGATGCTTATGTTGTTGAATTTTTTTTTGTATTAAGCTTATTTTTCCTGTTATTTTAAATTATTTCCTTATGATAATTATCCAGAAGTGTAATTACTGGATTAAACAATAAGAACACTTTAATGACTTGTTTTAAGAATTTTTTTTCAGGAAATTGATACTCATTTACAGGACCCATATTATGAGAGTGCCTGTCTCAGTTCATCTTTACCAGCATTGACAATTACTGGGTTTAAGCTTTGCTAACACAGTAAGGGGAAAATTGATATTTTCACTTAATAGCCACTGAGATTTGTTTTTATATATTTATCAGCAATTTATGTTTTCACATATGAATTATCTTTTAATGCCCTTTGCTCATTTGTCCATGAGGAATTTAGTACTTTTAATACCAGTTTGAACAAGCTATTTATATATTGAAGAGGGCATGGCAACCCACTCCAGTACTCTTGTCTGGAAAATCCCATGGACAGAGGAGCCTAGTGGGCTGTGGTCCATAGGGTTGCAGAAGGTCATCAGACCGTTACCTTTTGTCACATTTATTGTAGCTATATTTCCTGGTGTATCTATTCCCTTCTAAGTGTGTTTATAATATTTTGACTTTTGATGCATTCCTTTTGTCTTAAGGTAGAATGCCCTTCTCCATCCAGAAATTCAATAAATAATTTTCTTCAGGTCTTTATGGTTTGTCTTTTTTTTTTTTTCCTTGAACATTTACCTCTTTTCTCCATCTGGAATCCATTTTAGGGCCCAGTATTAAAGGAGACTCTAAATAACCCCCCTACCCCACCACCACCCTGATGTAGACAGCTGTCCCAGAATCACTGCCGGAGTGAATAATGCTTCCTGAGCTACTGACTTGTGGCTCTCTTGGGGCCATGTGCTAAACTCTTATGGATGCCAAATTTGTTTCTAGGCTATCTGATCTCATGTCAGAGCCACACCCTTTTAATTATTAAAGCTATAGGTGAAAGTAATAGAACTCTTTCCAATTCTGTTGTGTTCTGTTTTTAGCTGGGGTTTGTGTGTGTGTGTGCCTTTTTTTTTTTTTTTTTGACTGTACTACATGGTATGTGGGATCTTAGCTTGCTGTCCAGGGATGGAACCCACACCTTTTGCCATGGAAGTGGGGAGTCTTAGCCACTGGAACTCCAGGGACGTCCCAAGGAATATTATGTGTTTCTTCACTTGTTTAAGACTTTCTTTTCAATCTCTCAGTTCAATTTTGCAATTTTCTTTGTAGAAATCTTGCACATTTCTTAATAATGTCACTTAAGAGTTTCTGTTGCTTACCTAAATGAGCTTTTATGCATTAAAATGTCTCACTAGTGTTAAAAAAAAAGTTGATTTTTGTATATTAGGTTTATATCTCAATACTAGGAATGAGTTACTAAACTCTCTTGTTAATTCTAATCTTTATTGAGAGTTTCTTTTGGGTTTTTCACATATAAAAATCATATCAAATCATTTTACCTCCTTCCTTGCAAAGGTCTTGGGTATTATTGCTGGTTTTTTAATCAGGGCTATTGATACTGCATTTATAGATATGCTGATACTAAATCACCCTTGCCTTTCTATGATAAAATCTACTTGGTTACAATGGATCTGTTTGTTATATTTCATTTAGGACTTTTATGTCTACTCATATTAGAAAGATTAGCCCAAAGACTTCCTTATTTGTAATTTACTACCATTATGAGATTTTGGTACTGGGGAACTGGAAAAGCTTATCTCTTTCTGTATTCTGGATCAGTTCACAAAGCAAAACAGGTGTCTAATTTTTTGAAAGTGTGAATCCACTTACCTTCCTCTAGGTAATTCAGAACTTTTTGATTTTCAGTGTTTTCTGGCTTTTCGTTTTTCTTAATAAAGTTTGGTGATATTTATTTTTTAAAAAAGCATCTATTTCATCATTATTTTTCAAAATTATCAGCATAGAGTGGCAAATAGTTTTTATGTGCTTTTTAATCTACTCCGTATCTGTTAATGTATATTGCTTATATGTCTTTTTTTAAATCATTGCAGTTTTTATTGAAGTATAGCTGATTTACAGTGTTTTTCAGGTGTACAGCAAAGTGCTTCAGTTACATGTATTTTTTTTAGATTCTTTTCCCATATAGATTATTACAAAATATTGAGTATAGTTCCCTGTGCTACACAGTATATCTTTGTTGGTTACCTGTTTTATGTATGAAAGAAAGTGAAAGTCACTCAGTCCGGGTCTGACTCTTTGAGACCCCATGGACTATACAGTCCATGGACTTCGCTAGGCCAGAACATTGGAGTGAATAGCCTTTCCCTTCTCTAGAGGATCTTCCCAACCCAGGGATTGAACCCAGGTCTCCCGCATTGCAGGTGAATTCTTTACCAGCTGAGATATCAGGGAAGCCTGTTTTATGTATAGTAGTTTGTTTATATTAATCCTAATCTCCTAATTTATCCCTCCTCTTCTTTCCCCTTTGGTAATCATAAGTTTCTTACATCTATGGGTCTACTTCTGTCTTGTGTATGTATCTTTTTTTAAGAGTCCATATATAAATGATACGATGTTTGTCTGTCTGGCTTACCTCACTTAATATGGTAATCTCTAGATCCATCCATGTTGCTGCAAGTGGCATTATTTTATTTTCTTACTGCTGAGTAGTATTCCGTTGTATAAATATGCCACATCGTTATCCATCCATCTGTGGATGGACATTTAGATTGCTTCCATGCCCTGGCTGTTGTAAATAGCGAACAGTGAACTACAGTAAACACTGGGGTGCATGTATCCTTTCAATTACAGTTTCCTCCAGATATATGCCCAGGAGTGGGATTGCTGGATCATATGGTAGTTCTTTGTTTCAGTTCAGTTCAGTTCAGTCGCTCAGTTGTGTCCGACTCTGCGACCCTGTGAATCGCAGCACGCCAGGCCTCCCTGTCCATCACCAACTCCCGGAGTTCACTCAGACACATCCATCGAATCGGTGATGCCATCCAGCCATCTCATCCTCTGTTGTCCCCTTCTCCTCCTGCCCCCAATCCCTCCAAGCATCAGAGTCGTATCCAATGAGTCAATTCTTCACATGAGGTGGCCAAAGTACTGGCGTTTCAGCTTTAGCATCATTCCTTCCAAAGAAATCCCAGGGCTGATCTCCTTCAGAATGGACTGGTTGGATCTCCTTACAGTCCAAGGGACTCTCAAGAGTCTTCTCCAACACCACAGTTCAAAAGCATCAATTCTTTGGCGCTCAGCTTTCTTCATAGTCCAACTCTCACATCCATACGTGACTAGTGGAAAAACCATAGCCTTGACTAGACGGACCTTAGTCGGCAAAGTAATGTCTCTGCTTTAGAATATGCTATCTAGGTTGGTCATAACTTTCCTTCCAAGGAGTAAGCGTCTTTTAATTTCATGGCTGCAA
>SJYQ01088601.1:36331-51204 GCA_006410935.1 Redunca redunca
TGGCAACCTACTCCAGTGTTCTTGCCTGGAATATCCCAGGGACAGGGGAGCCTGGTGGGCTGCCATCTATTGGGTCACACAGAGTCGGACACGACTGAAGCGACTTAGCAGCAGCAGCAGCAGCAGCAGTGTTATGTCACAGTTATGAATGAACATGTCTTATTCTACCCTCTAGAACAGTGCCTGGCATGCAGTGATGCACTGATATGTTTAAGGAGGAGGAATGAATGAATGCTGCTAGTTTTTCTTCTGAGCCCTAGGACCCTGGCTGGCAGGGGCCATAACTGTGTCTTTAGCCCAGTGCGGCGGCCAAGATGCCCACTGCTGGATGTATGGTCACCCTGCCGACTGCAAGGGCATGATATGGAGATTAGCAAAGGAGAGAGTTCAGCCACGGGGAGGAGGTGATGACTGGGAAAGCTGTTGTCTCCCCTTTATCTCATTCCCTCCACCTCAGTATCTGGGTCGGTGAGGCAAGGCCATGCAGTCACTTCAGTCATGCCCTACTCTGTGCGACCCGATGGACTGTAGCACCCGGGGCTCCTCTGTCCCTGGGATCCTCCAGGCAAGAATACTGGAGTGGGTTCCTACGCCCTTCTCCATGGGACTCTTCTAGACCCAGGGATGGAACCGAGTCTCTTCTCCCGCACTGGCAGGCGAGTTCTTTACCACTAGTGCCTCCTGGGAGACCCAAGGGAAGGCTGCCGGGGCTCCTCAATCTGCAGAAGAGGTGCTATGGCCAGCGGTCAAGGTGGTCCTTCTGCTCACCAGCGAGTCCTCGGCCTTCACGCTTCAGCCACGGGTCCCCCATCCGCCTCCCTGCGGCAGCCACGGGGCTTACCAGTTGCTTGCTCGGGGTCCCCGCCTTAGCCGGCAGGTGCCTTGGCTGAGTGGGGCGGTGCCCGGGCCCCCGCGCAGCCCCGCGCGGCTGACAGGGTCTCTTGTGCTCCCGCAGAAGGACTTCACGGTGCGGGAGGAGCTGCGGCAGCGGGACGTGGAGCGCTGGCTGGGCTTCATCACCTTCCTGTGCGAGGTCTTCGGCGCCATGCGCAGCAGCACGGGCGAGCCCTTCCGCGTGCTGGTCTGCCCCATCTACACCTGCCTCAGGGAGGTAAGCCGCTGCCCGGCCCTAACGACGCGCCTCTCCTGCTCCCGCGTGCCAGGAACGCGGCAAGGCCCGCGCCACATGAAGTGATCAATCACTCGGTTAAGAGAAACGGAACTCCCCCGGTGCTTCTGTTTGCTCTAGCCAGGTTTTTGTTTATTGAGTTTACGTGAAAGGAAATAGTTCCCCAAAGGAAAGTATTATGAACTCGGACTGTCGTCTGTTCATGCTGTAGAACGCAGGCGGCAGAATGCAAGTCTGCAGAAAATATTGTTCTGTGAGTGAATAGATCTCTGGACTGGATGGGCTTACCGCTGAATTATTTTAAAAAATAGTTACTTCTACATGGCTTCTGAAAAAGAGGAAAAGGAAGGGGATCAGGAAACTTGTAAGAAGCAAGAAGTCGGTGGGGGACTGTGTCCTACCAGGTACTGTAATCCGCTGTGGAGGGTCATCCTTGGTGGCTCTCTGGGCTAGAATTGAAGGGACAAACACAGAAGCTGTTGATGTGTCCAGCGAGGGGCTTGTGGCTCAGAACACAGGAATGAGAAGGGAACAGGACGAAGGCCATTGGCATTCCAGTTATATCTTTGAGTTAGAACCAAGAGGACTTGCTGACGTGCGATACCGAGGAGGGAGGAAGCCGTGTGGGGTCCTCAGTTATCAGCCTGCTGGCACCACTTCCTGAAGAGAAATAAATAGATTGGGG
This sequence comes from Redunca redunca, assembly GCA_006410935.1. Classification (NCBI taxonomy): domain Eukaryota; kingdom Metazoa; phylum Chordata; class Mammalia; order Artiodactyla; family Bovidae; genus Redunca; species Redunca redunca. The sequence goes on from SJYQ01088601.1 coordinate 38,146, forward strand.
GTGAAAACCAGGGATTTGGGTGCCCGTTGTCCATCTCCAGGCAGCTCTCTGTCTGCGCTGCTCAAGTACACTTGTCTGATGATCCAGAAGAGGTCAGCCCTGGGGACACGGTGTCGACCTGTACCTGCTGCTGGGGACCCATCCAGGGGTGGTGGGGGCGGCTGAGATGGAGTGGAGGAGGTGGAGGAGGCCAACAGGCGGGAAACAAGCTGGCAGGGGCGATCGGCACAGGCTTGATGCAGTGGGGACCGGTCAGCCCGCAGCTCCCAGATGCTGGCCCCACCCACCCTCAGCAGCTGATCCCAAGGTATGGAGGGGGCAGCCTCTGGGGAATCAGTGGGACCAGGGCAGAGAAGTGGCCTGGGTTTGGAGCAGGGAGAGGCGCCACGGTGTCCGCAGAGCGAGCACACACGGAGGTGAGGGCGTGAATGGGGACAAGTTCGTGGAGAAGTATTTCTGTGAAAGGCCCCAGGGAAGGGGGGCTTGTCGAGGGATGCTTTTGTGTTGCTGAAAGAAAGGTAATAGAGCAATCTTAAGAGAAGGGAGAGGGTATCTGTAAATGTTTCTGAAGTATCCGTTTATAGAAAAATAGCACGTTTGTTCCAGCCTGCGTGGATCCACATGAAAGCCGAGCACGCAGGCCTCTCCTGGGTGCTTTGTGACCCATAAGCTTCTGCCACTCCACGGAGCCAGCGATGCTTCTTGACAGATGTACTTGAATTCAGACTTGTTTCTCAGATCCGGGCAGCGGCCTCTTCCAGCTCGACTTCACTCTCCAGCTGTGCTTAGCTCAGACTGCAGCACCAAGACAGGCCGTGGCTGTGCTTTGCGCCTCCCTTTGGAATGCCTTGAAGTTAGCCCTCTTGGGGACAGGGGGCTGGCCCGGATGGCCTCTTGGGGTCCCCCTGTCCTTGCCTGAGTTTCCCCACACCCCAACAACCTGCCTCAAGGCAGAGAGCAGCACTGCTTTGGGGCGATGACCTGGATTGCCCAAACACGCTCCCTCTGCGTGATCTGGGCACCTCCTGGTGTTGCTGTCACCTCTCCCCCAGGCAGGAAGTGAGGCTGCAGCTGAGCCCTGGCCCAGGCTGCCAAGACACCTCCGACACCGCCTGAGGTAGTGCGAACCTTCTGGTGTGAGATCCAGAAGGTGCCAAGAGGTCTGCACAGACCAGAAATGAGGAGCCCCCCTGACGCCCACTTGTTGGTTGCATTAAACTCTTCAGGGTGGTATCCCCCAGGCCCGTGGTAAACGTGAAGCGTAAATAAATAAATTATCGATGGCTTTCACCATTTGGTAAAGAGGAAACCACTGTCCCACATTCCAGCCTATCTGCTTGAGGCCACATAGGGAGACCCCTGAATTCTTAAGAGTCAGTTGCTGCCTCCTCCACCTGATTACACATACACTCATACCCAGGCCTGACCCACGTCCTTCCAAAGCAGGATGAGCTAGTTCTCGGATGTTTCTAGAAACCAGAATCATCGCTGCTGCCTTCCTCTGTGCTGGACAAGTTTAGGCTCTTCCCCCAGGGCCATGCAGATGGCTGACCCCAAATGTACAGAGCCTACCCTGTCCAGAGGTCCTCCCAACTGCCAGAACCATCCCCAGGCTGGCATCTCTGACTGCCCACTAGACACATCCCAAGTCAAGCCTCAGAGCCTCGAACAGGACGTACCAGCAGCACCCCAAAACCCTCCTGCTCAGTCCCTGTCCTCACGTGGCCCAGACCCAGCCATTCTGCTGCCCCTGTGGCCAGGCAGCAGTCCCAGGGCTCCCCGATTACCCTTTCTCAGCATCATGGGGACCCCCACTGCAGCCACTGCTTTGGCACTCCCCACCACGGCTTCCCCTCCTCTCCTTTCTTCCATGCCCCTGAGCCGAACACAAACCCACGGGTCATCTTTGGTGCAAAGAGTCTCATTTGGAACAAACCTAAGGAAGAAGAAGATACAAAATCCTCAGTCTCAGGGTCTTTGGGCTCATGGAGGCCACCTTCACTGGACATGAGGCTCACTCAGACTGAGCCTGTGCTTTACCCCTTCAGGCTTGGGGACACCCAGCTCTCTGAGAGCTGCCCTGCCCTAGAACGAGGCCCATGGGCATTTGCTTCCGCACTCTGACCTTGTTGAATTAACCTTCTCTCAAGTCACCCAAGCTTGAAACCTTGGACTCTGTCCTTGAAGTCTGTCTCTCTGGCCCTGAAACCTTCCCTGCCGACCCAGCTCAAGTCCCTTCTTCTGGAACCACCTCCTGTCCCCACCTCCCACCAGATGCACCAGGAGCTCCTCCTGGGGGAGGCTCTGCACTCCGTCCTTAGAGCTCCAGCCTTTTGACATCACCGTAGTGGATTCTCTAGTGTTGATAACAGCTCAGTGGAAGGCATTGTCCAAAGCACTTCATACATTCTTCTGTCTCTTAACTGGGGCAACACCCTGAAGATCATCATCCCCATTTTCCAGAGAACAGAGCGGTCAAACAGCTTGCTCATGGCCACACAGCTAGTGGGAGCAGAGTCAGTATCAGAATTCGGATCTGACTGCCCAAGTCCCTGCTCCTAAACCTCCTGCTTCACTGCCTTACAAGTCGAACAGGAGCAGCTCTTATTCTATTCTCGTCCATACCCAACGCCTGCTCCGTGGCGGAAGCCAAAAAGATCTTTGTGGAATTGATTCTGTTTTTGCCATAAATAGCATGTGCCAATCAGAGATCCCTCTTCGGGGGATGGAGAAGAATAATTTTCAGTGGGCTCTTCAATTGTGTAAGAACAAATCGTTTCTGCCAAGATGATTTTCCAAGGGATTGAGGAGTATTATTGGTGACCAGAAATAGGTGCCCTCCTGTTTACAGCTCGTATTTGCCTCATGAGCTCTTTTTAATGTTTTAAAATGTTTCTCATGGTAAGAACACTTGAGACCTACCCTCTTCTCAGATTTTTAAGTGCACAATACAGTATCGTTATCTGTAGGCATAACGTTGTACAGCAGATCTCTAGAATTTATTCATCTAGCATCACTGAAATGTTATACCCGGTGATTAGCAATCCCCACTTCCTTCTTCCCCCAGTGTCTGGCAACTCCCATTCCAGTCTTTGTTTCTGTGAGTTTGACTAGTTTAGATCCCTCATATAAGTGGCAGCTGCAGTGTGTGTGCACAGCGTGTCCAACTCTGCGACCACGTGAACTGTAGCCCACCAGGTTCCTCTGCTCTTGGCATTTTTCAGGCAAGAATACTGGAGCAGGTTGCCATTTCCTCCTCCTGGGGATCTTTCCGACCTGGGGACTGAACCTGCTTCTCCTGCTTTTCCTGCATTGGCAGGCAGATTCTTCACCACTGAGCCACATGGAAACGTGTAGTATTTGTCCTTCTATAACAACTTATGACACTCGGCATAATGTCATCCAGATTCAAACATGTTGCCCCATATTATGAATTTCCTTCTTTTTAAAGGCTGAAGAGTATTCCATTATGTGTATAGGTCACATCTTAAAATCTGTTTGTTTGTCAGTGTACATTTAGAGTGTTTCCACGTTGGATGCTGTGAGTGGTGTTGCCGTGAACACAGAAGTGCTGTTAACATCTCTTCCAGATCTTGATTTCAGCACTTTTAAAGAAATATCCAGAGTGGGACTGCTGGATAATATTCTGTAGAAGTTCTTTTTTTTTTTTTTGTGGAACCTTCCTACTGTTTTCCATTGAAGCTGTACCATTTTGCGTTTGCATCAGCAATTTACAAGAGATCTAATTTCTCAACAGTTTTTACCTTTTGTAGTTATACATATGGGTGTGTTTATTACGGCCTTCCTAACAGGTCTGAGATGGTTTTGACTTGTATCTCCTTGGTGATTAGTGACCTTGAGCATCTTCTCATATACCTGTTGACCATTTGTTATGTCTTCTTTGAAAAAATGTCTATTCAAACCTTTAGCCCATTTTAAAATTCTGGTTATTAGCTTCTTTTGCTTTGGGGTTGTAGGAGCTCCTTCTGTTTTTTTGAACATTAACCCCTTGTCAGATACATAGTTTACAAATATTTTCTCCATTCTGTGGGTTGTCTTTTCACTCTGTTGTTTCCTTTGCTGTTCAGAAGCTTTTTAGTTTGATGTAATCCCGCTTGTCTCTTTCTTCTTTTGTGATTTTGGTGTCATATCCATGAAATCACTGCTGAGACTAATGTCATGAGACTTTTCCCATGTTTTTTTCAAGGAGTTATAGTTTCAGATGTTGTGTTATAAGTCTTTAATCCATTTGGGAGTTTATTTTTGTGTAGTATAAGACTCCAGTTTCATTCATCTGCGTGTGGCTATCCAGTTTTCCCAGCATCATTTGAAGAGACCATACTTTCCCCATTTTGTTCTCCCAGCATCTTTGTCTGTATCCACTCCCTCTCAGCTGACCAGACCTGCCTGGATTTATTTCTGGGCTCTAAACTCTGTACCATTAGTCTATATGTTTATTCTAATTATTGTCGCTTTGGAATATATTTTCAAATCAGGAAGTGTGGTGCCTCCTGACTTGTTCTTTTTCAAACTATTTCAAGATTGCTTTGACTATTTGGAGTCCTTTGTTATTCCAAATGAATTTTAGAATTGTTTTTTCTATTTCTGTGGAAAATGGCCCTGGAGTTTTGGTTAGATTGCACTGAATCTGCAGGTCATTTTGAGTAGTATTGACATTTTAAATGTATTAATCTTTGAATCCAAGATCAGGAACAAGACAGAGAATGCCCACTCTCATCACTCCCATTCAACGTAGTACTAGCAGTCCCAGCCACAGCAATTAGGCAAGTAAAAGAAACAAAAGCTATCCAGGTCGGAAAGGAAGAAGTTAAATTGTCTGCGGATGACATGATCTATATATAGACAATCCTAAAGACTCCACACACAGAAAAACTGTTAGGACTAATAAATGAATTCAGTAAATTTGCAGAATAAAAATCAACCTATGAAAACATCCATTGCACTTCTGCATGCTAACAACAGGGCTTCTTCCCTGGTGGCTCAGTGGTGAAGAATCTACCTCAATGCAGGAGACACGGGTTCAATCCCTGGGTCAGGAAGAGCCCCTGGAGAAGGAAATGGCTACACACTCCAGTATTCTTGCCTGGGAAATCCCATGGACAAGGGAGCCTGGAGGGCTACAGTCCATGGGGTGGCAAAAGAGTTGGACATGACTTAGCGACTAAACAACAGTGCTAGCAACATACTATCTGACGACAGAAAGGAGGGAAATGAGCTTATTTGCAGCAGCATCAGAAAGAAAGAGACACTTAGGAATACATTTAACTCAGCAAGTGGAAGACTTGTGCCTTGAAAACTACAAAATACTAATTCAAGAAATTGAAGAAGATGGCTCAACAAATACTGAGCCATCCTTCGACTGGTTTTTAATGCCATTCTAAGGACCTTTCAGCCTGCTGAGGTCCTCGGTCAAACTGTGACTGCAAGGGTTCCACATACAGGAGGGGTGTGATCAGTGTTTGTGGCCTGAGCTAAGGGTTTCGTCATCTCCTGTCTCACCTGGAGCCAGTCTGCAAGGTTTGGGATCTGGCTCACCCAGCACCTCCCTGCATCTCCTTTTTCCTGACCCTGCAAGGCTCCCTGCCACCTCTGTGGACCCGGTGGTGATTTTACTAGACTCCTCCAAGTTATCACTGACTACTTCTCTCTGGGCTGCTTACTTCAAGAGCTTTGTTAAAAATTCCTCTGCAGGGGATTCTGGGCTGGCTTTTAACCCCTTAACGCTTGTATCTTCTGAGCCTGCTTTCCCAGGGCACCATTTCTGTCCACTCCTTCTCACCCTTCCTCCCTCCTCCGAACCCCCCATCTTCTGTCTCTAGATTCCCACTGCCCTGCCCTCTTCAGAGTCTGGCAACCATCGCAGGAGGTCAGGAGGGGAGGAAGGGAAGTGGTGCCTCCATCAGGAATCTCTCTGCACCTCTCTCTGACCCCCACCAACACCTCCCTCCACTTGGCTCCCTTGCTCTCCTTCCCTCAGGCCCCAGAAACTCCATCCGCCCCTCCATGTCCTTCCTCTGAGGGGTGTCTCTGAGCTTCACACCCCCACCCCCAGGGATGCAACTGGCTGGGCTCCTCGAGAGGCTGGCAGGCGCAGGCTGGGGAGGAGAACTCAGAGGGCAGGAGTCAGGCTTCTCAGGAAATGAAATTGCTCTGCGCAACAATGAGAGGGCCACTTTTTTAACTTTTTGCGTGAGCGTGCATTCAATTGCTCACATTGTTTTGGCTCCAGGGGGAAATCTGACCTCGGAAAAGGCTGCGATGAAGTGGGTGTGGGTGGAGATCCTCCGCTATTTTCATAGGGCCCAGAGAGTCCAGTAGAACATTCTTCAGGGGTACCTTTCCAGTGGGACCAGTCCCCCCTTCCCCAGAGCAGGAGAGGGGGCTGTGGATGGATCTAGCCAGGGCAGGGCCCTCTGTGGCTGGAAGACATTGAGGACGGCTGTGCCCCGGATAGTGATGGACCCTAACGGGGAGCAGAGACTTAGAATGATCGTCCATGCTGCCCAGGACTCTCAGCTGCATCCCTGGAGCTGGGGGGGCGGAGGGGGGGTGCGGGGCTTTGCACTTTGGGAAGCTTTTACAAAATGACAAATTCTCAGATCGCTACTTCAACCAATAAAATGGAACTTTCTGGGGATGGGGGTTTGAGGAGGCAGGGGAGTGGGGGAGATTTAAGCTTTCTGTGCAACTCGAATGTGCAGCCAAGGTTAAGACATGCGTTCATGAGACCGTGATGTGCAGAGGGCAAATGGGAGGGGGACCACCGGAAGAGCCAGAGAGACCTGAGTTTGAATCCCATCTCTGCCACTTACCAGCTATGAGCGTGCATGCCAAGTCACTTCAGTCGTGTCCGGCTCTTGCGACCCTATGGACCGTAGCCTGCCAGGCTCCTCTGTCCATGGGATTCTCCAGCCGATAATACTGGAGTGGGTTGCCATGCCCTCCTCCAGGGGATCTTCCAACCCAAGGATCAAACCTACATCTCTTATATCTCCTACACTGGCAGGCAGGTTCTTTACCACTAGCGCCACCTGGGAAGCCCCTAGCTATGGGGCTTTAACCTAATTCTTCATCTTTCTAAACCTCAAGTTTCTATCTTGGCATGGGAATAATGGGAATAACTCAGTCTGAAGGTTAGTTTTAAGGCTTAAAATAAGTGAGATATTCATATAAAGCAAGTGGTGTGTGATAGCCCCTCAGTGAGCTGACACGTAGTGAACTGCTGTTGAAAGCAAACCATATTCTAGGCATTGCTCACAAGAAGAATCGCATCACAGGAGCCTCAGAAAGTCAGATCCACTCTTCTAACTGGGCACCACGATCCCCCATGATCACAACCCCTCTTCCTGGAGAACCTCTCATGATCCCACAGCTCCAGCCACCCAGTTCCTGTTGTGTTTCCACAAAAGATCTCTGTCATTCCTCCTGCCTCCAGCGTGATCTTCCTCCTCCTCCTCCTGCCTGACTCCAATCCACAGGTTCACTTCCCACCGCGTCCCCACCCCACCCTGATTTACTCTTCCTGCAGCACGTTCTAGAACTTGCATCTGCAGAGAGCTGCCGACACAGGCCCTCTGGACATGTCCTTTACCAGTGGTTGTATTAATGCCTTGTGACCTCATTTGGGTTGCTTTTAAATCATTTTCAATCTTCCATTGGGAGCTGAGAATAGGCCGAGTCTCATCTAGCATGTAACCCCAACTGCATTGTGTTTGGGACTCTGTGCTCATTTGGTTTGCGACAAAGCTACTTTCTTTTTTTTTTTTTTTTAATATTTATTTATTTGGCAGCTCTGGGTCTTAGTTGGCAGCACATGGGATCTAGCTCCCTGACCAGGGTTGGAACCCAGGACCCCCTGCCCTGGGAGTGCTGAGTCCTGACCACTGGACCACCAGCAAAGTCCCAAAACTACTTTCTTATTGAACTGCAAAGTTACCTAGTAGTCCTGGAAAGAAGGAGTGTAAGTTGTGACCCTCCTGCAAGGAGTTTGCAGTCCACTAGCTACCACATGCGCAGTGAACTACGAACATTTATGATGGGTTGTACAAGTTGGACAGATACAGAGGTGGAGGGAGTTTAGGAGTGTGGGCAGCCGCTGGGGGCAGAGAGGAAGGGGGCTAGAACTTAAGGGGAAGTGGGCTTTGGACAGGTGTTGGCAGGGAATGAGAAAGGCCCCCATGAAGAAGAGCTTGAGGGGAGGGTGGGGAGCTCAGCCCTTCTGTGTGAAGAGACAGCCTGGTGGGTGGGCCGTGGGCTGCCCTTGACTCACAGCAGGGGCATTCTGGTGGACACAAGGTGATGCTGGGACCCTCCCTCTCTGAGAGCATTTTAAGCTGGAGAGCGACACCACGGAGAGCATAAAGGAGAGTTTGTTTATTCATTCAACAAACACTGAGAGAAAAAAGCTACTTCTTTACTGAACCCAAAAGTCTTTCAGACACTTCCTGCTCGATTCTGTGCGGAGGTTAAAGTCAGCTAAATCTGGGGCACTCCCTAGCCAGAAAGACCCACGAGTCACTCAGTGCATGGCGGAAAGTACAGTGCTCAAAATAAGGTGAGAGTGGGAAGCGGGAATGTGGGCGCCCAGAAGGCAGATGAGGCAAGATCTGCCTGGCAAGGGCACCTTAGCTGAGAGCAATCCGACTGGAACTGTCAATCAAGCAGGCTAAGAAGCAGGAAGGGAAGGGCTGGAAGGAAGCGTGAAAATTCAGGAGAACCTTCCTCCTCTGTGAGCAGTTTATTCCAGTCTTCATCTTAGGCATAGACCCGGTGTGGAACGTTCCTCTGACGATGCACCCCTTCCTGGGGCAGGTGCACCAGTTTAGCCACCATTCCCTCCAGGGCTGGCAGCTGCCGTTATGAATACCCAGGTTAAGCAACCATGCCTGTAACCTCCACAGAAATAACTCCCCACCCTTTTTGTCCCCTCCAGAACTGCTGTCCCCTCTTCCACTTGGCAGCCAAGATGCTCTGTGGTATGACACGGCTGACCTACTCAGACAGCCCCCAAAACAGACACACACACACACACACACATACACACTCAGCCCCCAAAACAGACACACACACACACACACACTCAGCCCCCAAAACAGACACACACACACACACACACAGCCCCCAAAACACACACACACACACACACACTGATGTGCCCAGAAAACAGACACACACACACACACTGATGTGCCCGGATCTGAGGCTCCCCTGATCCTTGACCTCCTCAAGATACAACTCAGGGCTCACCCCCACCCCCAGACCCTCCCTCAGCACCGCCCCCCCACCACTGTCCTACTTCCTTAGCCAGACTCTGCAAACTGAAATGTGAAATTTGAAGCCAGTGTTCCCCTTAGCAACCATGGTAACACAGGATCTGATAGAGAGCCTGGAGTTATAAAAATACCAGCTTCCACCAGACACTGGTTTCCAAAGGGAAACCAGTCTCCACGCCAGAACCGTTTTTAAACCGTCTTTAAAACTCAAAAGAGATTTCCAAACCCATCTCAACATGGCTCAGGAGGGCATCTCTTCAATTCCGCTTTGGGAGGCGGGTGCCGGTTGCATGCTTTCGGTATTTTCTCTAAGAAATTTAGAAATGCAGAAAGGATGTGGCTCTCTGAGAATCTGGTAGCTGTGTTAGGATATACAGGTGGGAAAGGTTTTTCTTAAACGGCAAACATTCAATATAGATATATATATATAGATATATAGATATTTTTTAAGGTTTAAATCGAATTGCCGCCGCTCCTTCCAAGTTCCCTCCCAAGCCCCTATCCCCATCAATGCTCCTAATTACAGAGGGGAAGTGATTTGATCTCTGTCCCCTTCCTTGAAGACAGTTTTAATTAACATAACCGTTTTCTAGCCGGAATTCTACGTTTAAGCCCTGGAGTGGCGAGGTAAGAGAAGTGCCTAAATTCTGCTCAGGGCCAAAGAGAGGGGTCCTCCAGGCCCTCCCCTCCCCCACGGAGCCCCTGCGGCTCGGCCTCTCGCTTTATCCCGGCGCTGCCTGCAGGGGGCGCCCAGCCTTACCGGTTGGGGGTGGGGACGCACCAGCCCCAGCCTCCAGACCCGCCCCTGCAGCCCTGGGCGGAGGGGCTCTCCCCGCCTTCCCCCAGCTCCGCGCTCTTCTCCTGCCTTCCTCTCCTCTCCTGGGACCATGCCTTGTAATTTTGAAAAATATTTTAACTCAGTAATTAATGTCTGAACTTCAAGAGGCCCCTGCTTTCTGCAGAGTCTCTCGGAAGGCGGGCGGGGAACGGGGAGGGGCCGGGATTCGGATTTTTTCTAGGCTGGCGAGTGGAAAGGTGGAGGATAAATTGTTTCTTGCTGGAGTTGTGGGTATGAGATACACACACAAACATATATACGTACAGCGTGTACACAAAGGCATGCATCTGCCCATAGATCTTTTAAATCCTTCGGATTTTAAAGAAAGGAACCTTCTCCGTGGCGTTCTCTCAGTGGGCTGATGTCAGAGCCTGCTCAGCCTGCTTGGGAGCACGAGGGGGGTCAGGCTGGGACAGTATTTTAGTGTGTGGGTCAGTGGGGAGGGGAGGTTGCTGGGAGGGAGAAGGAATGATTTTTATAATTAGAGGATAAGAAACCAGGCATTGTGGGGTAAGAATAGCCATCATAACTTCAGATAACCCAGAAGTAAACAAGAACAACAACAAAGAAGCCCATTTCCTACCTAGAAGGAGGTTGTAAGTACGCAGCCCCACTGATTGCTGGCCTGGTCAGGACCCATCTGCACCCCCACGGAACGGCACCCCAGGGTTTGCCCGTCCCCTATCCCAGCTTGGCTAGGCCGTTCTGCTCCAGCTCAGGTCCCCTCCACCTAGCGGTCTGGGTGTCTTTGAGTGTCAAGGGCTGGTTGGACTGCTGGGGCCCGGGCCTGAATGTGCTGTGCATGGCCCTGCCCTTGCAGAGCTGCTGTCTCCTGGGGAGAAGTGCAAACACAAAGTCCCCTCTGCCAGGAGCTGGTGCCTAAATCACACACAGCTCTCTTCAGAACACTCACTGAGCTTCCTTTAACCAGCTCCAGAATCCAGACTCCAGCTATCAGAGTCAAACCGTTTAAACCCAGCAGCTGCCAATACCACCCCCTCCTTTGCTGATGCCCCTGCTGGGTAGGTGACATTTAGGCAGTACTTATTGGTCTGAAAACTAGGTTAGGAACCACCTCTTCTCCTTTTTTCTGTGCACATCAGGTCCTAGCCAGAGCCCAGTTCCTTATGGAGGACTCCTTTGTCACTGGCGCCAGCAGTGACAGTTGGTAACGGGTGGCCCCGGGCCAGGCCAGTAGAGAAGGGTGTTATTGTTCCGTCACTCAGTCGTGTCCAACTCTTTGCGACCCCATGGACTGCAACATGCCAGGCTTCCCTGTCCGTCACCGTCTCCCAGAGCTTGCTCAAACTCATGTCCATTGAGTGGGTGATTAGAGGAAGAGATGGTCTTCAGAGCCAGACGGACGTGGGCAGCTTACCCACTCGGCCCTCAGTTCCTTATTGGAATGAGGATTAATCGTAATTTAGGAGATTTGCTAATTACAAGTTGACTTCCTCCCTTCCCTGTGGCAGGACACACAGAACAAAGACTTGATAAACAAAAGGCATGGAATAAAGGGATCAGTGAGCAGCACATCTAAATGTATAAATAAAGTGCTTCTCAATGAGAAGTGTGAAGGAACACAGTAGATTCCGTCTCAGAGCCCTTGTCCTTGCCCTTCGACCTGGGAGATGGTCCTTCCAGGTATCCTTCCAGGCCTCTTCTGGGTGGGTGTCAGTCCCTCAGAGGGGTCCTCTCGGCATACTCATTGCAGCATGCTTTCTTAATCTCCAGCCTTGATACCTGACTCCACCTGGGAGTTTTCTTTGTTAATCTGCTTGTTTTTTTGTCTCCCCGGCCAGCGTGGAGACTTTCTCAAGGCAGGGACTGGTCTACTCTGTTCATAGCTGCATCTCCAGTGCCTGCCATGGCATAGATGCTCAATAAATTCTGTTGAATATATTAATGAAATAGAATGTCTAGACAGAGAAGTGCAAAGCAACAGTCACCCTTCTAGAGTTAACTAAGGAAGATTTCTCAGGGGAGATAAGTCCAGAATCCTTGAAGAGGCAAGGGGAGCAAGCCAGGTGGGGCTGGCTGCTCGTGGTCCCTAGAGATGAGCTCAGAATGAGGGAAGGAAGAGGAACACTCCCCCTGAAATCCAGCTCAAAGGAACGTGCTCTCAATGTGAGCAAAAACTGTCGTCAGCCAGTGAAGCTCCCCAAATGCTGTCCCCACATTTCGCTCCAGTTAAGAAGTCTTTCAAAAACCTAAGATCATGGCATCTGGTCCCATCACTTCATGGCAAATAGAGGGGAGACAACGGAAACAGTGAAAGACTATTTTCTTGGGCTAGAAAATCACTGCAGATGATGACTGCAGCCATGAAATTAAAAGATGCTTGCTCCTCGGAAGAAAAGCTGTGACAAACCTAGACAGCATATTAAAAAGCAGAGACATTACTCCACTGGCAAAGGTCCATATAGTCAAAGCTATGGTTTTTCTAATAGTCATGTATGAATGTGAGAGTTGGGATCATAAAGAAGGCTGAGCGCAGTAAGAATTGATGCTTTCAAACTGTGGTGCTAGAGAAGACTCTTGAGAGTCCCTTGGACTGCAAGGAGATCCATCCAACCAATCCTAAAGGAAATCAGTTCTGAATATTCATTGGAAGGACTGATGCTGAAGCTGAAGCTCCAGTACTTTGTCTACCTGATTCGAAGAGCCAACTCATTGGAAAAGACCCTGATGCTGGGAAAGACTGAAGGCTGGAGGAGAAGGGGTCGACAGAGGATGAGATGGTTGGATGGCATCACCAGCTCTAAGGACATGAGTTTGAGCAAGCTCTGGGAGTTGGTGATGGACAGGGAAGCCTGGCGTGCTGCAGTCAATGGGGTCGAAAAGAGTTGGACACGCCTGAACTGAACTGAACTGAACTGAACATGGCTTGGTTGGCCGAAGCTCCCTGATGGGGTCTGCAGAAGCAAT
>SJYQ01088743.1:0-10187 GCA_006410935.1 Redunca redunca
CAGATAGCTGCCCAAGGCTATCTCAGTGAGATGCCATTATTATTTATAGCATACGATTGAGTCTGGTCCACTAACACATCTTCTGATTACAATTTCAGCTTTCTAAGTAGATCTGCTTTTAAGAAGAAATATCATTTCTCACTGGAAATTAGTAAGTTGGGATTTCTGTGTTCTATGTCGGGCTCTAGTAAACCTAGTTAAAAGGTGTTTCCTTGAAAGTCAAAGCCATTCTTGTTGCACTAACAGTGTCCACACTTAGCAGCCGGCTTGGTCTCTCCACCTGGAATCATACTCCTGATTAGCTAAATTCTGACCAAATTCTTCATTAACTTTTGCTTTCTTTTCTTTTCTTTTTTTTTTAAAGAAAATAGCTATGTTAAGGAGCCCAGAGTCCATGACCAGTTTCATTATCACTGAAACCTCCTGCGTCTTTACATGTTTCCTTGTAGTGCAGAATCGGTCAAGTTCCTTGTTCTTCACCAGAATCAACCTCCTGAAGACCTGAAGTTCAGCTGAAAAACTGCAATTCTGATAAAAAAAAGAGTGACCTGAATATAACAGACACATATACTGCAACTTATGTATAGTTGCGGTTGTTGAGTCACTAAGTTCTGTCCGACTCTTTTGTGACTCGTGGACTATATAGCCCATCATTCTCCTCTGTCCATGGGATTTCCCAGGCAAGAATACTGGAGTGGGTTCCATTTCCTTCTACAGGGAATCTTCCCAACCCAGGAACTGAACCTGCATCTCTTCCCTTGGCAGGTAATTCTTTACCACTGAGCTGTCAGGGAAGCCCAACTTACATTATTACTCTGTTCAAATTAATGCCAAATACAGTAAATTGATTGAATCTGGCTTTGGTGGTATCTGTGGATACTTGAATGAGTGAGAATAATTTCATAATGGCATTGGAAAAACTAAGTAGTCAAAAAAATCTCTGAAGGGAGAATCATCAAAGTCTAATAGTCCAAACATTGCCCTGCTTTGTCTGCAAGTAGTTTAAAGAGTTTCATAGACAAGCTCATTTGCCCTTTTCCTCTGGTTAAGGGATCACCCCAGGAAAACACATCTTTACTATTTTTCTCATTTCCCAAACGAGAGATTAAGTCAAGGACTTCACTAACCCTGTTGCTGTGACTGATCAAGTGTAGAAGAACCACTTCTTCACTGACTCCTTGATTTCCTTTAAGCTTAGCTGTTTTACCCCAGAAGCCTTTCCTAGACCCCTAACTGGGTTACAAACCATCCTCTGAACTTTCAGACCTCCAGCACCTTACTCAGCACACCGGGTTTCAGTCACCCGCTTATGCATCCGTCCCTCCAGTGCACAGACGTCCCTTGAGCTCAGAGACCACATCACACCCATCTTTACTCCTGGCACACTCACAGGTGCATCTCCTGGATTTCAATCAAATTTATAAAATGAAACAATGACATAGTTCACACTTAATGTGCTAACAAGCTCTGGGCTGGGGCTCAAGATACAAAGAAAAATAAAAGGGATCTGGGCTGCCGTCTATGGGGTCGCACAGAGTCGGACACGACTGAAGTGACTTAGCAGCAGCAGGTGACTGAGAAATTCACAAAGAGGCGATGATTATATCTGCATAATTTGTATGTGATTTGTATGCATTATGTTTTTTTGCAAAACTGCTCTTTGGCAATTTTCAGGTTAAATCTATAGAGCATGTCACATCTTTTGCTTGCTTTTTCTTATCTTCCCCAAGATACCAACTGAAATCTTACAATACGAAGGCAGCACGCTATGGTCATGGTGGAACAAGATAAAGACCCAGCTCCATTATCCTTAATAGCTGCGTGATTTGGGGTTTGCTTTCATTCTCTACAGCCATGATTTAGCCACTGTTCAAACGGTGGTTGTATTATCTACCTTACCTATCCGTCCTCTAGGGCTGTTGTCAGGATCAAATGAAATAATACGTGAAAAAGCTTTGTAAATCATACACAGATCTAAACATCAGATTTATTATGAAGTCAAAATTCTGCAGAAGCAGCTGACTCCAAGTTTCAAGAAACTGTTTGTCCTCTGGGTATTTTATGGGCAGCCCTTAGTATCTTGACTGTTATTCAGTCAATTCAGGTTAAGAATTAAAACCACAGATTTTAAAATATTAACATATATCAGAAAGGATTATCTTTATTCACAAAGGAGCAAATGGTTTAGAGGATCACAAAACAGACATCACCATATAAAATAATCAGATGGTGCTATACACCTAGCAACCTTGAATAACTTTAATAAATATCAAAAAATGTGCTGCTGCCAATTGGAATAAATCATTGTCTTTAAGAAAGTAGTTCTGTGGAACTGTAGCTGATGGTGTACTTTCCATGGCAACCAAACCCAGTCTCTGGTACATTTAAGGGAGTTTGTAGTTTTGATATTACTGTGCATGGTTAAGCACCTGTCTGAGATAGAAACTAAAATAACTTTAGAAAATTACATATACTGGGATAAAAATCTAATCCTGGCAGCTGACATCACTGATTTGAATTTTTCCCAGCTCAGAACATCATTTACTGACAGGAAGGCCAGGTTAACTTCTGGACCTCGTCATGCTGAGTGGTTATCTTGCAAAGAGAACAGTATATCTGAAGCTCTATAATCACACTCACATTTCTGACATCAGACTAGATTAAACCTTCTACATAACACTGCCTGCTCTCCGCCACAGAACCTAGAACAGCGATAGTTAAATAGTGAACGTTAATATGTATTTGGGTACCCCCCGACAAAGTTGCTGAGAAAATTGAGCGAGAAGATTCAACTCCCCTGATCAGAGACAATTGTGCATTCGACAGATTTTGTGTTTGTGTTGTCACTGAATCCAACATAAGCTTCTAATTTACTTTGTGGTTTCCTCTTTGACTCATGTGCTAGTTGTATGTTGTTTAATATCCAAGCATTTCCAGCTTTCCAGATTATTTTCATGATTTACAGTCTAATTCTGTTATAGTCCAAAATGGTCTGTATGATTTCAATTTTTTAATATCTGCTGAGGTCTGTTCTATGGCTCAGGGTATGGCCTGCGTCGGTCAACATTCCACGTGTATTTGTGAAGGATGTACATCCTGTTTGTTATCTGGAACCTTCTATGAATGTCAATTAGGCCAACTAGCTCAACTGGTTGGTAACTGCTATTCAGGTCTTTTAAACTCCAGCTGGTTTTCTGCCTGCTCATTCTCTCAGGACTGGGAGAGGAGTGCTGAAGTCTCCAACAGTAACAGTGGGTCTATTTCTTTCAGTTGCACCATGTTTTGCTTCATCTGACTTGAAGCTCTATTTCTAGGCACGTAGGTATCACCACTGCTATGTTTTTAGGTGAACTGACTCCTTGGTCCTTATATAATGGTATCTCCATCTATAGTAACAATATTGATCTGAAGTTTACTTTGTGTAATATTAACACTGTTATTGTTGTTTAGTTGATAAATCATGTCCAACTTTTTTTTGCAACTCCATGGACAGTAGTCCGCCAGGCTCCTCTGTCCATGGGATTCTCCAGGCAAGAATATGGAAGTGGGTTGCCATTTCCTTCTCCAGCGGATCTTCCCGACTCAGGGAACAAACTCACATCTCTTACATCTCCTGCATTGCCTGGCAGGTTCTTTACCACTAGCGCCACCTGGGAAGCCTGGTGTTAGCACAGTATATCTTTTATCTCTCCTTTTACTTTTAAATATCCATTCCTTTACATTTGAAGTGGATTTCTCTTAGGCAGCCCATAACTGAATCTTGCTTTTTTACCCAATCTGGCAAATTGTCTTATCATTGGTGTGCTTAGAAGAGATATTTTTATACATACGAAAATGTGCATTATTTTTGTGATCCCAAGACTAGTTATTTTTTCTGAGGTGCCTTCTTGGGTTTTGCATTTTAACTTAGATTTTTTAAAGCTGTGAAGGGAAGGAAGACAACAGAATCTAATCTGAAACCTAAGGGAATTAGCAAATACTGTGCTCCCAATCTCCTGCCAAACATTGTGCTCTGTCCTTTCCTCTCATTCAGCTAGTGTGACAAGCACTAGGGTTCCATCTTACTGACGGAGGAAAGTGAGGCTCACAGCACATTCTTGCCTTCCTCCATAGCAATAAAATAGCTAGGCAAAGTCACCAAAGGCGAGCACAACTCCAAGTCCTTCTTATGACTGCGTTTGCCCTGTGACTTAAGGCTGGGCAATGGGGTAGAAATTCCTGGAAACTTTTTTCCCAAGCAAAGAGCTGACCTACTGTCTCTGCTTCTTTGTTCATTCCCTCTTCCATCCCAACTGGACTAGAGATGTGATGACCAGGTGGCACCTGGTACTGACCACAGCGACTCTAGACCACTAGGAGAAGCGCCACTGTCTTGGGAATGGGAGAATGCTGAGCTGTAGGAAGCCTGCCCACCCCCTCTGCGGACTTAGTGGAACAGAATCACACCCACCCCTGGGTGCTCGCATGCATGCTCAGGTGCGTCCAACGCTTTGTGACCCCACAGACACAGCCTACCACACTCCTCTGTCCACGAGGATTCTCCAGCAAGAATACTGGAGTGGGTTGCCATGCCTTCCTCCAGGGCATCTTCCAAATGCTGGGATCGAACCAGCATCTCCTGCATGCAGATTCAATGGATTGGCAGGTGGGTTCTTTACCACTGAGCCACCTGGAACTCCTCCAACTCTTATTTAAGGGAAAAATAAACATCTACCTCGAGTAAGCTCCCATTCTTTAGGAGTTTGTTATTTATCTTGAACCCGATCCTATCAGCCACAGCTTACTGATGAATTAACATAACTGTACTCTAACCTATGTCTGGACAGACTCATACTAGCATCTTTCATCCTTTTGTGTGGAAGTCAGCTGATGTGAAAAGCTGACTCATTGGAAAAGACCTTGATGCTGGGAAAGATTGAGGGCAGGAGGAAAAGGGGGCAACAGCGGAGGAGATGGTTGGATGGCATCCTCAGCGATGGACATGAGTTTGAGCAAGCTCCGAGAGCTGGTGAAGGACAGGGAAGCCTGACGTGCTGTAGTCCAAGGGGTCGCAAAGAATCAGACGCAACTTAGTGACTGAACAACAACATATAGAACTGGAAGAAAAAGCTATTTTATTTTGTTCACCTGATTTTTAAAATCTATTAAATTAAAAAATATCACCAAATATGATGGTGGTGCTGGAGATACTGGGGTAAAATCACATACAATGAGTAGAAGAATTCTAGACTTGGGTTTGAGACTTGACTCTGTACACACTAGCTGTATGCTCTTTTGGAAGTCATTTAATCTTTCTGAGCTTCAATTTCCTATAAGAGACACCAGCACCTACTTCACAGAGCAATCTGAATGAATGAATAAATAAAACATATCACATGACAGAGCTTGGTAAGCACTAAGCACCCGGTAAATACAACGGATTATGATCATAAATTAGAAAACACATTTTCTGTATAAACCCTAGGAGGTAAAATCATCTCACAAATACACTTACAGGGGGTGTGTATATGTAAGCTGCTAGTTATAAACAAGAGCAAATTGAAAATGTCATTCTATTTAGTAACTTAAGAACATAATAAATAACAATTCAGTGCTTACTATCACAAACTTAGATTACTATCATACCTTTGTATCAAAGCTCTTGGAATTCTTTAATATGTCTTCATTTCATGTTACAGAAAACATTCAGGTATTGTTTGCTCTGTTTCAAAATGCCAACTTGAATCCAAATGTAGACTTAACCATTTAGCTTTCTGTACAATACTTGAGAAGCTCTGCCAGAATGACTGCTTTATTAATCACTGCTTTTGGTTTTAAAACTACATTTCACATCGTTTCTAAGGTTTTTGGGTCAGATGAAAAACGTGCGAGCTAAGTCACTTCAGTCTGACTCTTGGTGACGCCATGGACAGTAGCCCATCCGGCTCCTCTGTCCATGGGATTTCCCAAGCAAGAATACTGGAGTGGGTTGCCATTTCCCTCTCCAGGGGTACCTCCTGATACAGGGATCAAATGTGAGTCTCCCACATTGGCAAGTGGATTCTTTACCGCTGAGCCACCTGGATAGCCTGCCTGGCACATACTAAGCACCTAATAAATAACTGTTTAATGAATGGATGGACTGAGATTAAGGAGAACTAAGCTCTTCTTCTTGGTCCTTCTTGCAGGCATCCCAGCTTTAGATAAAATCTTTGACCAAGTCTGGATTTACTGATCTCTCAAATGCAGTGACTAGGCAGACTATACCCCTTAAGGCCTGGACCCCCATCTCAATGTGATGACTGTGCCTGCTGCAGAAAGGTGCTCAGAAAACTGCTGAATGCAGGAGGGATTCTCTATGTCTGGGCAGTACCTTGCCCAGGTGCCTGGGCTAGGTGAGGTAGAGTATACTGGTCTTTGTCCCCTGGAGTTCCTAAAACCCTTCTGAATTCCTGGGTGACAGGAGAGTCTCTCATATTTATAATGAGTCCTTCTGTGACTGAATATATGCTAAGGAGGTGATTCCCTGAGGCACCTAGAGAGCCTCAGGATGGGCGGGTCACAGGACAGACCAGGCCATCAGAGGGCTGGAGCTTCTGGGCCCCCTCACCAACCTCCAGGGAGAGGGGGCACTGGAGGATGGGTTATAAAAACTCTTGAACAACGGGATTCAGAGAGCTTCCAGGTCGGTGAACATAGCCAGGTGCCCTCTTCCCTTCAAAAGAACACCGCACAGGCCAAGACACCCGAATTCATGTCTTTGTAGTTACGGCTGGTGCTCCCGCCCCCCTCTCTTTCCCCCTCCCAGATGCCACCTCCACAGCAGCTCAGGGACTCAGAGCTAAAGCGCCCTCTGGAGCCGAATGCAGGGCTGAATGGCCTTCCTTTCCCCACATCCCATGGCTTTTTCACTCGGCAGGTGAATTCTGGTGCTCCTCTTGGCACTAATGCAGAAATCAAAGGAGACTTCCATACAAAGCCCCAACTGATCCCTGAGGGGTTCCTGCTGTACTCAGAAGCTTCGGGAAAGCACAGAGGGTAAGGGCCCTGGGTTTGGTACATTTCACCCGCTGGGTCAGAAAGGACGCCTGGATCTAACATCTGCCCAGGGAAGCAGGCATCTCTCCTGGGAGGCACTTCCCCCACAGTGGAAGAGTTTGTCCTCCGTCTTCAGACTCAAGGAGCTACACACCTCAGAGCTACGAGTCACCTTGCAGACTGCCCCGTCATCACTCTCTTCTTTAATCAAATCTCCTTGTGATGAAGGGGAACCCGTGGACACGGATGTGAGCCAGCTCACTCTGCCAGGACCTCGGTCATTTCCTCCACAGCCCAGGAACCACCCGAGAGCCCGACCATTGCATGAGAGAGACACACGTGTGTGGACTGGGGCTTCACCGGAGTCCCTCACCAACACTGCCACTTCTGGTCCTGTGCGTCCGTCCCTCCGGCGGGGGTGCCAGGTGTGGGCGCCGCACGGGTGAGGCTGGGGAGGGGCCATGACGTGAGGCCTTCCCCACAGGACTGTTCCCCTAGGTGGGGAGAAGAGGCCATGGCCGCCCTGTCTCGATGGCAGAGGAAGTGGAAAACTCACGGTGAAGGAACAAAACACAAATTTTAAGGTAAAAAATAATGGCTCAGATGGTGAAGAATCTGCCTGCAATGCAGGAGACTCAGGATTGATCCCTGGGTGGGGAAGATCCCCTGGAGAAGGAAGTGGCAACCCACTCCAGGATTCTTGCCTGGAGAATCCCATGGACAGAGGAGCCTGGCGGGCTACATACAGTCCATGGGGTTTCGAAGAGTCGGACACAACTGAAGCAGCTAACACTTTCACTTCTGAAAAGAAAGGGTGGGCGAAACTGTGAAAATCATGACCCCCTCCACCATGTGTCCTGGGGGCCCGTGTTCTCCAGGGAAGTCCGGCCTCCACACTCGATGCCTCACAGCTGACCCCAAAACAGGTGCCGCCCGCCTAGGATGGATGGGCCTGTTCAAGGGCTCTGCTGGTGGAGGAGGCCACACCTGCACAGGTGGGCCGCCCCCAGGACCACACTGGATGGAGGAGAATCGCTCCTCATAAAGAGAAGAGCATGCTGAGGGGACTAGGTCATGTTCATGTCACCTCTGCTGGAGTAAAAGGATCCGAAGAACAGAATGGGATCAAGTAATTAGAATGTGGCAGATCCTTGGTCTGACCTGCGGCCAAGAGTGAAAGTCTATGACGGAAGATATCCCAGGGTCTAGGGGTCATCCCGTCACTGGCAAGGTCTCCTGTGGTTCAGCCAGAATGACACCATCCTATTGGCCAAAGAGGAGGAGTTTCGAGATGAACCCTAGCATTGTTACAGCCATCCGGATTCACATTCTAGACCACAGAATGTTTCACGGCGGGGTGAACAACGGCAGGAAGCATCTTACCGGGAGCGCTCCAGCTACCCACCAGAGCTGAACTGCTTCCAGGAGCCGTGCCTCCCTCCGGGCAGAGGGAGGGGTCACATGGGGGGTGCGTGTCACCCCACACAGGCAGGTGCAGAGATGCACTGCCATCTGCGAGAAGCGGAGTCAAGCCTGATGAGCTCCAGTGTGAGCTGTTAGCAAGCTGCCTTTATGACAACAGAGATGCTGCAGAGAAACCAGCGGCCCGCCCCCAAGACCACAGGAACCCACCACTGCTCTGGGGAAGATGCTCCCATCTGTCCAGGCAGGTCTGCTCTGGTTATTACTCGAGACGCAGCTGCTGTTGTTACACATTCACATACCAGGAAAAATACACCCTCTTCCCATTCCTCATGCCAAGGCCCCACTTACCAACTTCATCCCTGATGTTTGCAAGCTCGATTGACAGCTCTTTCTCTTTCACAAGGGCACTTTCACTCTGAAAAAACAAAACGGACACCGAGATTCCCCTCGTTTGAGGCTGGATAAGGACTTTCACATGTTTAATTAATGAATCACATTAAGCAAATATTTATAAGTCGAGTCCTTAAGGAGATAATTTTCTCATTAGATAAGCATATACAAAACTTACAAAGCCAAGTATGATTCATTCATTTGTACCACATTCAAAGCACAAAGCTTGTCATATAATATTAATAATACCCTGTAGTTGCACTTTTCTCTATATTCTACTCTGTGGATATCAACCTATAGTAACTCTCTGCATGTGTACACATTAATCTACTGTTATATATTATTTTACATTTTTAATTATTGTCACTATTAACGAGATTTTTGACCATGCAAATGCCAACGCCATAGCTCTCTTGACAGACAGATGTTTATTTTACCAAGTTTCCTTAAACTTACCCTTTCGTCCATACATGCACGGCCAGCTACCTACTGAACACTGACAGAAAACCTATACGGAAACATTTCTCTTTGTCATAAGATCAACACCACAGTTAGAGGTTTCCAAGTATTTTGTTCCACTCTGTGCACTGGTAGAAGAAGAGGAATACTCCCACTTGAAGTATTATTTACTGCAAAGAATGCCATTTGTCACTAAATGACTGCTTACTTGTTTTCAAATCAAATTCCTATTAGGACATAAAACAGAGAAGCAGTTGAAGATATGAGTCAGCATCAAGGCTTATTTGTTATGATTTTATTATTAATAATAACTAGGAAAGATGTGTTCTGTAAATTCTCTTCCAGTGAAAGATGCCAAAAATACAGGCCTTCAAGGAAAGTTTCTTTCACTCTGTAGAATGCACACCCAACGCAAACACTTCCCAAGAGGGAGTTTTGGTTAAAATGGGTACCAAATATCTAGCACAGATATCATTAAGGCTGCGTGAACACTCTTTCTTTCATAACCTCCTCTGACTTTGATGTCAGCACCTCCAGACAATCTGGGCTGAATGAGAATAGATAGGCATCAAGAGTGTCCCTGTGTCTCCTGCATTTAGACCCTGGTGACATGTGAGCTACTCTGGGCCCATGGCAGGGTCTCAGGTCGTACAAAGGGCATGTGCTGAGCAATACCAGAATTTCATGCCAAAATAAAACTATTTACATCATAAGCTGAGAGCTATTTTAGTCACGAGCATTAACAGTGATTAAGTCACAGTTCTCTTGAGACTAATGCAGCAACGATACACCCTTTGGGGGAAAGTGAGCCCCATCTCAGTCATGAAGCTCCTGCCTCCCACCCCAACCTGCAGCATCCTTGCCCTCCTGGAATTTGAAGGCAGGAGACCACCTCT
>SJYQ01088755.1:0-15056 GCA_006410935.1 Redunca redunca
TTCCTGCCTGGAGAATCCCAGGGACAGCGGAGCCTGGTGGGCTGCCGTCTATGGGGTCGCACAGAGTCCAACATGACTGAAGCGACTTAGCAGCAGCAGCAGACAAACACCCAGGCTTCCCAGGTGGCCCTAGTCGTAGAGAACCCACTTGCCAACACAGGAGATGTAAGAGATGCGGGTCTGACCTCTGGGTCAGGAGGATCCCCTGGAGAAGGGCATGGCAACCCACTCCAGTATTCTTGTCTGGGGAAGCCCATGGACAGGGGAGCCTGGCGGGCTACAATCCAAAGGATCGCAAAGAGTCGGACATGACTGAAGCGACTTGGCACACACGCACGCATACAAAGGACCCATCTCATTGGGGATGATCAATAAATATTGATTTCTTTCTTTTCTCCATTCATTAGATTATAAAATTGTAACAAGTGTCTGAGGCAACTTCTAAGGCTAGGTTGGAGAATAATATTAATAGACTGTGAAGGAATTAGGAAATAATCATACCGGGAAATTTATTTGAGGCAGAAAAATGCTATCCATCTTTATGGTCTAAATGTGTGCATCTATGATCCACATGCATGTACTTGTCACACAAATGTGGAGACTTGTCCATTTCTGAGTTGGTGCCACAAAGGTGCCACAAAGTCAGAGACTTTGTTCAACACAATCCTTCCCAAAGCGTGCTCCTTAAAGCTCCAATCTTATAAATATTTCCTAAATGGAAAACCAAAATGAGCGTTCAGACTCTAAGTTTGGAAATCACAGCATACTGTATCTCTCCCTCAGAAATTTTAATACATGTTAATGGCAAACCTATTTGACCACAGAACCCTTTTCCACTTAACATCTATTATTCATCTTATGAAACTAGTGTCCCAATATGCTGGAAAATGCTGTTGTTAGACTAGTTGAAAACCTACTGCATTTTGACAGTATTCAAAGAGCGAAATTTCTAGTCACTTCTGACTTGACCTCTGTTCCCCCTGGCTTTCTCTCTCAAAGTCATTTCTGCTTTCACGTGTGCTCACTGTGGTTTATTCTACTTAATATAACAAGAAGCAATTTATTCCCGTTTCAGAACATGAGAGCTAGACTCTCATACAGGGGAGGGAAATGACACATTTCCTAAATCCACTGTCCAGCATGAGGAACAAACAGAAAGTGGTGCTTGCACCAATGTGGGCAGACACTAATTTTGGCGCTTAAAATCCCTTAAAAGTTCAACTGCCTGTATTTGACACATCAAAGAGGATTTTATTGGGCACATCAGAAGGCTGATCATTTCAAAAGAGCCTCAGAATCAAACAAGGACATAAAAGTACAATTTATCACTTTGTCAAGGTTCGGCAAGGTCCCAGTCCACAAGCTTAGAGCCCCTAAAGCGAACAGGAGCCATCAATTCAATAATCAACAAGAGTCAGTAGAGACAGTATCAATGAGCTGCAGAATACTGTCATACTTTAAACGGTTGTTGGCCAATGTCTGCCATAAAGTTGGAACTTCTTGCACGACTGGTACATTAAAACATTTTGAAGCTGTAATCAACAAAAGATCTATTTTAGTGTTGGTGTCAAAAGCCTTGTGGGAAGCAGAATTCTAGTTTGGCCCCCAAGATGCCCAGCTCTTGCTATATATACACCTTTCCCCAGTTCTTTAAACACCAATCTAGGTACTGCTAAGAAGGGATTCTGCAGAAGTAATTAAGGTCGTAAATCAGTTGACCTTTCGAAACAGAGATTATCCAGGTGGGTCTCACCTACCCACATGAGCTCTATAAAGCTGAATCTAAAGGTCGAGATTCAAAGAGCAAGGATTCTATGTCCTCATTGGCTTAATGATGGAGGGGGCCATGTGGCAAAGAATGTGGGTCACCTCTAGGAGGTTAGAGTGGCTCACAGCTGACAGTCAGCAAGTTCTAGAGTCACAAGAAACTGAATTCCACCATCAACAAGAACAGTCTTGGAAACAGTTTTCCCCGGAGCCTCCAGATGAAAACTCAGCCCAGATGACACCTTGATTTGAGCCTGGAGATACTCTGAGCAGAGAACCCAGCTCCTCCATGTTGGACCTCCAACCTACAGAACTGGGAAATGGTAACACTGCGGGTGTTATTTGAAGCCTCTGAGCTTGTGGTAGCTTGTTAGACAACAATATAAAACTAAAACAAGTCTCAGTCAACTCAGGGTTAGTCTGGAGAGCATAGGGAGATGATTGTTAAGTAAGGGCAGAATGCAATTGCTATTAGGACCCTCTATTGCTTTTCTTAGTCTGGTTTCTCAGCTGACAGTCAACCATCAGAATTAAAATAAAAAAACACAAGTGGTGGAAATACAAATCAAGACCATGAGAAATCACTTCATACTCAATAGAGTGACTATTAGAAAAAGAAAAAGGACAATAACAAGTGTTGGTAAAGATGTGGGGAAACTGGAACCCTCACACCTTGCTGGTGGGAATGTAAAATGGTGCAGTCACTTTGGAAGACAATCCAACACGTTCTCAACAGGTAAAATATAGAGTTATCATATGACCAAACAATTTTGCTCCTAACTATATACCCAAGAGAATTAAAAACATACAGTCACACAAAAGCTTGAACATGAGTGTGCATAGTAGCATTATTCATAATGGCCCCAAAGTAGAACCAACCCCAATTTCCATCAATGGATGAATGGGTAAATAAAATATTATATATCCACACAATGGATATATATAGCATACAACATTATGCTAAGTGAAAAAAGCCAGATACAAAAGGTCATATACTAGATCAATCCATTTATATGAAATGTCTAGAACAGGCAAATCCATTGAGACAGAAAGTGGTAGATTAGTGGTTGCCAGGAGACAGAGAAGGGAAAATGAGAGCCTAATCATAAGGATGGGGCTCCTTTCTGGAGTGATGGAAATGTTCTAGAATTAGATAATGGTAATGATTGTATAGGGGCTTCCCTCGTGGCTCAGTAGTAAGGGATCTGCCCGGATGCGGGAGATGTGGGTTTGATCTCCAGGTCAGGAAGATCCCCTGGAGGAGGAAATGGGAACCCACTGCAGTATTCCTGCCTGGGAAACCCCATGGACAGAGGAGCCTGGAGCGTCCATGGGGTCGAAAAAGAGTCGGACACAACTTAGTGACTAAACAACAAAAGCACAATGACTGTATAATATAGTGGATATACCAAAAAACTACTGAAAAATGTACTTTAAAATAGTGAATTCTATGTTATGCAAGTTATATTTCCATAAAAACTTAAAGAAACAGAAGTAACAAAAAGCTCATAAATGAAGTGGGTTTTTCCCCAAATACATCAACTCTCTGTATTTTATTCCATCCCCATCTTTTTATTGTGAAAAGTTCCGAACATATAAAGTTGAAAGAATGAATTCCTGAATATCTTCCACCCACATTCAACAACTGCTGACATCTTGTCATATTTGCAATTTGCTTTAATGCCTCTCACTTTCTTTCCACACATGTACATACATGGTTTTTGTTTTTCCTTAACTGGATCATGTGAGTTTGTCTTGCCCACACCACAAGCATAAGTATTTTGAGGGTAAATATTAATAACACCTTTTGCATTCCCCAAGCCATCTAACAATAAACACTGGAGAACAAACACAGTGGGGTGCCTCACTCATCTCCAGAAACACTATTCTCTAGGGCAGTAACCTTCAAACACTGTGTAAGCAACAGAACCCTTCCTTTGGTTGATATCATATTCAGATAAGCTTTGTTTGGATACCTAGAAAACATTTGTGAGGATTAAATGTAGCATGCTCAGTACATGGTGAGTGATCAGTGAAGTGAAGTGAATTGAAGTTGCTCAGTCGTGTCTGACTCTTTGCAACCCCATGGACTCTAGCCTACCAGGCTCCTTCCTCCATGGGATTTTCCAGGCAAGAGTACTGGAGTGGGTTGCCATTTCCTTCTCCAGGGAATCTTCCCAACCCAGGGATCGAACCCGGGTCTCCTGCACTGCAGACAGACGCTTTACCATCTGAGCCAACAGGGAAGCCAGAACCTTATTCACAATCTTAAGTGAAGACTCAGTGCCCCAAGCCAAGGTGATGATAACTGTGAACTTTTTGGCATTTCATTCATGGTATTCAGCTAAATCATCTCTTTTCAATGAAGATTTTCTTTGGAATATACTCTAGATAATAATAACCACTTACATCTATAACATAATACTTTTCAAAGAATTTTCATCAAAAATTATCTAATTTGTGATCACTAGCTGGCATTATTGAGTCACAAAGAAACCAGGTTTTACTAAAATAGTAAGTGGCAGCTTAAGCTTGAGTACAAACAACAGGTCAAAAGAGTCTTCTGAATCAGTTAAGTTAGTTAACGCAGTAAAATTGATGTTCTAGGGTTATCATCTAGTACAGAGACAATAGCTAGGGTTTGTTGACTGGTGGGGAGCGCAGGTTTGCTATGATTTATTAGGGATTTCTGCCATGATGCTGGACATTCTCTATTCCGAATGGACATGTCTTCCACGTCTGATCTAGATTTACAAGTGCAGCATGAACGCAGAGTAGAGGCCTGACCAGTCAAAAAGCAATTTCAATAATGACATCTGGGTTCTCACTAAACGTCCTTCCCCGTGCCTGACTTTTTCTTTCGGGTATCGTTTTACTGCTTACCTCTGCAACCTCCCACCCACGCTGCTCTCCCACCACCCTTTCTCTGTTACCCAGATGACAGGAACCAGAGAGTGAACACACAAAAACATCATGCGGTATCATTGCAACCAAATTCTAACACGCTGGTTACGAGTGCCTGGAAGCATGAAGAGATGAATAAGCATCATAAGGAGTGAAACTTCCCTGCCCTTCCCCCCTCAGCTTGAAATAATTCAGCATTTCTTCCTTTCCTTCTCTAGGAAGTGGCTTCCAGGTACAATTCCTCAAACAGGGCAGATTTCTAAACATATCTACATCAGAACCTCATTCACAATCTTAAGTGAAGACTCAGTGCCCCAAGCCAGGGTGATGATAACTGTGAACTTTTTTGGCATTTCATTCATGGTATTCAGCTAAGTCATCTCTTTTCAATGAAGATTTTCTTTGGGAATACACTCTAGATAATAATAACCACTTACATCTATAACATAATACATTTCAAAGAATTTTCATCAAAAATTATCTAATTGATTCTCATTTTAGAGAAGAAAATTCAGATGTTGAAGCATCTGGGAAGTTGAGTGAACTCTCTGAAGTCACACAGGATGGTACAGCATGGTCCAGTGTCTCTCCCAAGAACATTCTTTGGGAGTAGCAGAAAGAGGCTGGCCCACCTACCAGCTCCATGAGAAATACTGGCAAGATAGCAAAACTCACTGAGCCTCGATTTCCTCTTCTGTAAAACTTCAAAAGTTATAGCGACCTTTTAGTCTTGATATGAGAGGTAAAGATGTATAAAGTGCCTATCCCCTTGTGGAATGCTGAAAAGTGGCCCTCCAAAGGTATATATTTACTTCCTAAGTCCTGGAATCCGTGAATATTATGTCATATGGCAAAAGATATGATTAAGCTGAGGATTTTGAGATGGGAAGGTCATCTTGGATTAACCCGGCAGGCCCTAAATACAATCACATGTTTCTAGAAGAGAGAGGCAGGGGGAGATTTGACACTGGCACACAGAGGAGAGAAAGTGATGTGAAGACAGAAGCAGAGATTGGAGCGGTGTGGAACACAAGCCAAGGAACGCTGGTGGCCACCAGACGCTGGAAGAGGCCAGGAATGGATTTCCCTTAGAATCTCTGCAGGGAATGTGGTCCTGCCAACACCCTGATTCTGGACGCACACATGTGTACTGTGTGAACAAGCGCATGCTGGTGCCTGTCTAGCAGTGTCGCTGGGAGGACAGAACGGGATGATGCCTCTCCCAGGTCTGGCACAGTTTCTGGCACATCGCTCTCATGCAGCAGCTGTGGGATATTATCTCAGTAAGGAAAAGCCATCGTCTCAAAGTAAAACTCAGACTGAAGGTAGAAACCTAGGTGAGTTTCCTGTTGCTGCTGTAGCAAATTACTACGAACTGAGTGGCTCGCAGCCACACAAGTCTACCGTCCTGTCATTCTGGCGGTCGGTAGTCTGAGAGGGGTCCTCAGGGCTGCCTCCCTTATGGATGCTATGGGGAGAACCTTCTTCCTTGCCTTTTCCGGCTTCTAGAGGTCCCTCGTGCTACATGGCTCTTGGCCCCACTTCACTGCTGCCCCCACTTCCATGGTCACACTGTCTGGGACTCTGACCTTCCTGCCTCCCTCTGATGAGAACCCTTGTGATCACATTGAGCCCGTCTGGATAATTCACACTAATCCCCCCATCTCTAGATTCTTACCCACATCTGCAAAGCCCCTTTCATCACATAAGGCAGCAGATTTGCAGGTTTTGGGAATTAGGTGGTGGACAATCTGAGGGGCCATTATTTTTCCTTCCACAGAAAACCTCAGTGCTTTGCTTCTCCCATTAGAGGGCAAAGAAGTCCTCTAAATGGACCTGCTGTTTTCCTTTTCTTTTTAATTGAACATAGTGGGGAAAGATGGAAATCTGCATTTCAATACAATATTTATACTCAGCAGACAAGTTTACATGTTCAGGAGCTTATTTAAATTAGGAGACTTAGAATCAAACACGCAGATCACTTACCTCATACACACAAAAATGGGATGGAAAGAGGACCCTAGATAATGTTCATCACTTTCTTTTAAAACCATGGACACCGATCACACACAGCAGCATTTGTGCAGCAGCTTGTCAGCAGCTCATGTAATCAATGGGAACATTCATCCCAACAATATGTCCAGCCATCTACTTTCCATGACATCACTGTTTCTTTCCATAGAAAAGAACTCTGCAAACTTTCCCAAAGGAACACGTTTTGGCTCTCTCCCTGCTAATTTCTCTCATCTTTTGCTTTCTTTCTTTCTGTGAATCTTCTGAGCCAGACGGTCCCAGTTTCGCGTGTATCTGCAGCCTCTGTGCCCCACTGTCTGTCCCTTCCTTCCTTCCTCTCTCTGACAAAGCTGCCTCTCTCTCTCCACCTCTGCCTGGAAAAATCTTCTCACTAACTCGGATGTTCAAACCCGACATACAAAGGGGAGAGAGGGTGTCTAATGTTCGAGGTATTTAAGACAACCTGAGAGAGGACAGAAGCGGCTGCCTCGGGTAGTTCGGGGAATGAGGGGCATAGGAAGTCACTGCCATTGGGTATATGATTCCTATCATGAGCCTTGCACAGCTTTGTGAATAGATTAAGAAACCACTGATCTGCACACTTTTCATGGGTGAATGATATCTCACCCATGAAATAGAATGATATCTCATCCATGAAATATTTTTAAAAATAGAGCTTTTTTTTTTTTAAAATAAAATACTGATTGATGGATTTGGCTGTGCCAGGTCTTAGGTGCAGCGTGTGGGATCTCTGATCTTCATTGTGGCATGCAGAATCTTTTAGTTACAGCATGTGAACTCTTAGGTGTAGCATGTGGCATCTAGTTTCCTGACCAGGGATCAGACCCAGACCCCCTGCTTTGGAAGTGCAGTCTTAGCCCCTGGACCACCAGGAAAGTCCCAATAGAGATATGAAAAAAAAAAAAGAGAGAGAGAGAGAGAGACAATCTAACAGGCTCAATTAGTAAGAGTAGGTCTTCTTCCCTTAGGAATAGTGCCTGTTTTCAGTATATGTAGTAGGCTCTGTGTCCACTGGAGGAGACGGTCAGGTTAATGGACTGTGACGCAGTGACAAGGTAAGAGTTATGACACAGGGAAGCAGAGAGTTTCAGGAATACAACAGGAACCAGCAGACCTGAGCTGCATCTAGCCTGTCTGTCCCAGTGAAGCCAGAAATCCACCCCTAGTAAAACCGTCTCTGACCCCCGACACCATTCACAATGTCCCCTTGCCTCACTGCACCATACCCTCCACTGCCCTACTAGTTCACCAGTGGCTGGGTTCCTGGGTCTGCTCCTGGTCTCTGCCTGGCTACTCTGCCTAAGCCAGTGAGGTAGGCCAGGCTAGGGCACTCTTCCCAGCATAGGTGACACTTCATCTCAGCCTTGAAGGACACTTAAGAGGTAGCCAGGTGAAGAAAGGACAGAAGAAAGCAGTCCAAGCCAAGGATGCACCTGTGCAAAGACACGGGCGTTAAAAGCACATTTAGTCAAATTCAGGAATTATAAGTAGTTTGTGTGGCCAGGCCATAAGGAGGGTGCACACCATGGACAGGGGAGTAGAAGAAGCCACACAATTGATGCCATGCTGAGGAGTGTGGACATTACGCTGAGGGTTATGGGCACTCTTCAAACACCTATGAGAGATGTGACTGTTCGTAGCAGCACTATTCACAAAAGACATAAAGGGAAAGAAACTCAAATGTCCATCAACAGATGAATGGATAAACCAAATGTGGTGGGTCCTTGCAATGAAGTACTATCCAGCCACAAGAAGGAATAGAGCAGTGACACAGGCTACAACACAGATTAACTTTGAAGTCATTATGCTAAGTGGAAGAAGCCAGATATAATGAACAAATATTGTACCATTTCATTTGTATGAATTATCTTGACTAGGCAAATTCACAGAGACTGTAAACACATCAGAGAACACCAGGGGCTAGTGTTGGGGTTAGGGATAGAAGGTTACTGCTTCCTGGGTACGGGATTTCCTTTAGGGGTGATGGAAAAGATTGGAAAGCAGACTATGGTGATGGCTGCACAACGTGATGAATGTAATTAGTGTCACTGAAGTGTAAACCTTAAAATGGTCAAAACAGCGTATTTTATGTCTGTATATTTCACCACAGTCTCTCTCTCTTTTTTTTTTAATTTAAGTATGAGAAACACAAACGTTCATACAGTATTACTCAGAATAGCCAAAAGGTGGAAGCAACCCAAACGTCCATCAGTAGATGGGCAGACAAGCAAAATGTGGCATGTCAATACAAGGCTAAAAAGGAATGAAGGGCTGACATCTGCTATGAATGGATGGACCTCCAAAACATATGCCAGGTGTAAGAAGTCAGATACAGAGAGTCACATACTGTATGATTCCATTTATATGAAATGTCCAGAACAGGTAAATCCATAGAAATAGAGAGTAGACTCAATATCTGTAAGAGGCGAGGGGAAGAGGCACGGAGAGCTACTTCTTAATGGGTATGAAGTTTCCTCTGGGGCAGCGGAAGTATTTTGGAACTAGATAGAGATGATGGTTGCGCAATGCTGTGAATACACTGAACATAAGTGAATTATATATACTCTAAAAATTGATTAAGCTTATGTTTGCAACCCTTTGGACTATAACCCACCAGGCTCCTCTGTCCATGGGATTTTTCAGGGATGAATTTTACCTCAATTTTTTTTTTTTAACATATCAGAGGAAAAGCTTCCTGATCCAGTAAAAATCTGTCCCACAATTTGAAGGATTTACATCACTGAGCAGAACCCAAAACCTAAGGCAGGGTCTCCACTCTGAAACAACATTTTCTTAATTCCTCAGGAACCCCTGTCAACCAGTCTAAAGAGGAGAGCCCGGGCACTTCAGCCTACAATGCAGCAGCTTCCAAACTGAAACCAAAGATAGGAGTTGAGAAAAGAAGCAGATTCTAGGTCATTTCCAAACAGCAAGTCCTGCCTGCTCCCTTAGAACCACAAAACAGAAGTGAAAGTGCATTCGATCAGTCATGTCGGACTCTTTGCGAACCCATGGACTGTAGGCCACCAGGCTCCTCCATCCATGGAATTTTCTAGGCAAGAGCACTGGAGTGGGTTGCCATTTCCTTCTCCAGGGGATCTTCCTGTTAAAGGGTCACGATCTGATCTGCCTGGGATGAGGGCAGTTGGGTCTGTGTTTGGAAAGCATTGCAGGAAATACCTGCTATCTAGAACTATCTAGAAATAGTTCTAGAGAGTGCAGGGCCACCATGGACTCCTTTTCCCAGCCCTCCTGTCCACCAATGTACTACTTTTAAAATTCCCTCTAGATAATGATTTATTTCCACCCCTGGCTTTTAATCTTTCTTCTAAAACCACAATCTTATTCCTTCTAGTTCAATGAGTTGAGGAGGAACTCAGCAAGGGCTTCAGAAGATTCTGGGGTTGAGAGTGAAGTTAACGGGGCTCCGCACACCAGAGCCCTGGCTTGGTTCCTCATGTTCCTCGAGTCCTCGAGTCTTTACAAGAAGCAGGGGCATTAATTTTTCCCTCTGCATGAATGAGGCCACCCACGGGCCCCAGATGTACAGAGGCAGCGGTGAGGGAAAGCTGAGCCACGCAACTTACTCACAGCTCCAGTGGTCTCAGTACAGAGCAGCTTTAAGGGTCGAGGAGAGGATTAACAAGAAAGCAGAACAAAGAGAAATTGGGATGATTTTTGTAATGTTTACATTAAGAATTTCAACTGCCTTGTGATACTCTACCATAGCTCTCAACTGAGAGATGCTTGGCTATATGACATTTTTAGTTGTTACCACTAGGGAGGAAGGGGCTACTGGCACCTACTGGACAGAGGTCGGAGGCTGCTCAGCATCCTACAATGCACAGGACAGCCCCTGCAGCAAAGAATAATCCGACCCAGAATGTCAGTAGTGCCAAGGCTGAGAAACTCGGATATACCACATCTACATTAAAAGACTGCTTTATTTTGGTTTTTTGAACATACAGTAGTCAATAAGAAAAGAGAATTTTACGCATGAATACATAAATAGGATCTCAAATGCTTAGCCAGAGTATTTCCTAATGATAACATTCCTAAAATAAAAAATTAAATAACACAGGACCTTGAAAACTTCCTCTTTTTCTTCATTAATCTACAAGGCTACAGACTAGGGATTGTTTACATATGTGTCTAAAACGCTCACATTAGGAAAAGCTTTGCCATGGAGGAAATCTAAATGGGATTCTGGGACTCTGAGCTCTATTTCCAGATGAATAAGATGGCTTCTGTCCCTAGGTGCCACACAATGTGAGAAATTTTCTAATAGTAATGCAAAAATGCTTATAAATATAGGCAAAGACGTGATTCCCTTCTCCTGGGGTCTTCAGAAAAAAGTACCCAAGAAGGCAGATTTTGAACTTGGCCCTCTAGTAATTTTTCAAGAGAATAAAATGAGGAAGAACATTTGAGATGAAGAAAGAGCTAAGACACTGCTATGTACTGAATTGTGTTCCCCCCAAAGGAAATGTTAAAGTCATAATCTCCAGAACCTGAGGATGCAACCTTATTTGGAAATAGGGTCATCACAGATGTAACAATTAGATCACACTGGAGTGTGCTGACCCTTAATCCAGTATGACTGGTGTCTTTATAAGAAAAGAAGAAACACAGTCACACACAGGGAGAATGCCATGTGAAGACAGAAGTGGAAACTGAGGTATGCGGTTGCAAGCTAGGGAATGCCAAGGACTGCTGAGAACTACCAGCAGCTGGAAGAGGCAAGGAAGGATTCTCCTTCCTTGGGAAGGGGGGCAGTGTGAAGCCTTCCCTGTGCTATCTGGGGAAGCAAGACCCACAGGTTCCAGCAGCAGAGAGGAGCTCAGTCCTTAATACCAATGAACAAATGGTATTAATACCAATGAGCAAATGGCCCCGGGACTCTTCCTGACCTTTTAAACCCTCTGCCAGATGCCATGGCTCAGTTCTGACTCAGGAACCACCTGCGACAGTGGGACCTTGGGCTCCTCTTGCTCACCCATTCCCCAGAAGAGGTGACAGAGAGAGTGTGGCCCTGCCAACTCTTTGATTTTTAGACTGCAGCCTCCAGAACTGTGAGAAAATAAGCTTCTGTTGTTTCAAGCCACCCAGTTGGTGGTACCTTATTACAGCAGCCCAAGGTAACTAACGCAGGCACACGAGAGTTAAATAACATAAAATCCCTTCATTTTGAACAAACAACTGGATAATTGTTTCAATTAATGTGGTGGTGAGTAACAGAAGAGTCAACGTTGAAAAGACACCACAGTACCTGTCACGTCTTTCTTGACGGCTGTATGGAGGAGGTGTGACTGTGGGAGCTGTGAAGAAGGATGAACGTGATAGAAGGGAGATGGTTTGATGAGCTGAGAATTATGCTAAGGAAAGCTGTAAATGCTAAGATGAGAGGCAACATGCAGAGTAGCATCAACGCCAATTCTCGACTCAACTATCGACTGGGAAATTTTTGAACCCTGGATATCAGTAGTGTCATGGATAAAAAAAATATTTAAGGCTTTAAAGTCAGGATTAGAATCAAAAAGGAAGAGATAACTGAAAAGGAGGAAGAAGAGAGGGTAATCAACAAATGGAAACAAATAAATACAATTCCATACTTATAATACCAAAAAGCATGAAATAAAAGGTTTTTTTAAGTATGTACACAACCTGTACATTGGAAACTACAAAACACTGCTCAAATAAATTTTAAAAGACTAAAATAAATGGATTGATATACCATGTTCATGGATGGGTAGGGTCAAATTATTAAGAGGTTGATTCTCCCCAAACAGATTTAACATGACCCCAGCCAAAATTCCAACAGAGTGTTTAATAGAAACAGGCTGATCCTAAAATTTATGTGGAAATGCAAATGACCTAGAACAGACAAAATAGGAGACATAAGAGATGCACGTTCAATCCCTGGGTGGGGAAGATTCCTTGGAATAGGAAATGGCAACCCATTCTAGGATTCTTATCTGGGAAATCCCATGGACAGAAGAGCCTGGTGGGCTACCGTCCGTGGAGTCACAAGAGTCAGACACGACTTAGTGACTAAGCAACAAACGAAAGAAGGTATACAATGACCAGTAAACACACGGAAAAGAGCTCACTGGTCACCAAGGAAACGCAAATAATAACCACAGTGAGATACCACCACGTCCATTAGAAACGGCTACCATTAAAAAGACTGATAAGACCAAGTGCTGATGACACAAAGCACCCAGAAGCAGACACTGTTGGTGGGGATGTGAAAATCGCACATCTACTTTGGATAAAAGGGCTGGCAGTTTCTTAAGAAGCAAATATATACCTACTGCACAACCCAGATACTCTTAGGTATGTATCCAAGAGAAATGGAAACATATGTCCACACAATCTCATACACAGATATTTATAAGAACTTTTATTCGTAACATCCAAATCTGGAACCAACCCAAATGCCCATCAACTAGGTGAATCTATAAACAAATTGTGAAATGCTGTTCAACGGTAAAAGGAAATAAACTACTGATACATGTAACAATGCGGCTGAATCTCATAAACCAGTAAAAAGAAGGCAGACACAAGAGTACGCACTGTTTGATTCCATTACATGGAATTATACAAATTGTAAAAGTGGAGTGACAGAGAGCAGATCAGTCGTTGCCTGAGGGCAGAGGTGAAAGGGGACTGACTTCTTCCAAAAGCTGGAAGGGATTTGGAGGGGTGGAGTGTTGGAAATATTCTATACTTTGATTGAAGTGACGGTTATCCGGTTGCAGACATTTGTCAAAACGTCAACCCATACACTTAAAATGAGTGCTGTTTATTGTGTGAAAATTACACCTCAATAAAGTTGACTAAAAGAGTAATAAAGGTGAAGTCAAAGATCTCCTTGGTACTTTGGAAGTGTAAGGAGACTTGGCTGGGTTGCGGTTTAATTCTGCTTGGTGTTACAGCAGGCGACATGATTCCGGCGTTTTGTTGACATGCAGCTAGAGACCAGGACTCTGAGTTTTTCTCCGCTGACTTATGTGTGTGTCTTTCCAGTGCTCAGTAAATGATGACAGTAACAGGTTTGAGATCAATTCTCATCTTGTGTGCTCTGCAGCAGGGAACTCTGATTGTGATTCACAACATTCTCTCAGTGTCAGCTTCTCTTTGAAAACACAGAGAGTGAAAAATGTGTCCTTTACTTGAAAGAGGGAGGCCAGTTTGGGTAAGCACCAGCCTGAGTCAAGAGCTGCTAAGCACAGGCTCTGACTGGGAAGAGTTGTGACACTCACTCTTCCTCGCCGATCTGCAAACCAGGAGCCCTGGTGGGGCCTGCTGGACTCCGCGTGAGGAACCTGACCTATTGGGAGGTGACAGTCTTATTGATTGATTCTCTCCCACCTCGGCTCATGTCACAGACTCACAGGGCCTGTCAGCACCAAAAAAATGCCCACAAGTTTCCCCCCATTCTCAGGCCTCATGCTATATAAGCCTAAAGCATCCTGCAGGTGAGAGGATGGCTTGTCCTACACCTTGGGTAACCAACTGCTGTGCTGACAGCAAACAACTTCGTGAGCTGTTGAAAGAGCGAGGGACGACCGGAGGCCCAGATGCGGACGATCCAAGAGCCAGTGTCCATCCACCTATCATCCTGGGGCCCAAGCGGCCACCGCATGAGGGCCCTGATGACCAGGGAGAATCCAGCAGGTGTCACAGGACCAGTCAATAAGATCAGTATTTAGTCTATCTGGTGCTGCTAGCAGGGAAGCAAAGGACGAGGCGGCAACTTCTGCCTCGGCTACCCAGGGATTCAGTCCACCTCCCCACGTCCCACTCCACTCCATACCTCCCATGTGTATTCTTTGATTTAGATAATTCTCATTGCCTCAAAAGCCTGCAAAGTGCTATTTTTAACACTGCTTCAGGACAAGTTATCGATATGTGTCCCTAAGATAGAATATTCTGGAGCCACCAGTGTTCTCTTCCGTTTCAAGTTCTTATGGCCTCTGTTTCTCTACCTAGAAACTCAATCTCTGCCCTCATTCCACCCTGTCCCATTCTTTGAGTTAAATGTCTATCTCCCTACAAGACGGAAAGCGCTCTGAGGACAAGTGCTTTGTCTCTCTTCTTCCTTGTTAGACAACAGAGCTGAGCTCACTGACTGGTATATAATCAATATTCAGTAGCCTAACCGCCCCCCGCCTCAACCATATTCCCTGCTGGGGGGCAGTGTGAAGCCTTCCCTGTGCTATCTGGGGAAGCAAGACCCACAGGTTCCAGCAGCAGAGAGGAGCTCAGTCCTTAATACCAATGAACACTTGCAAATGGCCCCGGGACTCTTCCTGACCTTTTAAACCCTCTGCCAGATGCCATGGCTC
>SJYQ01089088.1:0-95098 GCA_006410935.1 Redunca redunca
AGGAGGGAACGCGAGGCAGACGGCACTTTAGGGCGGTAGGCACGGGGGCTCTGATCCTGGGGTTCTGCCAAGCTGGTCCTCTGGAGGGACACGTGCGGCAGGGCCACGTGAGGGGCGGGAGCCGCGGGAGCCCCTGCCTGCTTCCTCTGTCGAGAAAACTGAGTGTCTGAGTTATAAAGATCTCAGTGGAAGGCCTGCAGAGTTTCCTAAATAGATAGGACTCTCAAAGGGTGGAAAGGAGTTATAAAAATATACAACATATTATGTTTTTTACTCTGGCATATTTTGCATTTTTTAAGAAAGCAATTAGTAATTATCTGACGTTGGGTGGCAACAGGAGAACGGTGGCTGATTCATAAATTACAACTTTATGTAAAATATCAGGGGGGCAAATCCCTAATTTTCCATTAAAATTCTGGTAACTTTAAGTACTTTCCAAAAATAGACCATTTCCATTGGTTTAAATAATGGATCTGGAGATGAATGAAAGACTATTCCTAAAAAACTGATGCATTTAGGCGCTTAATAACGGAAATGAAGTGTTTTTTTTTACCAACTCTCTGTTTTTGGTTTTCTTTTTGTTTCTTAATGGATGATGGGGGGAAAAAAAATCAAATTGTGTTGTCCCAGGTCAGAAGGAAGCACTTCGGCGTTTCTTCACGTTTGTTCCACCTGTCCTACATCACCGGGAAGCGGCTGAGGGCCTGCCTCAGCTTTTCCGCAATCTGGTGGGAAACAGAACAACATGAGATGTCTCCCATCATGACCCTGTGGTTCTCTATTATTTCCATCTCTTCTCAAACACTCCAAACATTTCAAATCCTGGCACTGTTAAGATGCTCCTAGTCCCTCCCAGCCCCAACTTAGCCTCTGAGCAGTGGAAGGGGAAAGTGTTAGTTGTTCAGTTGTGTCCGACTTTTTGTGACCACATGGACTGTAGCCCGCCAGGCTTCTCTGTCCATGGGATTCTTCAGGCAAGAATACTGGAGTGGGTTGCCATTCCCTTCTCCAGGGCATCTTCCTGACCCAGGGATCAAACCCAGGTCTCCTGCATTGCAGGCAGATTCTCTACGTCTGAGCCACCAGGGAAGCCCTATAAAAGTGAAAGTGTCCGGGCAGCAGCATGCCTGCTAAGTTGCTTCAGTTGTGTCCAACTCTTCGCAACGTTAAGGACAGGCTCCTCTGCCCATGAGATTCTCTGGGGAAGAATACTGGAGTGGGTTGCCATTTCCTTCTCCAGGGCATCTTCTTGACACAGGGGTCAAACTCACATCTCTTACATCTCCCGCATCGGCAGGCGGGTTCTTTACCGCCAGCGCCACCTGGCAGTGGAGAGACCTTCCTAAATTCCCAGATGGGACTGCTGGCAGCGGCGCACGGCTCAAAGGAAGCCCAGCTCCTCCCAACCACGCGGCGTCACTTCTAGACCACCAGCCTGTTCTCCCGGGATCTGGTCTCCGTGCTGGGCCCAGACTCCCTGCCTTTCCGGACACCTATGACCTCCTTAGACGGGCCCTGCTGCTGCAGTGTGGAGACAGGCTGACCTTCAGCTTGCCTCTGAAACCACCTGTTTCCACCACACATGGACAGTATGCACGGAGCACATGAGCCACGGCTCCCTTCCAAGAACCCATGCAGCAGATACGCGAGTGGTGTGCCCACCCACAGACAAGAGGACACGTGTGTGGACGTGAGTCTGGAGCTTGCCGACCCCTGAACATACAGGAGATGGCACCATGGAAACAGTGGAAAACTTAGTAAGAAATATGGCGGCCAACATGCGGTCAATCGTAATAAGTTACAGAACTTGTCTTTGAGGCCTGGGTTTCCATTTATGGGCTAGATCTCTGTTCTCTGTACACCCTGGTAAAGGGCAAAATTGCTCTGCAGAGGTGTGAATGTCTACATTTTCATTACTGGTTCCTGAATGGGACCATCTGAGGCTTCACTCCCCCTCTTGCTTTTGTTTTCCTTCTGAAATCCCTCTGGCACACTGCGAAACCCTCGCTCACACACAAAGCCGGCCTATGCAGTCCCGCGCGGTGCCAGGCGCCTTCCCCAGCTGAGCCGGCAGGGTGACCTCATCTCACAGTGTCCCCTGTGCAGGGAGCGGTGGGGACTGAACAACAGGGGCTTCTTGGGGGCTCACCACCAGCATCCCGCACCCTTCCTTCTTGAAAAAAAAAACAACCCCCTCTTTAGCCCAGTGTTCTTCAAAAGGAAAACGCAGATAAGGTTAAAAGAGATTGGAAAAAATATCCCTGCTCAGTATTCCGCCTCCTTTGGCTTACTGAGAAGTGAAGTTGCTCAGTCATGTGCGACTCTGCGATTCCATGGACTGTAGCTTACCAGGCTCCTCTGTCCATTTGATTCTCCAGGCAAGAACACTGGAGTGGGTTGCCATTTCCTTCTCCAGGGGATCTTCTGGACCCGGGGATCGAAGCGGGGTCTCCCATATTGCAGGCAGACACTTTGCCCTCTGAGCCACCAGGGAAGCCCGTTA
The DNA here is from genome assembly GCA_006410935.1 of Redunca redunca. Lineage (NCBI taxonomy): Eukaryota > Metazoa > Chordata > Mammalia > Artiodactyla > Bovidae > Redunca > Redunca redunca. Next base: position 2,504 of record SJYQ01089088.1, read on the forward strand.
GTTGGCTCATTACTTAGGGTTAAAAACCACAGGCACACTAGCTTCAGAGAGAGCTCCGGCGGTGCGCAGGGAGCCTGGGGGACGGGCCGACTCACCGTCTCGTAGAACTGCGCCTGCTGCTCCAGGTACAGGCGGATGACGCTGTTGTAGTCGTAGATCCGGTTACTGTGGAAGTGATTCATCTCGGCTGCAATCAAAACCAAGACATCGGTCAGTGACCCCCGGACTGCAAATGAACACAGCTGTGTCTCTGGTCCAGTTATGACTCATCATTAGCCAGGCTGCCCGGTGGCAGTTCCTGACGAAAATGCTATAAAGAGGCTAGAAAAACAGTAACGGGTAACGGCAAAAACACTTTTCCCTAAACGGACGATTACTGTTGATTTGCATGTTAAATCTTCTAAAGCCCAACATGATCACCCAAATGACAGCTCGTTTGAGCAGGAAACTGACTTGGGCCCACTGGCTACCAACGACCTCAGTCCAGAATGTCAAGTCTGTTCACAGGGGCCCTCGCGAGCTGCCCACTGGGCACCACGTCCTCTGCTGCAGTGACTGTCCAGGCTGCGGGCTTCCTCGGGCACCTCTGAAAGGCTGGGCAGGCAGTGAGACTTGAGGAAGGCCCTCTTCAGAGCAGCTGATGTCTGATGCTGACAAGCACCAGGACTGCCAAAACTCGGCCTCTTCCCAGGCAGAGGGTCAAACGCCCATCCTTTGTGCTTGCTGGATGTCTCGACTCAGCAAATGAACCCCTTCTCCAACTCTGCCTCTCAGTGCCACCCCCATCCCATCACCAGTATCGGAGAGGCCTTCCTTATCAGGCCCCGTATCACCTCTGCCTTTTCCCTACACGCCACACCTACAAAGCCAACTGTTGCTGGCATAAATTCCTGTGAAGAGCTCACTGTTGTTTTAGATTGTTACCTGAAGTTGTACAACACTTTCATTCAACTGTTTGGATAACTCCAAACACAAGGTCAGGACCAACTTACCCATTCAAAACCCTTCCAAGCCCCGAGCGTCACTCAGGCCTCCCTGTTTCTGCCCTGAACTGTCCCCATTCTGGAAACCTTTCACACATTCTTCCCTTCTCCTACTTCCTCCCTAGTCCTGAGGATCCTTTGGAAAAGCCCATAAGTACCCTTCATTCTCTCCCCCAGCACCTCATCTTCTTTGGGTCCTCAAAAACCTCAGACGGTAGGAGCCAGGTCTCCAGCTGGGCTGTCAGAACATTAGCCCCCAACCTGCATCCCCACCTCCGTCACTAGCAAATCCTCTTCCTTGAGCAGCGTTTTTTCTGTTTGTTTTTCCATCAAAACCTCTTCATGGCTTCCAAACATCCACAGCAAGTCTAGACTCTTCTGCCTGGCTTTTGAGGGCCCCCAGAGTCTCTAAAGTCTCCCCCGAACCTGCAAGTGTGTTTTATTCCCAAAGGCCAATGACGACATCTGATCCCATTGTGTTTTGTGTGCTTTGTTCCTACTAGAACATCCTTCCGCTCCCTCCTTGGCCCATGTATTCCATCCATCCGCCAAAACACGAAAAATCCATTCACTGCTCTTATCTGCTGGAAAAATTAGTATTTTCTTTTTAGTAACGGTCAAACCATGCCAAAAATGATATGTCCAAACTCCCTTCGCATTCTATAGTCTTGGGGCCTGCAGGTTACATACTGCTAAGACATGTGGATTCGGGAATCTAGTCTGGATAGATTAAAGGTTATGAAAGGAATCTTCAGGGTCTCCAAGAAGAAATAAAAACGTACAAGTTTAATCACGTTGTCATTTATAGTTATGTCAGGTAAATACATGAAAAACTAAATATAAATATTACAGCTTTTAACACTGGGATCCCACAAACAACAGGCTTAGGAAGATATTTTGAATCAGTTCCTATTAACTGCTGTTCATACTGGAATTTCTCTCCAGCAAGGAAAATAGAAAATTTTCTTGGAAAAAAATCTCCACTAGCCACACACAGACCTTATCGTTCTTACCTTGCAAAGCGTAAGACATTGTCCCAACCCGCTTCACCATGTTCTGTTTGTCCTGGGGGGTGATCTTACTAGTTGCAACCAGTTTATCACTTTCTTTCACTTTTTCTATTGCTCCCTGTGAAATACAAAATGTGGTGGTATTAATAAAAACAAATCTAAAGGGATTGGTCATTAGTTGAAAATGTAACAAAGCCAACATATTCTATAATTGTCTTGCTACTGAATAGGAGAATTTCCCCACAAAATGAGAACATGAGGAACACATCTCACTGTAACTTCCTGTAAGTCACTTGGAAACAAAAATGCTGCTATTCCTGTAAAATATAGCTGAGCTGAAACCTACCCTTTTATGCTACAGCAAGGCTGAAAACTAAACAGCACTCTTTATCTGCAATACGAGGAAGTCATTGTCAGGTGAGAGTGGTACCTGACTGGAAAACAGGCACTAGCTTTAGGAGTCATTTGATCTGGGACAGCCTAGCGTATACGCCTGCACTCTTGCAGAGCATTTCATAAGCTGGCGCCTCGCTGTGCTGATAAGCTTTACTGTGATTTCTGTAAGAAGCTCTGGACTAACTTCAAATTAATGCTGAGGTAGAAACAGCTGTAAAAGTTGCCAAGCACTTCCCACACTTGTGCCATCGCATGGCTCATGGGCGCTGTCTGGGAAGAACTCTACGCCTGTGTACAAATCAGGTTCCCCACCTACAACTCTCAAGGCAGGCACAAATTCCTACAACAAGCTAACTGCTCTGAGGTTTTTTTTTCTTTTTTGAGATTTTAATTTTATTTTTTTATTCCCACCCACCTCCATTTACAGCAAGGTAACTGACAGATAACATTATATTAGTTTAAGGTGTACAACATAATGAATTTGAGACATGTGTATAATGCAAAATGATTACTACCATAAATATGTTAAGATCCATCACCTCAGTGAGTTATAAACTATTTTTTTCCTGTGATGAGAATTTTTAAGATCTACTCTCCCAGCAGTTCCACCTGTGGGTATATACCCAAAGAAAACAAAAACAGTGTCTCAAAATAAACCCAAGCACATCACAACACCCTAAGGTATGACAGCCGATAAAACACCCACAGTAATGAGGTTTGAAAGAGATAAAAATGAACCAGGATCAAAATCTGAGGACACTCCAAACCAATCTTTATTTGGTTTTAAAAAAGAACCTTTATGATGGGAACTATATAGTTTTCCTTTCTAGTAACGTAAACAAATAAAATAGTCATTGACCATTCTGATCTTAATTGGGAGAGACTTTGTCAGGCTCGGGGACAGGACATCTGATTTCACCTGGACAGGAAAGGCCCTGGGAGGACTTGCCCACGCAGTGTGCAGGGAGGGTCTCGCTGATGAGGGTAAGACTCCTGACATTGACGTGAACACCAGATACCATGATAACTACATCTGTGACCTGACCTAAGTGTATCCATAAAGGAATATCTATCATCCTTTTAGTTCCCTCCAAATAATCTTTCTACAGGACAGAAGAGACTCAACAACCACTCAGGCATCTAAATGTGACAGGACCTCACCATGTCAGCCTGCCGAGCCGCTCCGGGTTGGTTTTGGAGTGGAGCTCCTAAAGGGTGTGTGTGTGCGCGCGTGTGTGTGCGTGCATGTGTGGTGTGTGCGTGCATGTGTGCTGTGTGCGTGTGTGTGGGGAGGGTGTGAGTGGGGGCTGTGTGTATGTGTGGGGTGTGTGTGCATGTGTGTGTATGTGTGGGGTGTGTGTGCATGTGTGTGGTGTGTCTGCGTGTGTGCGCGCGCATGTGTGTGTTGGTGTGTATGGGTGTGTGTGTGGGGTGTGTATGTGTGTGGGAGTGTGTGCCTGTGTGTGTGTTGTGTCTGTGCGTGTGTGTTTGTGTGTGGTGTTGTGTCTGTGTGCATGTGCGTGTGTGGATAGGGTGGTGTGTCTGTGTGTGTGTTGTGTCTGTGCGTGTGTGTCTGTGGGTGTGTGTGGGTGTGTGGGGGTTTGTGTGTGTCTGTGGGTTTGTGCGTGGGGTATGGGTGTGTGTCTGTGTGTGCAAGCATGTTGTGTGTGTGTGTGTGTGTGTGTGTGTGTGTGCAAGCATGCTCTGTGTGTGTGTGTGTGTGTGTGGCTGAACGGGGAAGCTCCCGCAGGTGGTCCTGCACCTGGGTCCTGATTCAGCCGGGACCTGTCTGTGAACGCCTAGGGTCAGGTTACCTTGTGAGCGCCAAGAATGTCAGGGAAGCAGCCAAGGAAGCCTTTATATTCATGATTACATTCCATCAGGAAATGGAGATCTTTCTTTGGCTGTAACAAGAAAGACTGGCTATTATTGGTGGAAGAATTCAGACAATAGAAGAGAAAATGGTTACATTTAAGGGCTGTATCAGCCGAATCTGCCCGGCATGACATGAAGTTACTGAGTGTGAAGTAGTCAGCCTAGTTCTCCTATAAGAAAATAAGCCCCAAGAGTGCTATACTGTCATTGTAGGCTGTGAAAAAATGATAAAACTGGATTTTTAGGTTGGTTGGTAAAATTAGCTATTTTGAACTGGCCCAAAAGACAACACTGTGAACAAAATTAAAAAAAAACTAGTTAACACCATATGTTTACATAGAGGCAAATAAGATGTTGTAGCTTAATGTGTAAATTTTAGCAGAAAATAAAAAAATTGCTAAATATCTGGTAATCATTAAAAGTGGCAACTATAAAATTTTCCATTTTTCTGTGATAATATTTAACAGTTTTGGTGTGCATGATTCTAAACATTAATCTTTATTTTTTTTACAAGTATCAGGAGAGTAGTTAATGACCACATGAATGTATGGTTATTCAAATATATATTTCAAGTTGTCATCTGCAAAAAAAAAAATTTTTTTTTTAATTTAAGGGTTTGAAACAACCTCGATGGTTAGTCCCCTTAAGGAAACATTATCTGTTATCTATGAACATAACTGAAATCAGGCTACTAAAGACTCCAATAAAAGCCAGGTGGCTACAGTGAAATCTGCCGCCTGCCAGAAACCTGACCAGGGCTTTCTCTTTATTGGCTGTTGATCCTCAGCCCACTCCCAGGCAGGTGCTTCCATCGCTATTTACAGACCAGGAAACCCCTGCTCTGAGAGGCTGAGCAAGACTCCAAACAGGGACCAGAGTGACGCTCTTCCCTGTACGTTCTAATCCCCTGGTGGCTGAGATGGATCCAGACCATCAGCGCTGGGAGCTATTGAGGCTTCCTGGTGACGAATTATCCATTACTTTAGCTTGGCCTAAGAAATGCTACTACTCGGTGTAATTAATAAAGATGCATAGACAGAAGAAAACAGCCATTTGGAAAACTTGTCTTAAAGCAGGTTTTAAATAAAACATGTGGACTAGGTAACATAAAATCTTAACTGGAACCATGTGCCTATGTTAATATACCTGTTCTGCCACAAGGCTGGCAATTTCTTCGTAAGTCTTTCCTGCTTCAGTTATCGCGTCATTGAGATCTGTTTCACCTGAGAATCAACACAGTTATATGAGTGTTACAACTTATATTTCCTTTTCATTACTTCTAAAATTTTATTATAGCAAACTTCAAACTTTGCAAACTATACAAGAGTAGAATGAATCCTCATCTACCCAACACCTGACTTCCCAACTGACAGCCTATGTCCAATCTTTCAGTCCCCTCCCTTCCACTCCCTTTTACTGGTCATTTAACACTTCATCCATACATTTTACCTAAAAGACAAGGGCTCTTTAGGAAACAGAACACCCCAATCTCACACCTAAGAAACGACCACTGGTCCTGATATAAACCGTCTAGTCGTGTGCAGCTGCCTGGTGTCTCCAGCCAAGCTGGCTGCTTGAGTCAGGATGCAAAGACCGTCCACGCGGCACAGAGCTGACATGTTTCCTACAGAGGTTCTTTCTCCTCTGTGTGTTTTTCTGGCAAATTTCGTTTGGGGACATGTTGACGAAACCAGGCAGTGTGCCTTGGTCCCACAGCCGAGTTCCGTTGAGTGAGTCTCGGTCGTGACAACACAGTCCTCTGTTTCCTGTATCGCCTAGATCCTTCATTTTAGTATGTATTTAGTATTTTAGGTTTGCAAATTGGTGCTACACTACTTATGTCATTGCTTCTTTATTAGCTGAAATAGGTTTATAAAGACAAATTTTATCAGCTTTTTGGTTACCTTGAGGTATAGGGACAGGAGGAACAGGTTAACTATTTTTAGGCCTTTTCAGTGAACAGAGACAAGTGTGTATCTGTTAATTCCAAATTTCTAGCTTATCTCCCCACCTTCCCTGTTTGGTAACCAAGTTTTGTTTTTTTCCATGTGTTTTGTAAATAAGTCATTTTTATCACGTTTTTAGATTCCACATGTCAATGGGATCATGTGATATTTGTCTTTCTCTGACTTCACGTAGTATGATAATCTCTAGGCCCATCCATGTTGCTGAAAATGGCATCATTTCATTCTTTTTTATGGCTGAGTAATATTCCTTTTATATAAATACCACATCCTCTTTATCCATTCATCTGTTGATGGACATTTAGTTGCTTCCATGTCTTGGCTATTGTAAAAAGGGCTGCTATGAACACTGGGGTGCCTGTGCCTTTTTGAATTAGAAATTTCATCTTTTCATAATTTTCAGATACATGCCGAGGAACAGGATTGCTGGATCATATGGTGGCTCTATATTTAGTTTTTTTAAGGAACCCCCATACTGTTCTCCATAGTGGATGCATCAATTTAAAGTCCTACCAACAGCGTAGGAGGGCTCCCTGTTCTCCACACCTTCTCCAGCACTCATTATTTGTATGCTTTTTGATGATGGCCATTTTGAGTAGTGTGATACCTCACTGCAGTTTTGATTTGCATTTCTCTAATTGGCGATGTTGAGCACCATTTTGGGGTCTCTTGGCCACAAAATGCTTATCTTCCCAGACCTTGGGTTCCTCACCTAAAAAAATGGGGGCCAGACCAAAAAATCCTCAAAACTCCTGCCCAAGCTAAAAGTTTTAACTGAAAGACACAGTTCAGCCCGGCCAACAAGAAATATTCAAATACGGGAGTCACAGGTCTTACATTTTGGTAAAAGACTGATTTCTTATACCTGGAAATACTCAGGCATTGGCCTCCAAAGACCCACCCTCCCTGGATGTCAGAACAGTGCCATGGCGGCAGCACCAAGCCTATCATTTCTGTAAGTGATAGGGCATCCTCAAACTGAGTAGGTGCCACGCACCTGGCAGATACTTTTCCTTACTTCCTACCAGCTCCATATGCCAAATTAAGAAAACAAACCAAGATATAAACGAAAACTGCTAACTTGCAAGTGTTGTCCATGGAAATGCACAACGAACTCAAAATACCACAAGTGAGATATACAATATGGGATAAGCTGAAAACAATAATGAGTTAGCAAGAGACATAAGGCACTATGAACTTGTTACTCAGTCAAGATTTTTCCCTCCAAATGTCCCTGATAAGATCTGGCTCTTGATAGTCAGACTCAGCTTCAGAGTTTGGCAGAGAAATGAAAGCAGGGCAGAGTGTCACACACCATACCCGCCTGCTTCACTAAAACCCAAGAGCTGAATCTGAGCACAGGAAAGGCAAAGACACTAGCCAGGAAATCCAACTATTGCCACCCATCACTTTTCTCAAAACTAATACGTGAGGTGGCAGAAGTCCTCAGTGGAGCGGTGCAGCCAGTTATCGCTTGTCTGCAAGAGCCTGAGGAGGCTGGTCTGTGTGGACAAGACACCCAGGGCCCAAAGAACAAATAAAGAAAGATGTACCTTGATAACCACTAGAGCTGAAGACAGTGGCTAAGCTCTGCAAGGCCTTCCCTATCTTCTGATATTCCTTGGGTAATGCTGAAAGAGAAAAAAATCATTCACTAAATGCAGCAAAATTAAAAGATCCAACTATTTTCTCAAAGTATTTTTATAGTAAATCTGAAATGATTCAAAACAGTCTATTTTCTTTAACAGAATATCAATACAGACGAACTGTTAGAGATTAATTTTTCTTCAATTTTTAATTAATCAATTGTTCAATAAATAGTGGACACTATTGTTATGAACACCACCACCACCAGCGCCCACACTCTCATTCACTGGATGAAATCAGAACAAACCGGAAGCTCATTTAGAAGACGATTTCTAGGTTTGAGTCCTTTCGTGTATTTAACACCAACTTGATCATCACAACCACCCCTCTACCAATGCGGATGCACCATCTCCCCTTCCTGGGTTAGGAAAGCAGGGGTCACGCGGCTAGTAAGTGGTGGATCTGGTGCCTGTTATACCTAATCCGCTGCTTCTCCCACTCTGCCATGTACCTATGAGTGATTATTTACAAAACAAAACACGACCAAAAGCAACAGGGTGTGGAGAAAAAGGCAGTGGAACCTCACAGGACCAGGAAGGAGGGATTTTAGCTTTCTCATCTGTATAACAATAAGATTAATTAAATCATCTCCAATGCTCCTCTAGTGCTAAATCCTAGGCTTCTAGGATCACTCTGGAGAACTCTCCAGGGGAGAGTCTTTGTATCTTAGACTACTTTTATTTGCAATCTGTACATAGTTTCCTGAAACACATCTGCTGTCTTCAAAAGAAACCATTACTTGCATTTGAAGAGACTATGCTATTAATAAAGAAAAATGATTCAAATGTTTCTTTTAAAAAAATTCCAGGACAGAGAAATTTGACAAACGGTCTACAAGCTATAAGATACAGGAAACATGAATTCAAATTACATTAGCTTGGTTAATTTTAATAAATTGTTCACCCTTTGGTAACTCAGTTTTTGCCGTTACACCGGGGATTAAAAACTCTTTTGTGAGAGGAAAGACACTATGGTTGAATCAAATTCTAAACAAAACACTTCAACCTCCTGTCCCCTAAGAGACAGCAGCCTAATGCTATTACTATTTCCTAATTTTGGTCTGTGGATTTTACAGGACATGGAGTTGACCAGATGTTAGACATAAGGGATTTGATTCTTTAATAGAAGCCATAATCCCAGATTTTTGTGATATCCTTAAAAATTTTAAGATTTGCACTCCTTTAAATTTTTCTTTAAAAAGGGGAAACAGCTGAATTTAGTTATTTTAAAAATTGAATTATTTCATTTACATTTTAGAGAAGTATCACTCCCTTGTTTGCTCATGAGTTATTCCCTGTGACCAAAGGCCTGAAACAGACTTTGTTTTCTGATGCTGCATCTGTATAGGTCATGTTTTCAGGCTCAGTTCTATTTTCAGTATTTCTCTGCCATGGGAAAGGAGCCAGTGTTATTACTCCTGGTGTCTGCCCCTCGAGCATGAACAGCTGGTACATGACAACGGTTCTGTTGATATAAAACATCACGTGAATGGTGGAGGGCCATTGTAAGGCCTGTCTTTTCCTGCAAAGGGCCAGACAGGAAACATTTTAGGCTTTGTTGGGCTGCAGGTTTCTGCTGAAAGTACTCAACTTGGCCACCCTTCACACCACAGCAGCCAAGACGTGACCCCCACAGCTGACACTGGACCTTGCTTCTCTCCTTGGCTGTTGGACAGCAGAGCGGCCGGGTCTGGGGGATACGGGAAGACAGCCCAGTGGACAGAGGGCAGGGAGGGCGCAGCACAGCAGGCAGAGAGCGGAGCGGACGGCGGCACTTCTGCTTGGGGCTGACCCAGGCCCCGGGCTCTCTACCACCACCTGCCACCGGGCTTTCCTAAAATTAGAGCTTAGTCAAACACACAGCTCACTAAAGGGATAACTTAAAGAGTCATCCCTTAAAAAGTAAGATCCAGAGATTAAAAATAACCACGGGCACTTTCTCTGCGGGCAGAAAGGATGACTCTTCCAAAGATGACAAACCCCACACAACTGGAAGTATTTAAGTGAACGTGATGCTTTTTTACGGGGGCTCCTGAACTGGCTTTGCTCAAGCCAGCTGTCTGCGCCGCGGCAAGGGCTGGGAGGCGAGGCTGCTCGGAGCGCCGCGGGCGCGCGCCGCCCCGCGGGGCCTGGCTCGGGGCGCGGGTTGGCACTCACGTCCTGTGCACCGCTTCCAGTGCTCTTGCCCCACGCTCAGCAGCTCCTTCACGCCGTCGTCCATGGCTCTGGTGAACTTGCCGACGGCGTCACACTTCTGTTCTCTGCGGGGCAAAAGCACGAAAAGCACGAGGAGGTCGTGTCCCTGACTTCACTACCTGCGTCCAGACAGTGTGAGGTGGAGGTGGAGGAAGGGCCAACACGCTCAGGGGCGCTCACAGCAAGCCTGACCACAGGCACTTGTGCATCTGGCAGCTGCGCCGTAACTAAATTAGTCTCAAAAAGCGGCTGGATGCAGGTTTTGAAAACTGCTTCAACATCTGCCACTTATATTTTAACTCTGCTTCCCTTCGCCCTCCAGTTCCTTGCGAATTCTAACGAAAATTGTTCTGAAGTAAATACAATCGTTTCCTGAATGTCTCACTGAATGAAGGCCAATCACTGCGGGTGCTGGTGCCTCTACAGTATGGGTTGCTGAGGGTAGTTGTTGACTCATTCCAACAAATACTTTAATGAATCAGAGAAAATAAACTTACGCACACAGCACCTAAGTGATACAGAAGATACCAGTCCCTTCAGGATTGAAAAGCTTTTTCTGACTTGAAAAAAATGATCACAATATACTTTTAAATGAAAGAGATTATAATAGAGACTGTATAATGTGAGGTCACTTTTGTTTACACAACTATTTTCCCTTCAGATACACGTGTACAGAGTAGGGTTTGGAAGAACACAGACCTAAGTCAACATATTAAAACTGATTTTCTCTCCACGTAGTTAGAAGACTGTCTATATACTGGGTAAAACATAAGCAATGGTTATACATTAAGAAAAAAGGCTGCTTAAAATTATTACTATGAATACACACAAGATTTCTTCTGAGTCTTTATACAGAAAAGGAACTACTCCAGACTTTCAACTAAGCCCACATTAAAAAGATGACAAGATTAAAAACAAGAGGTCAAAAGAACACTGGACAAAGAGGCCTGAGATTGCTCTCTTCAAGGCTATGTTCAGAGAGATTTCTGGCCCAGAGAGATTTCTGGCCCGTGGACTGATCTGTGGGTGTCATCACGCTTTACTGTTAATAACTACTAACCACTGTGTCAACTATGAAATCATTGACTTCAAGGTAAAAAGGAAGCAGACTCGAAAGACAGTGTTTCAAGTACAAGTGATGCTCTCCTTGACTTCTGACTACAAACCCCACTCATTTCACACCCTTTCGTCTGATGATGTGAATTCCAGGTGTGGTCAGACGGGCCAAGGCCTGCGAGAAGAGCAGGCAGGCTTGGTTGGGGAAGCAGGGGAGGCTGGCAGGGTCTCTTACATTTCTATTAAGTCCAGGTCAGGTGCCTCTGGCTCCATGGTGGAGAATATCATAACTCCCACCAGCTCATCTTTCTCAGCCTTCCTCTTCCCGGTTTTCCATTCCTGTAAAGAGGAACATTATGACGTTAAGGTGGGGAGCAGAGCCAAACAGCTCTTTCAAAATCCCGTCCTAGCATTGGCTCACTGAGCGTCTTTATCCTTCTAACTTTCAGGAGGCAGTGCCCATGCCGTCTCCCTCTGCACCCCTGCATCTCCAACTCCATCCCGCACGTGAACGATGTGAATGGTGCCGCTGTGCAAAACGGTCCTTAAGAGCCCAAATCCTTTTGGAGTGAGGTGAGCCAGGACTTCTCCTTTCCTGAGGCCCACCCATCCATACAAACACACCCTGGGAGCCTGACAAAGCGCCTCAAAATTGTAGGTTGTTCTCTTGAAAATATTAAAGCTTTTCTAAATATAAGATAAGAACCAATATTATAAACTATTAAAAAGTTATTACAAGTTATATATATATATATACACACACACACACAGAAAAGTGCCCAAAGCAAAAATTCTCAGTACAACAAATTCTCATACAATGAATTCCTGTGTAACTACTTCCAAGGGCAAGAGAGAGGAGAGAGCTGGACTTCCAGAAGCCCCCTTCTCGTCCTTTCCCCGTCACTACCCCTTCCCTCCCCTCCAGGGGTAACCATGACCACCCACATTTTTATGGTTTTCAGTTCCTCGCCGTGATACAGTTTCACCACTGAAGTCCCTACACCATGGTTTTGCTACGTCTGTGAACTAGCTAAGAACCCAGCACTTGGCATTCTTTTGTGTTTGGCCTTAGTTGCTCAACCTGTGCTGAGAAGTTACACGCACACTGTTGTTACAGCTGGAGTTCACTCATTTCATCGCTGTATAATATTCCCAAGAATGACTGTTGCCCAGTTTATTTACCCCACTCTACTACGGGCAGCCATCAGTGGCCCTGGTGAGGTATGGATAAGGCTGCCGTGTACACACCTCCTGGTGCACGCGTGCACGCACTTCTGTAGGGATGTAGCCAGGCATGGAAAGTTATTCAAGTAGATAACGCCACACTGTTTTCCAAACTGGTCTCACCAGCTTTCATACCCACCAGCAGTGTGTGAGTTGCAGAAGCTCCTTATCTCACCAAGAAGACACATGGTATCCTTGGTCTTTTTAATTTTAGCCTTCTGGTAAGTTTATTCATTGTGGTTTTAATTTGCATTTATTACTCATAAGATTAAGTGCTTTTCTTTACACTCCCTGACGAATCAGATATTTTCTTTTGTGAGCTGTTGTTCAGCAGCTCAGTTGTGTCTAACTCTTTGTGGCTCCATTGACTGCAGCATGCCAGGCTTCCCTGTCCATCACCAACTCCCAGAGCTTGCTCAAACTCATGTCCATCAAGTTGGTGATACCATCCAACCATCTCATCCTATCCTTCCTTCTCCTCTTGCCCTCAATCTCTCCCAGCATCAGGGTCTTTTCCAATGAGTTGGCTCTTCACATCAGGTGGCCAAAGTATTGGAGTTTCAGCTTTAGCATCAGTTCTTCCAGTGAATATTCAGGGTTGATTTTCTTTAGGATTGACCGGTTTGATCTCCTTACTGTCCAAGGGACTCTCAAGAGTCTTCTCCACAGTTTGAAAGCATCAATTCTTCAGCATTCTGCCTTTCCTATTGTCCAGTTCTCACATCTATTCATGATTACTGGAAAAACTATAGCTTTGACTAGACAGACCTTTGTAGGCCAAGTAATGTCTCTGCTTTTTAATATGCTTCCTAGATTTGTCATAGCTTTTCTTCCAAGGAGCAAGCATCTTTTAATTTCATGGCTGCAGTCACCATCTGCAGTGATTTTGGAGCCCGAGAGTCTGTTTCCATTGTTTCTCCGTCTGTTTGCCATGAAGTGATGAGACCAGATGCATCATCTAAGCCATGATCTTAGTTTTCTGAATGTTGAGTTTTAAGCCAGCTTTGTGAGGGACATTACCAAATCTCCCATTTGTCTACTGGTTTATCTTTCTTATCAATTTGTATGGGTTTTCCCATATTCTAAAATCCAGCCCTTTGTTAACTATACACGTTCATATCTTCAACTTGTTTTTCCTTTGTAATGACTCTGAGAAACCACAGTTCTTTTTTTTTAGGGTAGTCAAATTGGTCAGTCTCTTCCTGTATGTGTCTTATTTCAGAAATCCTTCCTACCCTAGGGGTATGAAGATTTTCTCCTGTGTTACCTTTTAGAACCTTTATTGTGTTGTTTTTCACATTTAAACTTGTAAACCATCAGAAATTAATTGTTTTTAGACTCAATACAGTGGAAACTTTCAACTGGATAAAAGGAGAAAGAAAAATTTTTAATAAACCCCTATAGATCCAACTTCAAAAATTATCAACTTTTCACCAAACTTGTTTTATCTAGTCTCCTCCATCCTACTTTTATTTCTTGTTTATTCTAATGGAAATCTCAGATATAATATCATTTCACCTATAAATACTTTACTATGTATTTTTAACAGATAAGGGCCATGTCTTAAAAAACATTACCAAAATACCAACATCAAACCTAACAAAATCAACAGCTTGTTGTAAAGCAGTGATCATGTTTATTTTTCCCAGAGACGCCATCCCATGGAGATGCCATCCAACGGAGATGCCATCCCATGGAGATGCCATCCAACGGAGCACCACCTATAGAAGACTGCCCACCCCCAACCCCCTTCCCGTCCTCAGACCCATTCTTGTCATAAATCAAGGGCCCATTCTATTCTACTGATCTGCTTTTAAAACATTTTAGCTTTATAATGAGTCTCAACATCCAGAAAAGTTTTCCTATTTCATCTTCATTTTAAAAAATATCTTGGCTATTCTTGGAGCTTAAATTTTCTATGGAGGACATCTTTTCAGTTCTTCAACTCATAAAACATAGTGCTGGAACACTTATGAGGTCTTCTTTTTATTTCTCTCAGCAGTGTTTCATGGATTTTAATGTAGATTTACATTTTTCTGTAGGTTCTTTTGAGTTTTCTATGTCCAACCATCTATACGAGCTACTGTTGCCCAGAGAATCACAATTTTTAATAATTTTCTAATTTTATACTGTCATTTAGCAGGTGAGGAAATTGTGGCCCAAAGAAATTAATGTTTCGGTCAAGGTTATGGAGGTAGTCAGATGCAGAGCCAAGACTAAAATCAAGTGCCCTGGCTCCAAGTTCTTTCTTGTTTCTCTTGTATCAAAAAAAAAAAAAAGCCTATAATTTGCATAAAGCAACCTTTAGAAATGCTTTCTGTTTTCTTGTTTGTTTTGGGGTTTTTGGGCCATGCCACGAAGCTGATGGTATGCCAGTTCCCCAACCAGGAAATGAACCTGGGCCCTTGGCAGTAAGATCGTGGAATCTAACCACTGAACCGCCAGGAATTCTCTAGAAATGCTGCCTCAGCAGAATCCTAGACAGATCAAACAAGCCCTTGTTAAAGTCCTGTGCACCAATAGCAGGCACCAACCTGGAGGGGATTCCACATAATTTTTTTAACTGCTATATATTATATTTTGACATGTAAGCATTCACTCTGAAATACAATATTTAAATGGAATGATCTCTAACCTATAAATTACACTAAGCATGACCAAACAAATGATTGCATACAATGGAAGACTAAGGTGATACACAGTTATTTCCAAAGCAGACAACAATAGTGAGATGACAAGCAGCCAACTTCTTCTTGATTTTCAAATGAGACCAGTGACTGCAGACAGAATGACTGCCCACGGGGCAGAGGCAGACCTGGACAGACAACAACAGTTCTGGACAAACAAGGTGGCTTTGAGAAAGCAGCTTTGCTTCTGAACCTACTTTTCATTAACTATTTACACTGTAAGGTCAAGATATGACCCTAAGAAGTCATTCACACTATTCCCCTAACTTCACGCTGAAAATATCCTACACAGCTCGGCGTCTATCCTATATTCAACAGCACTGAGGAAAAAGCCCTGCATCCTATCACATCCCTCACCCCGTCCTCACTGGGCCAACTAGTTCCCGGTTTGCAGAAAACCCTTCTGACAAACTCCTTGCTCATATGCTGTGACTACTTTACTATTACTTAGAAATAACCAACTAATCAACATGATTTAACTTCCTTGGTATGAATGTGACAGTTCTCAATAACCTCTAAGATTATAATAAAATGTCCTACCTTCTCATCTCGGAAATTTAGAAACTGCTGGAAGACCTCACTCTCTGAGATTACTGGGTGACGGCACATCCTGGTCATCCAGGCCTGAAGCCGCTCCATGCGCATTTTGATAAACTCTTCTTCAAAGCGACCTGCAAGAGACATGCCAAGAGTGCTGTGTGACTCTGCCTGGGAGGAGTCACCTCTTACCTGTTGCACAGGTGGAAAGGCTGCTCATACGGCTACCGGCAGAGACTTACTCAGTAAAAGGTAAACCACGGTAATTTTTCAACAACCTAAAAACAAGCAGCACAGTGGATGTTCAAAGGCCAAGAAGAAAGGTACTCCACAAATCCAAAAGCAAAGTTGATCTCAACATGAAGAACTTTCTCTTTCTTATAAACTAACATGCCAGTGCCTATATGTTCACATGAAGCCTTACAGGCAAGAAAGGGGTGATAATATGGAAATTAATAAGCAATTCTTACCAAAAAGATGAAATTTCTTTACATTTATAAAAATGTATCTAAATACAATATAATCTCAGATATACAGAATTAAATTCAGTATTATGAAAAATAACACTAATTTTTTTTCCCTGTTTTCCTTTTTCAATTACTTAAATGAAAAATAGAAAAAGCAATTCTTCCATGAATGCAATAATCAAAGCTGCTATCACAGAACTTAAGGCCATCATAAAACAAGAGCTTAATGGGTGATATTTCTGTTTTAAAAGTGGAAAATCAGTTTAACAAACCTTACATACCAAACATCAAGTGAACACAAAATTTTTGTAAGCCTAATAAAATCACTATCAGTTAAAAGGTTTCTGGAGATGGAAATTCTGGCTAGGTGAGTTTGACAACAGCTAATCCTAGAAAGTGAAGAGGAACTAAAAAGCCTCTTGATGAAAGTGAAAGAGGAGAGTGAAAAAGTTGGCTTAAAGTTCAACATTCAGAAAACAAAGATCATGGCATCTGGTCCCATCACTTCATGGGAAATAGATGGGGAAACAGTGTCAGACTTTATTTTTTGGGGTTCCAAAATCACTGCAGATGGTGATTGCAGCCATGAAATTAAAAGACGCTTACTCCTTAGAAGAAAAGTTATGACCAACCTAGATAGCATATTCAAAAGCAGGGACATTACTTTGCTGACTAAGGTCCGTCTAGTCAAGGCTATCATTTTTCCTGTGGTCATGTATGGATACGAGAGTTGGACTGTGAAGAAAGCTGAGTGCCGAAGAATTGATGCTTTTGAACTGTGGTGTTGGAGGAGACTGTTGAGAGTCCCTTGGACTGTAAGGAGATCCAACCAGTCCATTCTGCAGGAGATCAGTCCTGGGTGTTCTTTGGAAGGAATGATGCTAAAGCTGAAACTCCAGTACTTTGGCCACCTCATGTGAAGAGCTGACTCACTGGAAAAAACTCTGATGCTGGGAGAGATTGGGGGCAGGAGGAGAAGGGGACGACAGAGGATGAGATGGCTGGATGGCATCACCGATGGACGTGGGTCTAGGTGAACTGTGGGAGATGGTGATGAACAGGGAGGCCTGGTGTACTGCGATTCATGGGGTCGCAAAGAGTCGGACATGACTGAGCGACTGAACTGAACTGAATCCTAGTCCTAAAAAGCAACTAGAAAGCCGAACAAAAGCCACAAAAACTAAGTGCTGTGGAAATCAACCAGAGGCACACAGCCTGTGAGAAGTGTTTATGCTCCCAAACTGCTGACCTTCAGGCCACGAGAGGGGATTCCTGGATGCTCTGGCCTGGGAATGCACCCCATCTCTGTACTCCATTCTATTTCCTTTACCATAGAATCCACCCCATTAAAGTCTTACATATTAATCTATGAAAATATGTGCAGAATCCGTATGCTGAAACATATAAAACCCTACATGAAAATCAAATAAGACATAAGTAAGTTCTTGCATTGGAACACTACATATTAAGATTTCAATTCTCAGAGGGTGGCCAGGCGGCTGGGTTTTCCTTGCCAGCGAACTGTGTAGAGTAGCTGCCGGTCGGCTGTCTTCTATTCACCATGGCTGCTTCTGATATGGAGGTGAAGGAGCTAAAGAACCATGCCTCAGGCCAGGCTTTTGAGCTGATTCTCAGCCTTTGACCAAAAGAATCTGTCCCAGGATGTCCCTTTTCTCCTCTTAAACGGAAAGATCTTTCCCTGGAGGAAATGCAGAAGAGATTAGAAGCTGCAGAAGAAAAATCCAAGTCCCATGAAGCTGAGGTCCTGAAGCAGCTTGCTGAGAAAGGAGAGCACGAGAAAGAAGTGCTTCAGAAAGGGACAGAGAACGACGTCAGGAAAATGGCGGAAGAGAAGCTGACCCGAAGCCGCGAAGAGAACCGAGGTGCAGGGGGCTGCCAAACCGGAGCGTTTGCGAGGAGGACGAGCACACTGCGGCAGCGCGGAACAAAGGACCCAAAGACCCTGCTGATGAGACCGAAGCCAACTTATCTGTTCTGAGAACTGGCTTCCTCCCCCTCCGCTTCCTAAATATCCAAAGGCTGTACTGGCCAGTGTCGTTTTACTTTTGCCCTCCTGACAAATATTCTACAAGCTGATGTAGGACTGTATAGGTAGATCCAGACGGTATGATGTTGTTTTAGCGGCTAAGGGGGAGAGAAACGAAAAGTGTCGTACTCTTTTTCTGAAGTGTTGAAGTCTTTCTAATGTGGCTAGGTTTCTTGTCGCATCTTTCCTACTTCAGTACACCTGGTGTGCTGCGTAATGGCTAGTACTGTATTGGCTCCATGAAAACATTTCTGTGAAAAGAGTATGTAGTGGCTTCTTTCAAATTGTTAGATGCTGAATATCTGCTCACTTTTAAATCCCAATTCTGTCCGGATCTTATAGACGCTCCTGTACTTGAATGGTTAATAAAACTGCACAGTGCTGTTGGTGGCAGTGGAAAAAAAAAGATTTCAGTTCTCCCAAAATTGGTCCACAGAATTAATACAATTCCAATAAAAATCCTAGCATGATTGTTTATAGGTATCTGACTATAAAAGAATCATGCTGACTCTTAAAATTTACATGGGAAGGCAAAAGAAAAAGAACAACTTTGAAAAAAAACAATTTTGAAACAGAACCAAGCTGGAGGATTTATATACCTGACTTCAAGACTTTCTATATTATAAGGCTACATTAACCAAGATGGTGTAGTATTGGCCAAAGGACAGACACATAAATCAATGGAACTGAATAGAGTGCAAAAATAAACCTGTGCAAATGCTTAATTGATTTTTTGACAAAAATGCAAAGGAAACTCAACAGAGAAAGGATTCTCTCTTCAATAGATAGTCCAAGAACCACTAGATGACCAGATTTATAACATAAACCTCCACCACCTCACACTTTATATAAACCTTAACTCAAAATAAACCCTAGACCTAGATGTTAAACTGAAGACTACAAAACTAGACCCCCCTCCTGTATATTAAAACACTTCAAATTCTGCACGTACTAGGAGCAGAGACCAATAAGGACTGCAGAACCTTGGACACCGCGCAGACGATGACCCACCTCATGGACAGAAGAGACCCTGGAAGTCAGCACCAGACTGAGGGCTGTACTGAATTCCGCATTATGAGCAAGTCAACTACACAAGAGTTTAAACCTACTCATTGGTTGGAATTAATTAGTCATTCTTATTTCTCCTAAAATTTTTTTCTGACACAGCTGGTCTATTTACAAACTGGGACTTCAGCTATTATCTTGTTCTTGTGAGGATATGCTTATCAGGTTCCAGAGAATTAAGAAAAAGGAGAGGAGGGATTTCCATCTGCCCATTTCCTATGACCCTGACCTAGGTTTTCATGAAGTATGTTAATATACCAGTTTGGCCCCCAGAAATAAAACCAGACTCATTCAATGTTATTCCATAAAGAATAAAATCCATAAACAAATTAGAAAAATCTCAGCTCTAAGCTTTCCATGGACGGATTATCAAGTGCACAGAAACGTTATGACATCATCTACTTGGTATTCCTTTTTCTCCTCTCCAGGACTTAAGGGAAGGGCGTTCATACAATAATGATGCTGTGGGCATCTCAGGCAGGACGCAGACGAGAGAAGGGGAAACAGAGCGGCTCTGTGCCTCCCAGTTTCCTCGGCACGCGGCCCAGTCAGGGAATCAAAGCCCAACTTTCTTCGGACTGAGGGGCTGTTGCTTCTGTGCTTTTCTCTGACATCCCCTGGCTTCAGGCCTGACTTTTTTTTTTTTTAAAAAAAAAAAGAACCTTACTATGGGAGAACCATGACTCCATGATGCTTTAGGATAGGCCATGGGTTATCTCATTCCGAATAAACAGTGTATTAAAACTGAAAAAAATAAGAGAAACCCCCACAACTCTAAGATAGTTCATTAATCCATTTATTTCAACACCATGGAGAACATATTATGCTAACCAAGTTGATAAAAGAGAGTTTAAAATTCAAACTTGAAACTGTGGAGAAAGGCAGAACCCAAGTTTTCATGGAAAGAAATCTAAATTTTTAGAAAGAGAGAAAGAGAGCTGTGATTAAAACAATATGGTGACAGAAATGAGGGACAGTGAGGATATGCAGTGGGCGCAGGACGGGGGTGGGTGACACGTCTGAGTGGGAGGAAGCAGCCACACACCCAACCTGCCACCTGGGCTCCTCGGGGGGTGCCTGGGTGTCACCCCCGGGAGGGCAAGGCAGGCCTACTCCTCCACTCTGCTAGGGCAATGTGAAAATTTTGAAGTTTTCCCCCCAAAATCAAAAATCAAACAAATTTCTTTAAAAACGGTTTGCACAAAGCAAAGCACAAAGCCTCGCTTTAAGGAGAATAACTTCCTTATCCTAAGGTCACTGGTTCTAGCTGAGGATTAGTCCACATCTCACGGCGTGAGCTCTGGAATCACATCACACCCCTTCTCAGCACTTCTGAGCGGCACCTGTGCGCGTCTGAGCTGAGAGCGCCCGTGTGTGAGGGCACACGTGACGCCTGGCACATCGGGACCGACCTCCCTGCCGTCTGCGCCACCTGAGCGGGCTCTGCCCTGGGCTGGGGCAGCCCCCAGCCCCTCTCTCGTCTCTTTATCTCACTCCTGCTGAGTGAGGACCAAATCCTCTCCTGACCCCCAGGCCTCTGGAGCCCCCCTGTCTGTTCCCCCTGCACCATTCCCGCTCCCAGCTTTCAAGCCTTACTCTCATCTTTGATCCTTCTCTCTCTCTCTTTCAAGAGTTTCATGTATTGCAATATTTTCTAGCTAGGCATGGAGACTCTAATCTCTATGTGAAGTTCAGCTTCTTTACAAACTTTTATTCCAAGACAAACACACTGACTCCTAAGTACTAACATTCCAGTTTCTAGATTAGGTGAAAGGGTTAAAAAAAAAATCACTGATCATTTTCAAAACAGACAGGAAAAACACTCCAACTGCACATTTATGAGGGGCTCTGGTAGCACTGTGGATTATTTACTAGGAGATTACTTAGGGGTGGGGGTCAGGGGGGTGGAAATGACATTTAAATAAATAAGAAAAGGAAGAGGGTGATTATTAATGATAAATAAAAATATTTAAATATCAGTAGTCACCAAAATAACTGAGTAGAAAACTTGGTAACTTCCTATATTAACACTTAGAAGTTCTGTGGTGTCTACATCTGGTGTTTACAGACTTGTGATGAAAATGACAGGGGGTTCCCAGGTAGTGTGGTGTTAAAAGAACCCGTCTGCCAATGCAGGCGATGCAAGAGACATGGGTTTGATCCCTGGATTGGGAAGATCCCCTGGAGGAGGAAGTGGTAATCTGCTCCAGTATTCTTGTCTGGGAAACGCCATGGACAGATGAGCCGGCAGGCTACAGTCCACGGGGTTCCAAGGAGTCCGACAGGACTGAGCACAGCACCACCAACGAAAACGACACGGCTGGAGCGTGTGATGCGCTTACATTATCTGGGTCATCCATTTTAACTTCCACCTTAGACTATTAGAATTATTCCTGTTTTTCCCAGGTGTCATTTTTCACATATAAAAAAGGCATATATTTCTCTTATAGGAAAGGGTTAGCAATAAAGACACTGGGACTGGAAAAGGTGTAGCAGCAAAGACACAGTGACTTCGTCAGAATCCAAGATACACATGTGCGCAGGGAGTCGGCAGAAAAGTTTATGAGATCCTTTGTTAGGTGTCTAGGCAACTTCCAAATATCTGAACTGGGTGTGTGTGTATCTATATATGTATTTATGGCTGCAGTTAGCTGCTGTGTGTGTGTGTATCTATATGTATTTATGGCTGCAGTTAGCTGCTGTGTGTGTGTGTGTATCTACATGTATTTACGGCTGCAGTTAGCTGCTGCCTCCAGACCCCCACATCTTGCTCCACTGGAGACTGGAAAGCACCACTCCTGTTCCGCATTGGAATACTCTAACTGGAGTCTTTTTACTTGTTGTCTTGAGTTTCATCACACACACACTCACCTGTGACTTGCTTATCCGGAAGAGACGGGATTGGAATGGCTGACCCAAACTTAACCAGTAGACGCTCATATAACCAGTCAAAGTGTTTATACCTGTGGTTTACTGACCGATTAGTGTTCTACAAGAGAAGGAAAGAGGAAAAAAGTTACCAATATCAACTACAGAAAATGGAGAAAAAAGCAAGCCGTTCCTAGTGATGTAAGCACGGTTCTGTTTTGATAACTTGGATACTTACGGTAGGGGTTAACTGATACTCAATGTAGCTCTTCAGACCGTACATTTTGGAGCCTTTCCTGGGATCTGCTACCATACAGTCAAACGTAGAGGTAGGGTAAACCCACATCGGGCCATAATCTCCAACCTACACATGGCAGGGAGAGGTGGAAAATCAGTTAACACAATTGATATAAATCATCAAACGATTCTTTTTAGGGCTGGAAGTCCTTAGGAGAGTCATTCTTGCTCTTCTTTGAGAAATTATCTACATAAATGCTCTCTGTTCTTACTAAGGTTCTATTTGAAAAACATACTTAATTGAGAGGCCCTTCTGTTCCCGTGTGGGCATCTTAGGCCACAGAGAGGGGCTGAGCTGCCTTTCCTGGAGAGAATGCTGGGCAGGACACAATCTCTCTCCAGTCCAGCTGTCCCAGTTTTATGTAATGAAGGGCTAGCTTTTAAAAATTTCAAATCTACTGCAGACTAATAGCTCTGTGAAAAATAAAATGACACACTTGGCTATCTCAGCAATGCCAGACTGTCATCAAACTTCCTCAATACTTACTCTCATCTTCTGAATGCCCTAATTCTTTTTCAAGGTGAAAGGAGGAAAAAGTGAAGTGAGGTATGAAAGTTCAGAGGCTACTAGGTCAGGACGGTGACTGGAGCCTAGAGAGCTTTAATAAGGGACTAAAGGTCTCTGACAACAAGTGCTTAAAATTATGATTCTCCAAGAGGGACCCAGATCCAGAAAACCCTCCTGAAGCTGCAGGCCAGGAGCCTTTGAGAGGAGCTTTGAGGAACTTCCCTCAGTGACGGGGCCCAAGAAAGGAGACTCTGACCAACCAGGGCCCAACATCCATGAGGTCGTTACTCTACTAGTGGGTAGGGATGCTACACCTTACAACCAAAGGACCAGGTCTCTGCTTTTTCTTGGTTTTCTGAAGCCTCTATGGCTTTCCTCACTTCCTTTTCCACACAAGAAGCCCACACAGGCAGGCCTGCCTAAAATATGTGGGACAACTCAAATGCCGGGGTCCTTTGGCTCTGTTCCAACACTCTCACGCTTATGACAAAGTCCCATGCTTATGAGAATCTGAGGGGCAGGGGGGCCATGGGCTCTTGATTCTGTGGAGTTTTTAAATTTAATGAAAAGAACAGGATACATGTTCAGTATTTGCAAAAACATCTGAAGGGAAAAAAAAGTCTTTAACCTAACCATTCAGAAGATAATCACCCCAAGTTTGCTTTCAGGGAAGAAGGATTAAAGGGCTCTTATCACAGCCCTTCTCTCTGGAGTTTTCCAGGACTTCAAGCATTCCAAAGAAGTAGGAACAAGTAATATGAAAAATACAGTGTCATTCTTGGAATATTATTGAGTTTCCTAGGAACCAAAGATTATAGAATAAGACTAGATTATTTCCTCCTTATTTGAGTCCATGGTGATTACACCCAAGGCCCCTTGTCCTCCTACCCTACTTACAACTTACAGGTACATGACTAAATCAACAGGGTCAGAAGATAGCTATTTCTTTTCTAAAATTTTATCTGGAAATATACAGCTAGGTAACACTTAGAAAATCTATCTGCAGTCAACATGTGGGTGAAACCATGGAGCCTGTGTCATCTTATGAGCAAGCCATTCAAAGATGGATGTTCTGAACAATGTCACTAACTGCCAGCTTTCATTTGCTAGGTCCTTACCACGAACTGGACAACTGATTTAATGAAAGAAAACTATTACCAACACAGAGGAAAAGGGAACTTATTCTGATAACATGCATGTACTCTGCTAAGGTAGAAACCTAAGTATCTGAATTGCGTTTATCAGCTAAATATGTTTGGCTAGTAGAAAAACATGTAAGAGGTAACTTCAAGACACTTCAGAAAAAGAAATATTATAAAAAATACATATATACTATGGGCATTTGTTCAATTACTGGTAGTCTGAAAAGGTAAAAATAAAGAATGCCTAGACAATAATGGGCATTAATTTGTGCTATTTTTTATACTCTTAATATATTGTCAGTTACTTACCTGGAGCATTAAATGTGTTTAAGAATACTTTCTAAATGACTAATAACCTTCTTTAAGATACTATACAAGAGCTTAATTAGAAACAAAGCAAAAAATAAAAAATAAACAAACTTACAATGATCGGAATTTTCTCTTTGGGTTTTGCCAGTTGCTTGGCCAACAAATACTGTTCCATCCCAGGTTTTGCAAATCCAGGAAATCTAATCATGAGGACAAATGCTTGTGAGTCTTATCCTTTTCCTGGTAAGAATTCTATAGCTCTCGTCCACATTTACTTAATACAACAGTTTGAACTTGTTCTGTCTTTCAGATGTACCAGAACTCGGAAACTAAGGTAAATGAAACCTGACATAATCAGGTTGTTCAACAGCCAATTAGTCATTTAATTAAGCTTTATCTGGTAAGAGGACAGTTTGACTCCAGAAGGTGTGATATTTATGGGTGCTCGATTTGCTTGATCTGAGACACTCTATCACCACTTGGAGACCGAAGGGCAGACTAGAAACTGTCCCCCAGGTACAGAGGCAGAAAGAAAGTACTGAGCGTAACAGTTTAGATGACTCCATGGGGCGAAGGCCACACACTAGCATTTTACATCCAAATTAAAGCGCTTGTCCACATTCTCCCTCAGGAGGCCACAATTACCCCAAAGAAACTGCCACTGTTCATAAGTACTTGTGCCATTTTCTTTGGAAACTGTCTTCAGAACCTGTCTTCTTAGAGACCTCAAACATAAACTTGGCTATTTCCAGAAATCAAATCTACACCCAAGGCAAAGTTCTAAAATGGAAGAAAAGGTGGAATCAATGTATACCCACCCAAAGCGCAGCTTCTAAAGAAGACAAGATTGAGTTTTAGTATTTTTTTTAAAAAATAAACAGGGGGTAAAAATGCTCAGAAAAAAAAAACACCTAAAATAGGAAAAGAAATCTTATTTCTACAAAAACCAGCTGTATTACATCTGATTTCATTCCTAAACCAAGCTAAAGGCCAATGTGATGCTCACAGGGGCTCATATCATTTCCTTCACCTCCTTGGGCTTTAGTGTCTCCAAGAGTAAGAGAGGTCATATGTACCACAAAGGGGTGTGAGAGCACCATGAGAAAAAACACAGACTGCTCTGCACAAAGCCTGGTCATGGTAACAGATCAATACGCGGTAAAACATTTATAAGAAAAAGTTATCATTATTATTTTTAGCTTTCCTGTGACATCAGCAATGAAACAATATGTCATGAGTTGATAAAGGTAAAAAAGAGTATTTGGCAGATCATTAAATGGAACATATATTTCACTTGAAAAAAAAAGCTTCCAAGCTAAGAGCCAAATAAAAAAATAGACATGATCAAATCATACCCCAAACTTTGTGATCACTGGAAAGAGAAACAGCCTCTCTGTCTCATCACAGCCTCTCATACGAGAGCACCCCCCCAACCCATTCCCCCAGCTCTTACACCTACTTGTTAAGTGGCAGCTTCATGGAAGAGCTGGTGGCCCGGCTGTTTCCTCGCTGAGCACCTCCTGCTTCTGCCGACTCTGAATCCTTGAAGTAGGGAGATGACTTGGGCTCATCCCAGTCTTCATCCCAGTCATCATCATCACCAGTTGCTGCAGGTGAGAACAGAAGATTGTCGGTGAAGAGAGACCAAATAAAGACGGGATGACTTAATTTTCTGGTAACAACTACCAACTGGGTTAACCAATTTTTTAAAGAAGAAGAAAAGGGTACACGGTCAGGATTACAATAAAGATGCGAAGAGTACAGGCTCTGTTGTTAACGCTTGTGAGTTACAGTTGTGAGTCTTCTGCCTTTTGGCACAAAAGACAAGTCAGAAACAACTTAAGAAGGCTGTTGGTCCAAATAACTTCAGATAAATGTCAACGATAACAACACTCTGGAGGGCCTTCCCTGGTGGTCCAGTGGTTAAGACTCCATGTTTCCAATGCAGGGGGCTCGGGTTCAATCCCTGGTCAGGGAACGAAGACCCCACATGCCATGTGGTGAGGCCAAAAGATGCCAAGCAAACCCTTGTTGGTGCGCAGGGAAGGTCTGCTAGAGGCCTGGCTGTGCTGTCCTGCTCTTAGTCGTGTCTGGCTCTCTGCAACCCCATGGACTGTAGCCTGCCAGGCTCTTCTGTCCATGGAACTCTCCAGACAAGAATACTGGGGTGGGTAGCCCTTCTTTTCTCCAGGGGATCTTCCCAACCCAGGGATCGAATCCATGTTTCCTGTGCTTCCTGCACTGGCAGGTGGGCCACCTACACACTGATAAACCTGGCTTTATAAACTTGCAAATAAACAGGCCAAATACCCTTTAAGCCAAGAGACTGGGGAGGACAAAAGGGTGACAGATCTTTGAAAAGGAATTGCATAACACCAACAATAACGCAGGCCAGAGATGACGAGGGGGTGGGGGAGAGAGAAAGAAACAGGGGACAGGCAGTGAGTACACCGGCGTCGGGAGCCTGACATTCTAGTGATCCTTTCCGTGTCAGATGGGGTGCTGCCAGCCTTCCTCCTGCCCGCCCTCCGCCACTGTTCTCTGCCTCCGTCTCCCACCTCTGAAGGCCTGAGATGTCCCTTCAGCACTAAGCAGGGAAGTGCCCTGGGATCTCCTCCCTGAGAGTGCCACCACAAGAAGTCCAGAGACAAATGTCAAAAGGAAAAAGAAAAGACTAGAAGGTATCAGAAGGATCTGGGCCAGGATTCCAGCGACGCCACGTCACTGCAGAAGCGATGTCAGCAGTCTGGTCTGGACACAGCCCCCAACTCCCGGCCAGGGTGGGAGCCGGAAAGCAGCAATTGTGCCCTTCAAGACTCCCAACCCACGCCTCCTGCCGTTCAGCACACTTAGTTCTGGGCATGATGAGCTCAGACAGGGGTCTTAACAAAACAATGGGCGGGTCTCTTAATTTCAGAACAGACATAAATAACCTTTCTTAATTCTTGAACTGTTTCTCCTTTTAGAAAGTCTTCCTTTGCCTCAGTGTTTCCATTAAGCACCGGGGAGTCAAACAGGTAGTTCAGGAAATGATAGACAGCTAAGTCAGAGGTCATAAACCGGCAGGTGATAAACCACAGTCAATCCATGTGCTCATTTTTTTTGGCCTGAGATTTAAAATCAAATATGTTTGCCCTCTAAGGATGCCCCCCCCCGCCTCACCTGGTCCTGGGATGCCCTCTAAGGGTGGCCCCCTCACCACCTGGTCCTGGGATGCCCTCTAAGGGTGGCCCCCCTCACCTGGTCCTTGGTAGGCCTGGGGATGGCCAAAGGCCGAGTCCCAGTTGTTGGCAGCGCTTCTCTGGGCTGCAGCCCCCTCCGGCTTGGCTCCCCAGCTGTCTGAGCTTTCCCAGTTTGCAGGTTTGGAAGCATTCCAGGCTGACCAGGGGTCACTGCCACTGCTGACCTGTTGTTAGGGGTAAAAAAAGGAGAGGAAATTTGTGACTTCTAGAAAGCACTACTCAATTCAGTAGGAAGCAATTAAATAGGGGTGCTGAAAAAAACTGATAGAAATGTAAAATAATTAAAAAAATAAAATTTTAGAAACATGTAGGCAAGCACAAAAAGCAGCATCAATCGAATTTTACTGCTAGCAATTTGCCATGTTTGCTCAGGAACTTTACAACTGTTAGACTCCTAACAAAGTCCTTTGTACATACTCACACAGGCCATGCAGTGAGATTCTTTTTGCTTTAAACATGTTCTAAGTGAGCCCCAATTGCACTTTCTACTCTGCATTTCTCTCTTGTTTTTCCATAGCCTGAAACATTCTCCTAGGTATTAATACGATGACCTTTTACGCGACTCCTTTGTATTTGTTTCCTATCATCTAAACAGCACGTGCTGATGCTCACTTAACTTGTTTGCAGTGTTTTGCTACTGCTAATAACGCTGCGGTGTACATCCTTACATATCTTTCCTCACATATCCAACAGATCTATATGAAATTCCCAGAAGAAAATTACTGGGTAATGAAAGTGTGCATTTATTAATAAAATTGATAAGATTTTGTCAAACTGCTTTAGAAAGAGATCGTATAGTCACCTTCCTACACTCCTACTACATGCCAAGGGGTGGCGTCCTGAATAAAATGGGGCTATCACGCCAAGTTATTTTTAAAATATTTTCTCTCATTATTCTTTTGCATAATTTTATAATTTATAAATGTTATAAATAAAATTTTCGAATGGGCAATACATGCCACCCTATTTCAAGGAATACTGCAGTAAGAGGAGCCGGAGGCAATCACAGGTTTTTTTTTGTTTCCTTGATTTTTAAAATAATTTATTTACTTTTAATTGAAGGATAATTGCTTTACAATATTGTGTTGGCTTCTGCCATACATAAACATGAATCAGCCATAGGTATACACATGTCCCCTTCCTCTTGAACCTCCTTCCCCACCTCTCTAGGTTGTCCCAGAGCCCCAGTTTGAGCTCTGAGTCATACAGCAAATTCCCGCTGGTGATCTATTTTACATATGGTAGTTTTCATGCTATTCTCTGCTTCTTTCCCACCCCCTCCTTCCCCATTAAGTCCACAAATCTGTTCTCTACGTCTGTGTCTCCAATGGTGCCCTGCAAATTGGATCATCAGTACCATTTTCCTAGAGTCCATACATATGCATTAGTATACAACATTTGTTTTTCTCTGACTTATTTCACTCTGTATAATGGGCTCTAGGTTTATCCTAGATTTTTAAATTTTAAATCCTCAACCTGTATGGAACTGACTTCGGTATAAGAAATAATATTGGAATCCAGCTTACTTTCTTCCTGTAGTCATCTGTTGCCCTAACATCATTTAATGAATAATCCATTCTCTCCCCACTGATTCACCTTTACCATACCCTGGACTTGGGACTATTTCTGGGACTCTTTCCTATAGTCTATTCCTCTAATTGGAGAAGGCAATGGCACCCCACTCCAGTACTCTTGCCTGGAAAATCCTATGGACGGAGGAGCCTGGAAGGCTGCAGTCCATGGGGTCGTTAAGAGTCAGACATGACTGAGCATCTTCACTTTCACTTTTCACTTTCATGCATTAGAGAAAGAAATGGCAACTCATTCCAGTGTTCTTGCCTGGAGAATCCCAGGCACGGGGGAGCCTGGTGGGCTGCTGTCTGTGGGGTCGCACAGAGTCGGAGACGACTGAAGCAACTTAGCAGCAGCAGCATTCCTCTAATACCAAACTACTTTGGAGCCCACTAGACAGAATGCCATATGGTAAAGTTTGTACTTTACCATAACATCTTTTATTATTTTTACAGTGAACTTCAGCATCAGTTTTCTGTTTTTAAAACTAAAACAACCTTCGGTTTTAGGATTAGTGCCGGGAGCCAGCACAGGAGATCCCACCCACGACAAGGTCATGCAGAGAGGCCTGACGGGCAAGGTGAGTCAGGTCTCAAGGGTCCTCTGTCTGAGCATCTACCCCAAAACCAAAATCTATCTGTTTACTGTCTGCTATACTATACTCTTCTGATATTACCACCTTTTCTCTGGAAAGAGTTAATTCAGAGCTCCAGTCTCCTGCATATACAAAGAATATCTCGGCTTAAACCCCTTTGATGGCTTTCTAACTTATCTGACCGGTCTGCCCGACTTTACAATTTGTGGATTGTTTACAGCCCCCAACTGTGAGAGGCACGAAGCTCAAAACATCTTAAAGATATAGAGCCTTTTAGAGTTAAGAATTAGTTTGGTAAAGAGTTTGTTGAGTTAATGTTTGCCGGCAGGCCTCCATATCCTTTATCTTTTAGGCACCTGGGAGGATATTAATCAATGTAAACAGGATGCAGAAATAGGAGTATAGTAGTTTTGATGTTGCAGTACTAGACTTTTGAGTTAATGAATTTTTTCTTTGTTATAAATCACTGTACTTCTTTCATTGTTATAAATTGTTGTGTCCTTGCTATGTAAGAATGTAACTTTATTTAGTGCTTTCTGAGAGTGGCACCAGACTTTGGGAAGAACAACACTGTTAAGGTAAATAAGTCTTTTGGTTGACAAACCCTTATCAGAAAAGGGCCGTAAAATGTTAATTGGCCTTCTGGCTGGAAGATGATGTAAATCACCTAAGACTTATGTATACAACTAGGTATGCAGAGAGAAAGCCTGGTCTCGATAAGAGTCAGGGCTGCTGATGCTGCATAATTTTGTATTATCCATTGGTCTCTATGTACAACCAAAAAGTATAAAAAGCCTGCTGGACAATAGAGGATGGGCAAGTCACTGGAAAGATTGGTTTCCCCTGTGTCTTCTCTTCTTACTCTATTTTCAGGCTGAATTCCCATCTGGGGCATGGAGGCTCGCCATGTCTACTTACTTGCCCCGGCTTCTAAGATCCGTGAGAGAGGGAGCCCAAGGCGGGGCACCCTCCGCTATTCAAACAGGCGCCGGTGGCCCAACGTAGATGGTGGAAATCTCTTGTCCTGAGATTTTATTAGTTCTCCACGTAAACCAAGTTATTCAGCCTCTTTTCTCCACTAAATTTTCCTACTATACTATTTCTTCTTAATTTCTTTTATATTTCTAAATAAATAAGTTTTCCTCACCTAAGCCATCTCCCCTTTGAATTACCCTGGATCCACTGGGGCTGGACCCCAGCAGATTAGTATGTCAGTGGTAAGGAATCCACCCATCAATGCAGGAGATGCAGGTTTGATCCCTGGGTCAGGAAGATCCCCTGGAGAAGGAAATGGCAACCCACTCCAGTATTCTTGCCTGGAGAATCCTGTGGACAGAGGAGCCTGGTGGGCTACAGTCTGAGGGGTTGCAAAAAAGTCAGACACAACTTAGTGACTAAACAACAACAATAAAAACAAGTCAAGTTTAAAAAACGTTATTTCATTTGAACCTTAAATTTGTACATAAATTTAGGGAAAACAAATAGTGCCTTAAAAACTTTTTTTCAACACTGAAATCTATTAATTCAAGGACATGGAATAGCAAAGTCTTTCTTCTCACATAAACAAAACAAAATGAAACAAACCTGATATTAGAGAGAGAGAGGAAAGGTTTGCAAGACAATTACCCAAATGGCTTCATATGCCTCTCTAATATTTTAGAATGCCACCGTGGTTGGGTTTTTTCTCACTCTTCACCATCTGACACATGGGGGGATAACTGCCAGCCACCCACCAGAAGCGTCAACACAGAGCACACGTTTTACAAGAGGACATGTGATTGCATTCTAACATCTCTTGCACCTTCAAGAAAAAAGATGACGTTACTCATGATTTTGCTCAACGTCAAATATTAACAGAAGAAAGACATATGACTGTCAATTTCTCAAATACACGGCTGACAAGGAGCTCCTCTCAAGCCACTCTAGTGGATTCTGGAAAAGAAGGCTGCTGCGCTGAGAGCTGGCCAGTCACACAGCAGTTAAGAGAATCCCTTCCTCCAGAGCTTTCTTGGTCGGGGAGGGGGACAGATACTCTGTGCTCTCCAGACTCTAAACCAGGAGGTTTTCACAATAACAACTTCAAAAGGTATGCAAATTCTGGATGGTAACATGACAATAAGTACAGATATTCGTCTGGCATTTCTAGAAACTGTTGAGGAAAAGGAACAGAAGAGCTGCAATCTAGAACAACAGAAAGTCCAGCCCCACTGGAGAGTAAGACTGCTGGCAAACCCTCAGAGAAAGGCTTTGTATCAACACGGAGGAACAAATGGGACATGAAATTCACAGCAAGTATCCTAAAAAAACTGAAACACATAACATGATACTCTTTGAAAAACTACTTCCTTACTAAATTGTTTATAATCAGTGCATCGTGACAGGGTCATGCGCAGGATCTTAGCTCTCTACCTGGGTGATGAAATCCTCATTGGCAAATCACTGTTTGCTTTTGTCCCGCCCCTCCAACCCCAACCCCCACTCACCTCCAGGAATATTCCTTCTATCTTGTTTCAACTTGACTTGTGCTGATAAATCTTTCAAACCTGACCAACTAGAAATCTCCCCAGGTTCTATCAACTAGGGCCCCTCCTCTAATAGCAGTACCGAACAACCAGCTCCCGAAGCCTGCCGGGGTCTGCCTCCCCCTGAACCCGCCCTCCCTGTATTTTGGCCTCTGGCTCCTCTGCTCTCCACCCCCAATAACCCTGCTGTCCCCTGACTGCAGGCATCTGGTCACACGACCGTTCAAGCCTCTCCTCTGCTTTCTGCCAGCTCTCCTTCCTCTTTCTACCCAGCGAGGTCTTCATCCTCTTTTCCCTCCCTTCATGGTAACAACATCCCCCTCCCCAACCAACTCAACTGCATTATTTCAAAACCTTTCACTAGACCTCACTGACCACAGGATGGATTCTAAGCTCATCAGTCCACTGATCAAAATCCTACCTTTCCTTCCATGACTTCCCCATCCTCACTAGTCGCCACTGATCCTCACTCTATGCATCAACCTGCAGTTGCCCAGACTTCTCCACATCCTTCCCTTTGTTCATGCTCTACTCTCCATCTGTGCACCAAGCCTGCAGGAAAGCTGTGCATCTCACAAATACATGTCAAAGGGGGACAAGGATGAGAACACTGGCCCACTGGCTGAATTTTAAATCCCCTTATGAAACTGTGCAGCAGACTCGGGTTCGATCCCTGGGTTGGAAAGATCCCTGGAGACGGGAAAGGCTACCCACTCTAGTATTCTGGCCTGGAGAATTCAAAGAGTTGGACAGGACTGAGCCACTTTCACTTTACTTTATGAAACTGTAGCAATTCGACTCAAGTAAACAGCCCACAGGTTGAATGTTAAATCCCTTTATGAAATTGTGATTTGACTCAAGTAAACTTCTCAAGGGTACAGTGGATAAGAATTTAAGTTCTAGAGCTGTCTATCTGGGTTTGAATCCCAGCTTTACTGCTTACTAACTGTATGAACTTGGCCATTTACTCCATCTCTCTTAGTTTCCATACTTACTGAATGGGTATAACAGCATTAACTTCCTCATAGGACTTTTGTAAGGATTAAATGACATAATGCATATAAAACATCTCATAGAGTATCTAGCACATGGCACAAATTCAGCAGAGGTCATCTTACTACATGGCTCATTTAGAACATAAAAAAGAGCCTGATGACTGGTAATCTTTGAGTAAATCCCCATTAGTTTACACTTTATGGCAAAACATTTCTGTCTTCTTTCTCTTTCTTATACGTATCTGAAGGAAACAAATCTTTGGCTAGAACAGAAAGTATTTTAAGTGCCTATAGTTCAGTTCAGTTCAGTCACTCAGTCGTGTCCAACTCTTTTCGACCCCATGAATTGAAGCACGCCAGGCCTCCCTGTCCATCACCATCTCCCAGAGTTCACTTAGATTCACGTCCATCAAGTTAGTGATGCCATCCAGCCATCTCATCATGCTCTGTCGTCCGTCCCCTTCTCCTCCTGCCCCCAATCTCACCCAACATCAGAGTTTTTTCCAGTGAGTCAACTCTTCGCATGAAGTGGCCAAAGTACTGGAGCTTCAGCTTTAGCATCGTTCCTTCCAAAGAAATCCCAGGGTTGATCTCCTTCAGAATGGACTGGTTGGATCTCCTTCAGAATGGACTGGTTGGATCTCCTCGCAGTCCAAGGGACTCTCAAGAGTCTTCTCCAACACCACAGTTCAAACGCATCAATT
The DNA here is from genome assembly GCA_006410935.1 of Redunca redunca. Lineage (NCBI taxonomy): Eukaryota > Metazoa > Chordata > Mammalia > Artiodactyla > Bovidae > Redunca > Redunca redunca. Next base: position 36,411 of record SJYQ01089088.1, read on the forward strand.
CTTTGGTGCTCAGCCTTCTTCACAGTCCAACTCTCACATCCATACATGACCACAGGAAAAACCATAGCCTTGACTAGACAGACCTTAGTCGGTAAAATAATGTCTCTGCTTTTGAATATACTATCTAGGTTGGTAATCACCTATTTAAATAAAAGTTTCTCTATTAATGTGATCTGGCATTGTTTTGAAAATATAATTGATGGTCTTTTCCTCTAAAGATCAAAAGCAACTCTTGATTCTTGGGGGTTTTGTCACATTTTCTGTGTGCTGAATGCTGAGATCTTGCTTTTCTTCTAAGCCTTACCCCAGCTGCAATGAACTGGGCTATAGAACAACCGGTTTAATGATCCTTTGGCCTCTGACTTCTTTGCTCTCAATTCCAAGAACCCCTTCTGTCTCTCACCTGCAGACATCTGGCGGCACGGTAATGCATTCTGCTCCTCTGCAAGGTCTCAAGGGGCCTCTCCTTTCCTTTGCTCCCAGGCCTTCCCTCTCTCTCCTTTCTACTGAGTCATCATTCTCTTCATAGCTAGCCCCCGCTTACACCATCAAAACCATCCAGACTGTCAACTCCATGGTTAAAAATCCTTCATTAGACCTCACTGTCCATGGAATAAATTCATCAATCAAGTCTTGTTGAAAGTCTTAGCTGAAAGGTCTCCAAGGTATAAATCCCAATCACCCTTTCAGTTCCTATATGTCCCACTTTCTATGTTGCCATGTTCCCAAGAAGATCTTTATTTAGTTAGATACTTAACTGGAAACAACACCTCGCTTGGGGGAAAAGGATTAGTTCTAAGGGTTTCAAATTGAATTTTACCTTATTTATGGAGGGAGAAGGAGAAGGAGAAGATGAAGAAGGTGGTGATTGGCTGAGACTTTCAAGACAACCAATCTGAGCCAAAATATCCACCTTAAAATAAAAAAAGGTGCTCAGTAAATGAAGGGTGGGGGGGGAAAAGAGTATACCGAAGCTAAAAACAGCAAATGCATAGCAGGGCTAAGTTCAGCAGAAAATTCCAGCATGCCACTCATGCACAAACATTACATGCAGAAACCAAAGCCCCTACTGTATAGTAGTGGGTTATCCTCCGTGCATTAATATATATTCTAAAGACTGTTACTGTCACAACACAGTATCACTGAAGTACTAAAAGTAATTACACGCAGCACAGAAGGAATGGAACAAATATCATGCAAGTCACACAGTCACAGGAAAAGAGCTCCAGAGGAGAACCAATGTCAAACTTTAAAAAAATGTCAGGATGTTGAACCACTGCTTTCAAAGCCACCAGATGTGAGATGAGCAAAGCTTCCTGGAACCTGACAGCCACAAAGAACCTACCCAGGACCGGCTAAGAGCACAGAACAGCCCGCAAGGCCGTGAACGCTGCGAGCTCCTGAGCCGCTGACCACCTTGGTGTGCAGAGTTGACTTGAGAAGAGATAACCAGTACACTCCCTGGAGCTAGGCAGTGGCCAAGTCAGCATCGCTGAGGAGGACAACCTTGGAGCCCAACTTCCAGGCTTCGAACCCCACCTCCACAACTATCTAGTAGGGAAGTCATGACTATTAACATTTACACAGTGCTCGAGAACGCACTTCCCAGGTATAACTTCCTTCTGAAGAAAGTGGTGGTGTGATCTAAGTAAATTTGGTTTTGGAAATCAACTAATAATACACCAAGAAGACAATCATGATGGAGTAACTGGGATCCAGTTTATGCTTCCACTTGAAACTAAAAGAGACGTTATATACGAAGCTATCTTCAAATCACTGGCCACCAGGCAATAGGGGACCTGACACCTACCTAGAGAGACTTTCCAGGCCTCAGGTCAGGGAAGGGGATCCACACAAAGACCACTGGTCTCTATGAATTGAGGAGACAGCTGGGAGTCTGGGGCAGAGCAGTAAGAAGGAGAGTGTGGCACAGAGGCCCCAGACACTGGGTGAAGGAGTGGGGACGGGATACCAGGCTGCGTACTGATCAGCACACCCATATGAGGAAATGACCACGTGAAGGGTTAAGTATCAACCTTTCTGCAGGGCAGATCTCACCAGCCAGCACGGAAAACCTCAGGATTCAGGATTCACGGGGTGTGATATCAGGTACAGAACCCCAAAGGCTTTTGCCTTGGAGAGAGAGGCAAAAATATCCCTAGGCTGAACGTTGCTCTGGCCCCACCCTAAGAAACTTACACTGGAAGAATTAAACTGTTTCCTAAGTAACTTTCTTTTTAAAGAAAAAAAAAAAAAACCCACTAGTCTGCAACCTGGCCACAAAAATAATAGGATCTGGTTTTGTTATATTTTGCTACTTAGGTGTACTTTGCTTCTTAGATGACATCCTTGGGCCACCAGGACGAATAAAAATCAAACTCTTACTTCTGACAACAGGCGTCAGTGAACGTAGGCAAGGGCCTGTTTAGAAAACCACAGCAACACTGACTTGACTCACTGGTTTCCCAGGATATTCTTATGGATTCAGAGGAAATCAGGTCTTTTGGTTCAACTGGTTTTCCTGTTCTTCAAGATACGGTCTAGGAAGAACACTCTTCACTGCCCAGATCACAAGACTGACAGTGCTGCGAGAGAAGACGGAGAGACAGGCAATGGACACCCGCCCTTCTCTGTGTCCACCCGAACTAGGTCAGACCTCGGCTATGAGGCCAAAACCGAGGCCTGAGAATCAATGCAAAAGGTGACTTATATTTCATTATGGCTGCTTTCTGCCGGGCTTTCTACCAAACTAGTGAACAAGAGCACAGACAACATATAGGAAGGCTCAACAGATGCTGGCGAGCAAGTAGAGCTCCCACTGCCCACCTGGCTCCTCACAGAGGATGCTCAAAATCCAGTACAGGCCAACACGGGTCATTCCGTTTGACAAGTCTACCAGGGAAGGAGGGTCAGTATCAGGGGACTCACCACCTTGTGTATTATCATCCTGGGGGAAAGGTTTTGGAAGCATTCGTAGGTCCATCCTATTACTACGCACGGAAATTCTTGTGTGTGCCTCGGTCACACATGTCTACACCTTACTGGTTATGCTGTCACGGCCGTTCACACTGCTACACCCTAATATATGGTCTCCTGCTTGGAGGGAAAGAAGGAAGGAAGGAACTTCCAGAGGAAGACTTTGTCCAGGGGCATACAACAAAAATGAACAGAAATTAACTGGGTTTGTGAAAGCCAAGGTTATGGTGTTATGGTGTTTTGGTTTGTTTTTTGTAACTCATCTGCCTGATTGAGGCATAACGTCTTTATCTGACATTTCTCATTCATCAGATGTTTAATAACCATGTGCTAACTGTGTCAGGAAATAGGGATAGTAAATAATGTGATTCCTTTATAAGCCAAGAATATTTCAATCAGTTTCTGATAAAGATTTAATTCTCTTTCTCAAAAAGGCCCACAAAAAGTGTAAAACTGTCTTATGTAAAAAGCCTAATCATTTCAGCTCAAAATACAGATAGAACTTGTAAAATTTCCCATTTTGTTGTTTATAGATCTTTTGCTAAAGGACATCACTGAATTCTACAGATGAACCTCTACTGATTTAAAAAAGCCATCTACAGAAATATAAAAACTTACACGTTCTTTTAAAAAGAAGGCTAGATTACAACAACATTCTAAATCCATTTGCAGCCAGTCACATCAGTACTAACTGGAAATTACCCCCTCAAAGCTTAAATAGCTTACTATTCAGTCACTAAGTTGTGTCTGGTTCTTTCTGACCCCATGGACTGCAGCACACCAAGCTTCCCTGTCCTTCACCACCTCCCAGAGCTTACTCAAACTCATGTCCATTGAGTTGGTGATGCCATCCAACCATCTCATCCTTTGTTGTCCCCTTCTCCTCCTGCCCTCAATCTTTCCCAACATCATGGGTCTTTTCCAATGAGTTGGCTCTTCGCATCAGATGGCCAAAGTATTGGAGCTTCAGCACCAGTCCTTCCAATGAATATTCAGGGGTGTTTCCTGTAGGACTCACTGGTTTGACTTGTTTAATATCCAAACTATTAAAAATAACCGAACCCCTACTAAGTACCACATATAAACACTCTAGAACTTTTTTTCCATTTACTCTTTGCAACAATTCTGTGAGGTCTTTACACAGAAGGAAACTGAGGCACACAGAAGCTAAGACAGTCACCCTGAGTCATACAGTAAGGATGGGATCTGGGAATAAACTCCAGGCAAGGTCTGGGATCAAAGCCAAGCGTGTTCCTGCCCTTACACATCTGAAGGATGCAGGACACTCCTGTCATAACTATAGCTCATAAAGGCACTCAGGGTTTTAAAAGTAGAATGAAAAAGAGAGTATAGAAATAAACAACATTTCAGAGAAACGGAAACGGGAAAGTCAGGAGGAGAAACTAGATTTGTGGAGCAATACCAGTTTCTGGTGGTCTCTGAGTGCCCTACTCCCTTATTGGGAAGAGATATACTCACTAAACTGGGGACCACCCTTATGATGGGAAGTTTTTCAGCCCCTAGAGCCCTTCAGCTCCTGGTTACTACTGAAGAGCCCATTACACCTTCAATAGAGAGGGACCAAAAACTATGGGAGGACAAAATTAACCCCCAGGTATGGGACCAGGTGGAGAAGGCAATGGCACCCCACTCCAGTACTCTTGCCTGGAAAATCCTATGTATGGAGGAGCCTGGAAGGCTGCAGTCCATGGGGTCGCTGAGGGTCAGACACGACTAAACAACTTCACTTACACTTTTCACTTTCATGCATTGGAGAAGGAAACGGCAACCCACTCCAGTGATCTTGCCTGGAGAATCCCAGGGACAGGGGAGCCTGGTGGGCTGCCGTCTACGGGGTCACACAGAGTCGGACACGACTGAAGCGACTTAGCAGCAATGAGCAATTCTGTTCAAGCAGAGTCCGAGATACAGAGGAGACAGGCAGATAGAAATGCTGAACAAAAAGCTGGACACTGAGCAAACTACAGAGAAAATTCAGGATTGGGGGATATTTATAAGGGGAATCCTCTGCCCAGCTAGAGAGGGTAGAAGGAGATGGTTGGAACAAAAAAGGATAAGCAGAATGAGGTCGTTCCCTGGAGAGGGAAGAGATGAGAAAAGGAGAGTATTTCTTAAACATCTCCCATGAGTCCGACCACTTACACCAGTGGCCTGGTCCTCAGACAGTTCAGGAAGCAGCCTCGACTTTTGCAAGTGGAGCCAGATTGTCAACCCGGCTCTAAGGTCAAACCTGGTTTTCCCACCACACCAACCTGCGTGGAGCGGAGGAAGGATGGGATAGGAAACCAGGGAACAGATAAAAAGCAAGAATTTTAACAAAAGGAGACGTAGTTTATTCCAAGTATGTATATCTTTCTAGTATTTCAAAAGGATAGAAAAATAAACCCCTCAAAAGGGGTTTATTAAAATAAGGGGTTTACCCCTCAAGTCAAAAGCTTTCAGATAAAACATCTAGCTTTATACAACTTTCAATTAGTGTTTAAGCACCACTGCTCTTTCAGTTCAGTTGCTTAGTCGTGTTCGACTCTTTGCGACCCCATGAACCACAGCACGCCAGGCCTCCCTGTCCATCATCAACTCCTAGAGTCCACCCAAACTCATGTCCATTGAGTCGGTGATGCCATCCAACCATCTCATCCTCTGTCATCCCCTTCTCCTCCTGCCTTCAATCTTTCCCAGCATCAGGGTCTTTTCAAATGAGTTAGCTCTTCGCATCAGGTGGCCAAAGTATTGGAGTTTCAGCTTCAGCATCAGTCCTTCCAATGAACATCCAGGACTGATCTCCTTTAGGATGGACTGGTTGGATCTCCTTGCAGTCCAAGGGACTCTCAAGAATCTTCAACACCACAGTTCAAAAGCATCAATTCTTTGGTGCTCAGTTTTCTTTATAGTCCAATTCTCACATCCATACATGACCACTGGAAAAACCATAGCCTTGACTAAATGGACCTTTGATGACAAAGTAATGTCTCTGCTTTTTAATATGCTGTCTAGGTTGGTCATAACTTTCCTTCTAAGGAGTAAGCAAACAAAAATGTCTCATTAATTTCTGAAAAGTAAAGATTCAGTGATTGAAGAGTTCTTTAAAAGATCTACACTGAGAACCTTTTTATAATTATATAATTTAAACACTAACAACTGGGCGAAAACCAACATGAGGACAACTATTAACACATGTTTTGCAATGATATCTGAGATTTATTTTCACCAGCAGGCTAAAACATTCTGGAGGCACAGCTACTAATAGGAAGTGCTCCTGAATCTATAAAATACCAGATAAATAATTAATAATGAAACCACCAATAACCACTAAAAACTATTCTTTTTTAAAGGTATTGTAATAGCTGTCCTCATCCACCTTAAAATCTGTACTAGAAAAAGAAAAAACAAGAATCTAATTCATTTCTTTAATATCCTTCAATAAGTTTTCTACACAGTTTGCAACTGTGGTGTGTATATATATACGTTTGTATTTTGTGGTATGTATATATTTATTTTTTAAATTTTTATTGTGCTGAAATGTAATGTTCCCATTGTAACCATTTTTAAGCGCACCGTTTCATGGCATTAACTACATTGTCAATGTTGTGCAGTCATCATTACCATTTTCATCAAACTCCCCCGTCCTGTATATATATTTAAACAGAAGAAAGGTAGCACTATCCGTAGGGAGATGCCTTTGTACAGGCGCGATCATCCATGTCTGCACATCTGAAGCTACCCTTGTTCTTCTACCAGCAGCCCTGGCTTCCCGCGGGGCAGCTGTCCTGCACTCTCCCTGGCCAGCCCCTACTGTCCTGCACTCTCCCTGGCCAGCCCCTGCTGACGACGCGGACTGCCAGCTCTGCTGTGCAACAGTGCTGCAGGGGACCCCCTCTCCTGCCCAGACGCCCGTCCAGCAGCAGAGAGGGGGTCCCACTCACAGGTGCGGGGTCAGAGAGCAGACACACTTCACGTACTAACACAGATTCTCACACCGTCCTCCAGAAAGCTTCGTCGGTTTATTTTCACCAGCTCCACACTGGAATTGCCCACTGAACATCCCTTTCCTCACATTAGGTGTTAAAACACTTTAATTCTCTGCTAATTTGATAAAAAGAATTTAAAAATGAGCATTTTGCAATATTTACTGGCTCTTTGTACTTCCTTTCCAATGAAAAACTCTGTTCACCCCCTTTGCCCATTTCTTTTCTGAGCTGTTCATCTTTTCCCTATAGATTTATGAGAGTTCTCTATTAACAGAATTACCTGGTACCTCTGGCACATTAGAAATTCTTTTCCTAGGTGAATATTACTTTTTGATTTAAATGTAGCAGCTCTATGGTTGCTATAAATTGTGTTGTGTTTAGAAACACCTTCTATATTCCAAGGTTATAAAAAAAATGTTGCCTATATTTTTTCCAAGTATTAAAAAAAATAAACAGCTTTATCATTGTCCAAATTAAATTATTCCAACACATTTAAAGAATAATGCATTGTATTCCTTTGACATTTACAGTCTAGTCTATGTCACAGTCAAGCGGCGAGTCTGTGTTTTACAGGTAAGGAGTTCCCTCATGTTCTAAACAAGAAAGAAAAAGGTCACGGTGGGTCATGGGGCTGCTGCACGAACATTATCTACCACTACACTGGTCACCGCACTTACCTCTGCTTGCTCAGTAAGAAGCTAGAACCAGAAGGGGCCCCAACAATCTGAAATTAGGAATTTTAAGAAAAACAAAAGGAAGTGCTATTTTACATATTAAGTTAAAAATGTGTGAACTAACTACTCTGAAATGCAGTATAGCTTCAAAAGTCAAGGAGGGTTCAGATAAATTAAAAAATAACAGGCTCAAAGTAAGTTATTTATGAACATCTGCAGGTGGAATGTAACCTTTTAGAGAGATCTTTTTAAAAATATGATTTAAAAGAAAGACACGACAGTCAGAAAGATGGATAAGCAGCAGCTGAATGTGTAGCTTTAACCTGCCTGCGTGGGAAGAAAGCCCAATTCAAGACAAGTGGTGCTGAGAAGACTAAAAGGATACTGATTAGGAAGAGTGTGGTGTGCTGAGCTGCGGGCGGGGGCCGGGGGCCGGGGGCGCCTGCCTGACCCACGGGCAGAGAGGGCAGGCTCCTTCCTCTGACGCACAGCAGGCAGATCCTTTACCAGCTGAGCCACAAGGGACGCCCTCCTCTGACACACTTGCCTCCAAACAAACTCTCCTCCGGGGGAGAAGGCAACGCCAGAATCACTAGAAAAGCCCAAGAGGCATATCCCTGGAACAAAAATAGTATTTTCTAACCAACATTCAGAAAATGAAATAATGGAAAACCTGACAGCAACGTTCTTCAGAGCTACCAGTTAGGAACAGCATTTGTAGAGCACACCACAGTCTCGGCCCATTTAGACTGTTCGCACATCCCAGACAACTGAGACCAGAGATGGCTGTTAAAAATATTTTTACCCTATTTAAGTAAATTCAAATGCTCAGATTAATTAATTACGGTCATGTATTCTGTATTTTGTTACTCCTGGTTTCAGTTTGTCTTTGCTTTCAAAGGATCTAATTAGATTTAGTGTCAGATTGGACTAGTAAAATCCAACTGTCATAAGTTGATTAAGTTTTCTTTCAACCAACCTGGAAGAAAAAAATTATACTTATGCTGACCAGTTTATATTACATCTATGTAGTGAGAAATATTCCTAATACAACAAAATTTGAGATTGATTTTAAATTTGTGTTTATGAGTTAAACTGCTTCAGCCGATCCTGAGCTAATGGTTGAAACAGGTCCCTGAATTAACATATGAAAAACAGCTCTATGTTTTGTTTCCTTCACGTATTTTATGATCATGTCAATATAATTCCTCGTTATTGAAATGCTGTCCTTTACTTACTAATACGGTTTCACCGGTGTTTTTGTATCATCAGTGAATCTCAGCTGGGCTGACTTTGCCCATCTGGCAACATTTGGAGACAGTTTTGGTGATTGCTGTGAAGGTGGTGCTGCAGGCCAGGGACGCTGCTGGTTATCACAGTGAGGAAGCGTCAGTCCCCAAATGTTAACGGCACCCAGGCTAAGAATCCCTGGTAAAATGTCAAGTAACGTTTAACTGGGCTTCCCTGGTGTCTCAGTGGTAAAGAATCTGCCTGCCAATGTAGGAGACGCAGGAGATGTGAATTTGATCCCTGGGTTGGGACGATCCCCTGGAGGAGGAAATGGCAACCCACTCCAGTACTCTTGCCTGGAGATTCCACGGACAGGGGAGCCTGCAGTCTATGGGGTCACGAAAGAGTCGGATACAATTCAGCGACTAAACAACAAGATTTAACTGCTATTTCTTCACATTCTATCTTGAGTAAACTTTAACTGGCCAACATTCTCAGGTATTATATATTAACAAAATATAAGAGAATGCTCAACTATGGTGATAACTTCACCTTCAAATTTTAAATATATGAGCCAGACTAATTTGTAATTCAGGATGTCCACAAAAGCTATTTTAAAATGTATAAAATCTGCAATTAACATTTAGTAACAGTACTTTGAAAAACTCTCTTAAAAGGTTAAGATATAAATATCCTATAAGCAGATAACTGTGAGATGATTATTAGCCTTTACACTATTTAAAGCCTTTTATGTAGTTAAAAATATCAAGAGATATCTCCTAAAGCCCATTCATTTCTAAAGAGGTAGGAAGCAGTAACATTTTCAGATCCGTCTTCTCAATTTTCTTGTTGACGCTGGCTCTGGATAATCATTTAGCAATAACTGAACCAAGCCAAAGTACTGGAGCTTCATCTTCAGTATCAGCCCTTCGAAAAAATATTCAGGGTTGATTTCCTTTAGGATTGACTGGTTTGATTTCCTTGCTGTCCAAGCTCCAATACTTTGGCCACTTGATGTGAAGAACTGATTCATTAGAAAAGGCCCTGATACTGGGAAAGACTGAAGGCAGGAGGAGAAGGGGACGACAGAGGATGAGATGGTTGGATGACAGTACCAACTCTATGGACACGAGTTTGCGTAAGCTCTGGGAGTTGGTGATGGACAGGGAAGCCTGGCGTGCTGCAGTCCATGGGGTCACAAAGAGTCAGACATGACTGAGTGACTGAACTGAACTGAATCAGGTAGTCACCTAAATTGGTCAAATTCATTAAAATTAATATTAAAATTTCAGTACATTTTCCTCAAATTATCCCACTTTTCCAAGTTTTCTAGAGGCAGTACAAAAACAGTACCAACTACTGGATCTCGGCTACCTTCCCGTGCACTGAACCTGCAAGAGGAGGGGCTCATGCTGGACGCCAAGTCACGAGCCAAGTCCACAGAGTCGTGTCCTGCTCCAGCCAGAGTTCTGACTCTGACCCCAAAGGACCCTTTTCCTTCCTCACCCTCACTTGCGAGGATATTCCTAGTTTATCAGGTCTGTGTTCAACATGCCAGACTTTTACAAGCAATTCTCAATGAACACCCTGCCTTCTCACTAACAATCAACGCTATAAAAATAGTCTGCAGCAGGTTTAAGAGGCAAGGTCTTTGTTAGAACCCAGCAAAAGAATGCCACACACACACCTAACAGCTATTTTGTTCGTGCTTTCAGGGAATGGCAAGAGCTTGACGTATCACCAGCTTTCACACGCGTGCTTTGTTCTGTCGAGCCAGAGTACAATTTACCTGGTTATTGCTGTTGGTGGCTGATGCATTGGGTTGGGCTGTACTTGCTGACAGGGAGTCGAGGAAGGCTTGGTCAGCCACTGAATTTCCACAAGCAAACTGATCTTTTCCATCACTGGGCAAAATCTAAACATAAGGAAGGACCATAGTTACTTACTTTCATAGACTATAGAGTTATTTCAGAGGTAGAATCCCTGATGACAAGTAAGAACTATCAAATGATTTCTATTCTTAAAAGGTATGAGCTCAAGAACAACTGCCCTAATGATTCCTTTCTGCAAGTGTGCAGAATTCTTTAGAAAAACGCAACTAATACCAGGATCAGCTTATCACATTTTTCTCATTCTTGTCAGTTTTTAGGATCCTGAATGCATGGTGTACAGAGGTCAAACATAACATGAGACATGTGGATTGGGTTCAGGGACCTGTTAATCCTCTGATCGTGTCTGGAAAGGTGGGGTGCCTGCTCGTGCACATGTTGGGCTGGCCAAAGAGTTCATTCAGGTTTTTTCCAGAAAAAATGTTCTAGAAAAACCCAAACAAACTTTCTGGCCAACCCAACATTTCAGCAATATCATCAGTATTCTCCAGAGCGCTCAAAATTCCCCACTGAACTCTCAGGGACAACAGCCAGCCTTCCCATTTTGCAGGCAGTGCCCAGCACACACCCTCCCAGGGCACGTGCTCTCTCTACTGGAGGGGAACCCAAGGCAACTCTGCTCCTGAGCTACACTCCAGTTTTACTCACAGGCTACCAGGCAGCCTCAGTTTCTTGCTATCACCTGGGAAGAGAGAGGCAGGCTCACCATGGACCCAGGGCTCTGTTCTGCGTGACCTACGGACAGCCAGCAGGGGGCGCCAGGAGGCTGACTCAAAGAGCCTTGGTCAGCTGGGTGGGGTGTGTCCCCAGAGCATCCTTGGCATTTATCACTACAGAGCTTACACCTGGCAACAGCTCACTCAAGACCCTGGGTCTTGGAGAATGGGAGAAGGAACTGACAGAGAGGTCCTAGATTAGCACAGGGAGGAGAAAGTGACCTTAGAGTCTGCTACTTAAACTCTGTGAGTCCACTGTACAGTACGCAGTATGGTAGGCAGCAGCTACAACACAGGATCAGCAAAGGAAAAACAGACTTTTATTCAGAACAACTAAAAGTTGCTATCCTTGGAAGGAACTTCAGCTAAGTATTTGGAGTCACTCTCTGGCGTATAAGTCTGTAGGTAATATTTCTTCTTGGTTCTACTTCAGTGAATTTTCTACATTTTATATAATCAGCAAGTATTATTTTTACAATGGAATTTTTTTCATTAAAAATAAAGTTATCTTTCATTCTTGTCCTTTAAGTTGATAATTCGTAAAAACGCATATGACAAAGACCGGGTTTAATTAATAAACAAGAGTAAATTCTTACCTCAACATAGTCTGTTGGAACAAGCCCTCGTTCTCCTTTGCTATTTCTTCCTTCCAGCCATCCTCCACCAACATCCTCAAAAAGGTTAAAAAGAAAAAAAAAGATTATAGTTGGAATTTCTTGCAGAAATTTGGCTCTGGAAATTGTTATCCATAAAAAAATTAACATTAACCCATTAACCTTTTCATTCCCATGGGGCTAAACCTGTTAAAAATTTAAAATTCTTAAGCTTTCTCTTTATGCCTGAAAAGGATATAATTTAAAAATGAGAAAAATCAAACTTAAACAATAATTGATCAGAGAGAGAGAAACAGAATGCCAAGATTTTGTAATTTCTTTCTGTTGACTGGTCTGTGGTAGACTACACAAATGGTTTGCAGCTCCGACTGTCAAGGGACAGAATGCACCCTCATTTCCAGAACCTGCACTATGTGCTTCATGACCTCTTCAGCCAACAGACTGAGGTGGAGATGACACGGGGTGAATATAGAGCCGGCCTCGAGAGGCTCTGTACACTTCAGCTCACTCCCCGCCCCCCCAACCAAAGAGCTGGTATTCGGGTTGCCAGATGATGACAGAGACAAGGCTCCGTCTCCCTGTTGGCCCACCCAAAGCCAGCCGACCCCCAGCAGGAGAAATGCCAGACAGAGGAGGTCATGGTGGCCTGCTCTGCCCTAGCTCCGTGTTGGGCGATGCAGGCCCATGGGTGATCCCAGGTCAGGAGAACCACCTGGCTGGCTTGTGGATCCCCAAGCAACAACAATCGACTATTTGTTTAAGCCACTAAGCTTTGGGACTGCCTGTTATTTAGGAAAACTAACTGATAAAATGTGGTCCACTGGAGAAGGGAATGGCAAACCACTTCAGTATTCTTGCCTTGAGAACCCCCATGAACAGTATGAAAAGGCAAAATGATAGGATACTGAAAGAGGAACTTCCCAGGTCAGTAGGTGCTCAATATGCTACTGGAGATCAGTGGAGAAATAACTCCAGAAAGAATGAAGGGATGGAGCCAAAGAAAAAACAACACCCAGTTGTGGACATGACTGGTGATAGAAGCAAGGTCCAATGCTGTAAAAAGCAATATTGAATAGGAACCTGGAATGTCAGGTCCATGAATCAAGGCAAATTGGAAGTGGTCAAATAGGAGATGGCAAGAGTGAACATCAACATTTTAGGAATCAGCGAACTAAAATGGACTGGAATGGGTGACTTTAACTCAGATGACCATTATATCTACTACTGCAGGCAGGAATCCCTCAGAAGAAATGGAGTAGCCATCATGGTCAACAAAAGAGTCCGAAATGCAGTACTTGGATGCAATCTCAAAAACATAGAATGATCTCTGTTCGTTTCCAAGGCAAACCATTCAATATCACAGTAATCCAAGCCTATGTCCCAACCAGAAATGCTGAAGAAGCTGAAGTTGAACGATTCTATGAAGACCTACAAGACCTTTTAGAACTAACACCCAAAAAAGATGTCCTTTTCATTATAGGGGACAGGAATGCAAAAGTAGGAAGTCAAGAAACACCTGGAGTAACAGGCAAATTTGGCCTTGGAATGCGGAATGAAGCAGGGCAAAGACTAATAGAGTTCTGCCAAGAAAATGCACTGGTCATAGCAAACACCCTCTTCCAACAACACAAGAGAAGACTCGACACATGGACATCACCAGATGGTCAATACTGAAATCAGACTGATTATATTCTTTGCAGCCAAAGATGGAAAAGCTCTATACAGTCAGCAAAAACAAGACCGGGAGCTCGACTGTGGCTCAGATCATGAACTCCTTATTGCCAAATTCAGACTAAAATTGAAGAAAGTAGGGAAAACCACTAGACCATTCAGTTATGACTTAAATCAAATCCCTTACGATTATACAGTGGAAGTGAGAAATAGATTTAAGGGACTAGATCTCATAGATAGAGTGTCTGATGAACTATGGATGGAGTTTTGTGACACTGTACAGGAGACAGGGATCAAGACCATCCCTATGGAAAAGAAATGCAAAATGTCTTAGAAAAGACACCAAAATGGCTGTCTGAGGAGGCCTGACAAATAGCTGTGAAAAGAAGAGAAGCCAAAAGCAAAGGAGAAAAGGAAAGATATAAGCATCTGAATGCAGAGTTCCAAAGAATAGCAAGAAGAGATAAGAAAGCCTTCCTCAGCAATCAATGCAAAGAAATAGAGGAAAAAAACAGAATGGGAAAGACTAGACATCTCTTCAAGAAAATTAGAGATACCAAGGGAACATTTCATGCAAAGATGGGCTTGATAAGAAACAGAAATGGTATGGACCTAACAGAAGCAGAAGATATTAAGAAGAGGTGGCAAGAACACACAGAAGAACTGTACAAAAAAGATCTTCAAGACCAAGATAATCACGATGGTGTGATCACTCACCTAGAGCCAGACATCCTGGAATGTGAAGTCAAGTGGGCCTTAGAAAGCATCACTACGAACAAAGCTAGTGGAGGTGATGGAATTCCAGTTGAGCTATTTCAAATCCTGAAAGATGATGCTGTGAAAGTGCTGCACTCAATATGCCAGCAAATTTGGAAAACTCAGCAGTGGCCACAGGACTGGAAAAGGTCAGTTTTCATTTCAATTTCAAAGAAAGGCAATGCCAAAGAATGCTCAAACTACCGCACAATTGCACTCATCTCACACGCTATTAAAGTAATGCTCAAAATTCTCCAAGCCAGGCTTCAGCAATACATGAACCGTGAACCTCCTGATGTTCAAGCTGGTTTTAGGAAAGGCAGAGGAACCAGAGATCAAATTGCCAACATCTGCTGGATCATGGAAAAAGCAAGAGAGTTCCAGAAAAACATCTAGTTCTGCTTTATTGACTATACCAAAGCCTTTGACTGTGTGGACCACAATAAACTGTGGAAAATTTTGAAAGAGATGGGAATACCAGACCACCTGACCTGCCTCTTGAGAAATCTGTATGCAGGTCAGGAAGCAACAGTTAGAACTAGACATGGAACAACAGACTGGTTCCAAATAGGAAAAGGAGTATGTCAAGGCTGTATATTGTCACCCTGCTTATTTAACTTATATGCAGAGTACATCATGAGAAACGCTGGGCTGGAAGAAGCACAAGCTGGAATCAAGATTGCCGGGAGAAACATCAATAACCTCAGATATGCAGATGACACCACACCCTTATGGCAGAAAGAGAAGAGGAACTCAAAAGCCTCTTGATGAAACTGAAAAAGGAGAGTGAAAAAGTTGGCTTAAAGCTCAACACTCAGAAAACGATCATGGCCATCTGGTCCCATCATTTCATGGGAAATAGAAGGGGAAATAGTGGAAACAGTGTCAGACTTTATTTTTCTGGGCTCCAAAATCACTGCAGATGGTGACTGCAGCCATGAAATTAAAAGACACTTACTCCTTAGAAGGAAAGTTATGACCAACCTAGATAGCATATTCAAAAGCAGAGACATTACTTTGCCGACTAAGGTCCGTCTAGTCAAGGCTATGGTTTTTCCTGTGGTCATGTATGGATGTGAGAGTTGGACTGTGAAGAAGGCTGAGCGCTGAAGAATTGATGGTTTTGAACTGTGGTGTTGGAGAAGACTCTTGAGAGTCCCTTGGACTGCAAGGAGATCCAACCAGTCCATCCTGAAGGAGATCAGCCCTGGATGTTCTTTGGAAGGAATGATGCTGAAGCTGAAACTCCAGTACTTTGGCCACCTCGTGCGAAGAGTTGACTCATTGGAAAAGACTCTGATGCTGGGAGGGATTGGGTGCAGGAGAAGGGGATGACAGAGGATGAGATGGCTGGATGGCATCACTAACTTGACGGACGTGAGTCTGAGTGAACTCTGGGAGTTGGTGATGGACAGGGAGGCCTGGCGTGCTGAGATTCATGGGGTCGCAAAGAGTTGGACACGACTGAGTGACTGAACTGAACTGGCCCAACCTTCCTGAGCGCTCCTAGATAAATAATGTTAATAAACTAAACAGTAATATACTCTATGCCAGGAGTCCCAATTTTTAATGTTACCTTTGAAAAATCCTACTGCTGCCCTTGAAAATAATAAGGGCTATCTTAAATTCATAAACCATGCCCTAATTAGTTAACATCTACCTGAATCTAGATAACATATTCTTTAAAAAAGTCATTTTAAGTGACTTTGTCCATTTCTTGACCACAACAACAATTTAAATACTATTTTACCAAGAAATTAAGAGTGCTTCTTCATTAAAAAAAAAAAAACAAAAACAACAGTAAATATAAGCTTTCATGTCTTCTACGATTAAAAATAGAGCCTATTTACTTATATACACTTGGCATACTGTATAAAACTACATATATATTTTTTCTAACCAGCAATTCTTTTTTTAACCATCAGTACTGCACAAGCAACAGGAAAGGAATTCATGTGGGTTTGAAAGATCAGCCTGTTAAAAAAATAAAATTTTAAACATAAATCCTTAAGAGACCAATTTAAACGTAACAGTTCTCTTACCGGATTTGTAATTGTGATGATTTCACCTTCATTAACCGTCAGTTCATTATTTCCAGGTTCAGCAGAAAAATCATACATAACCCGAGCCTATTGGAAGTAAAGAGAAAAAGAGGAAGTTACAAATGTAAATGTAACAGTAAAAAAAAGAAAAAAAAAGAACCACCTATACTGCTCACTTTGTGAACATGTCATGACCACGGTTGCGGTTGTTTTGGAACAAAGGAAGACATCGGATCAAAATGATTCATCAGCCCTGTTTGTGAGGAAGAATGACACCAAGAGAGAGAGCCCTGCTCTGCTCTGGAAGGAGGGAGGTTTCTGGTGGCCTCCCACACGGTACTTAGAGATCGGGCCCTGAAGAACTCAGAATAAACCCATTTCAGCAAGGGGAAAAGAGCACGCGTGGCCTTCCTGGCAGGAGGCAAGAAGTGGAAATACAGACCCTGTTCATTGTGGGCACATGGACTCTCAGGGACTGAGGGATCTCCATGGAAGTATGTACACACATGAGATGCACAGTCTTTAGATGAACCTCCTGCTATTAAAATTCTCACTGTTCTTTACCTAGGGTAAATTTTGATGGTGCAGCAACCCTAGCCAACTAAAAACACAGAAATCTGCAAGATGTATTCATACTCTTCTACTAGAATACCTCCTACTGAGAAGAAGAAAGTGTTGGTTGCTCAGTCGTGTCCGACTCTCTGCAACCCCATGGACTCCAGCCCACCTGGCTTTTCTGTTCATGGGATTCTCCAGGCAAGAATACTGGAGTGGGTAGCCACTCCCTTCTCCAGGGGATCTTCCCGATCCAGGGATCTAACCCAGGTCTCCTGCATTTCAGGTGGATGCTTTTCCATCTGAGCCATAGGAAGACTTACCTAGGGCTCTGGTATACTTGGGTCAGATAACCTGAGCAGTTGTGATTTTCAAAATTTTTCTTGCCATGGAATCTGAATCTCATAGAAAATAGACTAAAGGGAAGCTGTTCTGGTTGATGTGAGGTGGGGCTGCTCTTTCAGGCCCTTCCTCAAGCAGATGCTTGAGGCACCAACCCTGAGATGTGGGTTCCTTGGAGTAACTGCCATGCACGTATTCCAAGAGAGACAACCACTGTTGTAAAAAATACATATACTTTTACAATATGTGCATTTAATCCATCTCAATTCTAAATAATTGTCTCTTCATGGACTGCCTTATAGAAGGAAGTCCATCTTACAAATTGAGACCACATGTACCTAGGAAACGAGGTTTGTTTTAAACTTATCCTGGTGCTTCCCGGGGGCTCAGCGGTAAAGATTCCACCTGCCAAAGCAGGAGACGTGGGTTCGATCCCTGGTCAGGGAGGATCCACATGCCGCAGAGCAACTAAGCCCGCGTGCACACCTGCGGAGCCTGTGCTCGAGAGCCGTGAGCAGCAGCTACCGGAGGCCCTGTGCCTGGAGCCCGAGCTCCACAACAAGAGAAGCCGCAAGGAGAAGCCTGCACACCGCACCCAAGAGTGGGCCTCGCCTTCCGCAGCTAGAGAAAGCCCACGCGGCAATGAAGACCAAATAATGAATACAAATAAACAGAATTATATATATATATAAGTAATTGTCCTAAGAGGCAAAGCGACGTCTGCCTACAGGGTTCATCGACTAGGACTAGTGGGCCTACACTCCTTTAGCACACATTTGCTGCACACCGACCGCATGGCGAGAACTGCGCTGGCCAGTGCTTCCTCCACACCTGCTTAAGGACGCCTGAAATGCTTCTAATAGGGACCAAGGATTCACATCCGGTGGCAAAAGATTAGGGGAAAAGACCAAAGACCCCAAATTCTAATTTACTTTGAAATACATCAAAAATAATAAGATGATGGTGGAGGAAAGCGACAAAGCAGGTACAATAAGTAAACTTACTTAAGGAATCTTGATAGTGGGTTCATAGTGTCCAATGGAAAATGAGTTCAACTTTTCTACATGCTTGAAATTTTTCATAATAAAATGTTGGAAAGAAACGAACAGTAGTGCACGGCATCAGATCCTTTACTTTTACACACTGGGAAGGGGGACTGAGAGCCAGGCTCGGGCAGAGTGAGAATTCTGCAGGCGCCACCGTTTTCCTGAGGTCACTGCGGGGACAGTGACCCTGGGCTGAGGTATGTTCCTCACGCAGCTGTAAAAGGAGATACAATTCGGCTTGTCTGTTGGGGACTAAAACATGTTTTATAAACATGTCAAACCAACCTCAATCCCTCACGCAATGAGGGCAGATAGGAGATAAAGGCCTGGGGCGGGGCTGGGGTGGCCTCTCCAGGCCAGGACGAACTCCCAGGACAAGAGCCAGACGAGGAACCCACTGTTTTGATCCTGCTCCTTGAGGATCCGTTAACGATTTTTTTGATCCACTTAAATCCAACCAACCCTCAGATACAGAATAGCAAAAGCCTCTCATTTACTAAACTTAACAACTTGGTGAAACAGAATGTGAAACAAGTCAAAAATAAAAAAATGGAAACTCCCCTACACATTTAAATAGTACTGAACATCTACCCACGGAAAATGTCTGTAAACACTGTAGGTTTATTTTAAACGTTGACTTAGGACTTTTTCTTTTTTTTAACCTAGAGATGCTTAAGAATTATAACTGAGACTAACTTTGGGGAAGATTTAAAAAGCATATCCCCAAATGAGCATAAATGTCAACAGGAAAAAAAAAAGGCCACCGAGCTGAGAAGAGCAGCTCGGCTGCCCCAGGTGAGCAGGTTCAGCGCAGACTGGAAGCCCGCCAACACCCACTCCTCTTCTGTCTTACCGCAGCCTCGGGGTCTCCTCACTTTTCCACCCTCGCCGCCACCACACGATCCAGCAAAGACGCTGACCTCGACCTCAACTGCCAAGCCGACGACTATTTCTGATGAGGTTGTTGAAAGAAAAGGTTTTTCTCACTCCCTTTTCCAGTAGTAGCTGTTCTTTAAGAAATGACTCCAAGCATTTCAAGGACTAAATTTCCACAGTTCCTGGTCAGTCAGAATTGGTGGCAGCCATTGAGAATGGCTCCAAAATTAATTTTCTTCTGTAAAATTTTTTAAGACTAGACTACCAGTAAAATTGATACATGCTTTTAAAAATGTTTTTCCAAAAATGGGTTGAGGTGTGTTCTGAAACATGACGCACTTGGAGATTTCTAACTTGCCACCTGGACAAGCACTGGGGCTTGAGAAACCTCCAAGACAAAGAGAAACGTAAACATAAATTCACTGCGTAGGAATATGTTTCCAAGAAATGAACAGAATGATCTTAAGGCTCTGTGTAACAAAAGGCAATTATACAATCACAAGGGGGAAGAAATCCTTCGTAATACTTACACTAAACCAATCAGACTGTACCATCCACTGCTGTGTCACTCCGCCCAGCCTCCACTCCACTCATACACAACGATTCTGGAAATACCTGGACCAAGGTAATCCTAAGGCCATGTTGTGACCCAACTGCTGGAGACTGGGAGGACTCTAAGAGACTTTCTACCCAAACTTGCCCAGATCAAAGCTTCTTTATGTGGTGTATAGAACAATCAGATGAAAGCGTCTGAACAGTTCTTGGATGTGGTGGCATCAAACTAGCCATATCACACATAGCATCACTATTACCCTGATCACTAATATATAAAACATGAGCTACCAGGGAAAGAACTTTGCAATTCACATCAAAAGGTTTAAAGAGCATCTAGAACTCAAAAAAAAGACCGGCAACCCACCAGGAAAATGGGCAGAGAAACACGGTTCACAGAAAAAAATAAATGGTCCTTATACTATTTATGTGTGGGGAAAAAAATGCTCAATTCCACACATAAAGCAAGACAAGTTAATCCGGCAGATGTAGCCAGATTTCCCGTTGTTGGGGACTGTACTATTTAAACCTCTGCCAGCAATATGAAAGAAATGGTTCTCCCCAGCTTCACAAACAGACTCAACCACCCAACCTCTGTATTTCTGCTCAGCTGATAAGTGAGAAATTTTGCCTCAATACAGTTTGCAAGATCCATTTACCCTTACATCCAGAAGTCTCATTTTGAGAATCTGTTCTCTACATGGATGTGTGTACCAAGTCATTTAGTGCAGCACTGCTTGCAATATGAAAAGACTGCAGACCACCCTAGTAGCTACTAAAAGGGAACTAGTTACATAAACCATGGTATATCACCACAAGAAAATACGCAGCGATAAAAGAATGGGAACAGTCTCTATGTACTGACACGGACTGCTGTGTCATTAACTGAGGAGAGCTAGCTATTTGCACAACAGGGCATGTAGTATGCTACTTTTCTCATAGGCAGAAGAATACTTATATTTGCCAGTACTTCCATAAAGAACCACTAGATAATTAAAAGAAATTCTTTTAACACTGGTTGCCTATAGAGATGGGAGAGGAAAATGAGTGGATAAGAATAGTGAGATTTCTCAGTTTATTTCTTATCATTTTAACTGTGTACATGTATCACCTGCCCAAGAATTCTAAATGAAGATGGGGGTGGGCGGCACGACATCATTTATAGAATCAGCAAAAGATAAACTAGTTAGGAATAAAGTAAGGAGATGTGTAAGGGAAAACATTACAATATTCCTGAAAGACACAGAAAATGAGAAAAACTGAGGAGTGTGGCACACTGTTGGCAAAAATAAATCTTCCCATCCCTATCTAAATACCCTCTGCAAGGTGACTTTGCCACTCCTCCCAGTATGAAGTGAAGGCTATTTTTCCACCTCTTGACTCTGGACTTGTTCATGCGCTTGCTTTGGCCGACAGGGTAACAACAACTGTGATACAAGCAGAAGGCATGAAGCACCTGCCGGTTGGGGCCTGCCCTCCCGGTTGCCAGGATCACCTCCCCGACCACATGAGCCTCTGCAGAAAAGGGACCACCATCCCATCCCAGCCGCACAAGGTGAGACCGTGGCACGTGGGCGAGGCCACCCACAGCCATCAAGGCCCGAGCAGGCTTTTCAGACCACAAGAACCACTCACAGCCAACCAGGTACAGGGAATAACATGCTGTCTTAACTCATTAAGTTTACAGAAAACCATGAAAAGCACCAAAGGACATCTTAGGTGAATTTTTTAAATAATCTTGCAGTGGAGGAGGACTTCAAGTACGGAACAGAAATCCTGAATACAGAAAAATTTCTCTTCTCCCAAAATAACACATACCTACCTTGCCTGGCAAAAGCCATTATCAACAAGATTAAAAAAAAAAAAGACAAGACAGGAAAAATATGTGACTTTTATCACAGACTAAAGGTTGGCTCTCCTACGCTATGAAGACTATGAGTAAGAAATAAAAGGCTCTCAAAAATGTAAAACCTGACTTATAAAACTAAACAAATATTATTTTTCCACTATCGACTGGCAAAACAAAACAAAAACCTTTGATCAGATCAGAACATCGTGTGGGTGAGGGTGTAGAGGCAGAGAAAGAGGAGTTACGTAGAGCTGCTGGCGGTCAGAGGCAGCCTATCAAAATCCAACTCAGCCTACAGGGAGTCTTCCTCCAGAAATATTCACACATTTGCAAACGGTTATTAACTGCAGCTCCGTTTACAGGAGCAAAGGACCAGCCAGGCCAGCCTGAAAGTAGGGATTGGTTAGTCAAGTAGGGCCCTGCCATGGAAGCGAATATCAAGTGCTTCAGGCAAAAAAAAAAAAGAGGAGGGCTTGCTTATTTTTCACATGTGGAATCATCTCTAAAGTATATGTATTAAATGAGAAAATAAAGCAAAGTACACCATTGTGTCAAAAAAAAAAAAAAAGAAGAAGAAAATGCATCTGCTTATCTCTGTAAAGATATATAGAAGTAACATTGCCTCTAAGAGAAGACAGTTGGCTGAAGGACGGATAGGAGAGAAATTTTCAGTGTTATCTTTATGTACCGTTTTAAGTGTTGTTGTTTTTTTTATATGAACTTACTGTTCAGTCAAAAAAATTATAAATCAGAAGCACTGTCTTATACCACTAACCCAGGAAGCTCAGAATCTTGCTGAAACTACCACAGTCTATTCGAGAATGTTTCCCCAGGTATGACAAAAACACAAAATGCTCCAAAGTTTAACTCAAACAATGACTGGAAGGCAATCAGAATCCACATTAAAGTCTACACATTCCTGGAGTTCTCATTCTGTGTGCTGCTATTTCTGTGTGTGTGTGTGTGTGTGTTTATGTGTGTGTATGTAAAAAGGTACTTTTACAACAACAACAAAAGCAATATAATGAAGCTAGAATAGGAAAAGTTAGAAATGCTCCTCTTCACCCCAAAGGGCACAAGCGCTAATAGATTTGAAAGTACCCTTCAGAATGGTCTGCATTTGACAAGCATGTGCGTGTGTGCACTCACACACACACACACACACACACACACACACACGTATACACACAGCCAATCAGAACCACAGCACCTGTACGCCTCTGCATTTCATGTTTTATCTAGTCTTCAGACTCTTCATATCAGCACACCTACCCTGCTCTTTATCTGAGTTGCAAGGCTACTAATCACCACTCAACCTTCAGGGCAAAGCACAGGAAAACCTACTTACCTGTGGCTAAGAAAAAACTGCACCCCACTCCAAATTCAAATAGCTTTACTGTGTTTCCTGGTTATAAAATGACATGTGCATTATAGGAAAAAAAAAAGATAAAAGTTTACCAGTAAACAGTACCCCAAGTTTCAAACTTCAGAGACAGTAAGCAGAAAACATATACGTTCCCAGTAACAGTGGTCTGTCCACGCCACCCCTGCCCCTCAGCGTGTCTTGACAATGTTTTTCATTTCTCCCCGCAAAAGGGGGGTGAACTGTAATTACTGGCAACATAGTTATTATGAGCTGGCTTCAGAGCCAGACCACCAGTCCAACTGCCCATTCTACTGTTTCACCAGCCTTGTAAACTTGGCTGAATTCCTCAAAGTCTCCGGCTCAAATTCCTCAAGAATGTGATAAGGCCAACAGTTTGTGCCTCATGACACAAATGACTGGGGAAGTAATGGATGTAAGGTGCTCAGAACAGTGACTGGCATAAAGGGCTCAATTAACCTTAGCTATCATGACCTCCAGTGTTCTCCCCGAGTATTATACATACATTCTGCGTGTGCTAAAAAAACTTGCTGCCACACAAGGGAAACAGCCAGCGCCAGGTTACTGACTCGCACAAAAAGTCTGTTACTTCACCTGCTTGAAGGAGAACCAGGCCACTTGAGAGGGCAACCAGAAAGAGCGCCCCACCCCCACCTCGTGTAGTTTGTGTACGAAGGTAAGGGGTAACCCAGCAAGGCTGATGGTGGTCCACAGGGAAGTCCTCAACCCCGATCATTTGAAACAATATTAGAATGATGAAAATTAATCAGACCAATTTTAAAATAAAAAGAAATCAAGTTTCTCTGTAAACAATCACTTGATATTTTTTTTAATATATGTATACAAAGATAATTGGGGGTTATTCCCAAGTGCAACAACAACAAAAAACAAAATACCAAGCAGAAGTGATAACCAAACGCATGAAGAGCCTTAGCAAAGAAAGCCTTTTCAATAAATCACACTGTGTTCCTGAGAACAAAGGCAGAACACCATAGAGACGCCTAGCTGTAACTATAATGTCATTTCATCTAAAATTCCAAAAAGATTTCTTTTTGAGAAACTGTGAATGAACTTGTCCCAAAGTACTCTGCTCACTTTAAAAAGGGTACCTGAAACATAACATGACTTGAAAAACCAAAAATGAGCAAAGTTCACCTTTAGTACTTTAAGGCCACGAACAAAAACCAACAGCCAGAGAGCACACGTTCAAGACTTTTAACATTTTCATCCAGCTCTATTACAAACTCAGCCTAGTTTCCAAAACAGCACAAAGTACCTAGGTTGAAAGACTGTCCCTTAAAACAAGTTCCTGCTTCAGCTGTTAGTCTCTTTTGTCTTAATGCTAGTGATCACCAGCAAGGACCACTGAGCCCTGTACTACACTGATTATTCTATACTGAATACCGAACAACCCCATTTAGAAAAAAAAAAAATTATCTCTTAAAAGTTAAGAGAAATAAGCCCTCACAAACGACTCTATCAAAATATTCTATCATACTCAGTGCTTCAAATTCCTTACAAGGACTGAAATTTCCCCTAAATCCGTATTTCTTTCGAATGCAGAGCGTGTCAGAGCACTGAGTGCTGGGGAAAGCACAGCAAAGGGCACCCGAGCTGTGGCTCAGCTTCTCTGCTGTCTGGAGGCCTCACGGATCAACTGTGAAATACTGACCACACGCGAAATCCCAAAAAAATAAACTTGTCCCCTAGAACATCATCATTTTTCTGATAGAACCCAAATCAACCCAAGGCCTTTTAGAATAAAGCTACTAAAAGGAGAGACTAAAAGAACTACAGTATAGATCAAGTAAAATTAAAAAAAAGAAAAGAAAGAAAAACTAGAACATAAAGTGAATAATTGATACATCAAAATCTAGTAGTGAAAACAACTAATCAAGGAAACTCCCTGGATGCCCAGTGGTTAGGACCCTGCTCTTTCACTGCCAACAGCCTGGGGTTCCATCCCTGGGTGGGGAACTAAGATCCCATAAGCCTCACAGCAGGGCCAAGAAAAAAAATCAACCAATCAACAAAGAAGTAACTGGCATTAGATTTACTCTGTTACCACATACTGACAAAAACAGCTAGAAAACTGGACAAAGAATACAAAGTAACAGTTTCCAGAGACTCCGCAAAAGGACAGCACAGGAAAGGAAACTCGGAGAGAAAGGAGAGGGGAGATGAGCCCTGTGAAGGCTCTGGCTTTCTGACAGGCGGCACTTTCTGACCCAGGCAGGAAGCACAGGTCCTGCGAAGTTGACAAGACAGAGACAAAAATTCCAGGAGGCTAAGGCAGCTGAAATCTGAGGACAAACTACCAGAAAGGAGTAACTCAGGGGAAAAGCTCCAGAAACCTGCGCAAAGGTCTCATTGAGCTGGTTGGTAAATACGGAACGGCACACAACTGGGCAAACTGCTTTAAGGCCCGGCAAAGGTCAACTCTTGGGAGCCGCAGGGTCAAAAAACTGCCAGAGGTCAGGCAGAACCGGAAGATGCTAGAGCTCTGACTAGCCAGAGAGGGAAATTCCACTGAATACACCCAAAGCATTTAAAGTAGTGACCCCAGGTAGGCTAGGGCTAAAATAGGCTACCCTGGACTCAACACACTCAGAAGTTATCCTTGAAAGAAAGGAACTGAAGCAACATCACCCATAAAGAGATATATCTTAAAAGCAGCCAAAGATGGGGGCGAGAGCCAGACACATGCCACACCAAGGAACAAAGAATGACCGCAGGTTTCTCATTAGAAACAATACAGTCAAAATCCACCTGTAAAGCCGTGAAAGATAACAAAAACTGTCAACAGAATTCTGTGCCCATCGAAAACATCCTTCAAAACTAAACATAATATAAAGACATTTCCAGACTAAAGCTAAATTTGTCACCAGCAAACCAACACTACCAGAAATATTAAAGGAAGCTGTTTAACCAGAAGGAAAATGATACCAGACAAACACCTGAATTTACACCAAAGAAAGAGCGTCAGAAATAATATGTAGGCAAAAAAAAAAAAAAAAAAAAAAAAAAAAAAANAAAAAAAAACAAAAAAAAAACAAAGAAAAACCTCATCATTTAATTTCTGTAAAAGATATCTGACTTTAAAAAGTCAGATAACTGACTTTTGAAACAAGAATAACCAGTGTATTGTGGGGTTTATAAAACTGAGAAATAAAATGTACAACAGAAAACAGCACAAATGTCAGGAAGGAGATATAGAAACGTGCTGCTGCTGCTAAGTCGCTTCAGTTGTGTCCGACTCTGTGTGACCCCATAGACGGCAGCCCACCAGGCTCCCCCGTCCCTGGGATTCTCCAGGCAAGAGCACTGGAGTGGGTTGCCATTTCCTTCTCCAATGCATGAAAGTGAAAAGTGAAAGTGAAGTCACTCAGTGGTGTCTGACTCTTAGAGACCCCATGAACTGCACCCCACCAGGCTCCTCCATCCATGGGATTTTCCAGGTGAGAGTACTGGAGTGCGGTGCCATTGCCTCCTCCATCCATGGGATTTTCCAAGCAAGAGTACTGGAGTGGGGTGCCATTGCCTCCTCCATAGAAACGTACTAGGTTCTCATAGTATGCGAAGTGCTGTGTTGTTATTTGAAATTAGAAATGTGTTAAGATACCAATGTATACTGTGAACCTGAGGGCTATCATGGATGGATGCATGAAAGGAAGAAAAGAAATACTCCAATTAAAAGACAGATTGTCAACTTGATAAAAAGACCCTGGGCTTTCCTGGTTGCATAGTGGATAAGAATGCAGGGGACAATGGGCTCAATCCCTGATCCGGAAGATCACACATGCTGTGGAGCAACTAAGTCCATGCACCTCAACTACTAAGCCCAGGGCTCAAGAGCCCATGTTCTGCAACAAGAGACGCCACTGCAATGAGGTAAATATATAAAAGAAAAAAGATCTGCAGATACGCTATTTATGAGAAATGCACTTTAGGAGACAGAAAACTTGGAAGTAAAGGTACGAAAGGTAAGAAGAGGTGGCAGCACTACTGCGGGGACTCACATAAAGAGCCAAGATGGGGTGCAGAGGAAGCGCACACAGACCTCCCACCAGGACCGAGTCACCAGGTGCAGGAGAGCCAAGAGGCAGGATCCCCGACCGCCTGTGGACCTGACTGGCTGTGCGCGTAAGCAGCAGGCAGGCAGATGGCCCTGCAAAGCTTCTGCCACGAGAGACAAGGAAGAAAGACACCGGGGCCCTTTTCTTATGAAGACAACTGGTCCTGGGAAAAGGCCAGTTTAACAGAATATATGTATTTCAGAAAGTAGACAAGAATTTCACAAGACATAGTAGGCAAACTTCAACATCAGGAAAAAAAAAAAAGGTGCACCAGGTACTGGATTTACTCTCCAACTTCAAACAAGTCAAAAAGCCGACCAAAATCTAAGAATCAGCATGGCAGCTCTGGAGAGTGATCCTGGAGAGAGTGAGGATGAGCAAGAACTGGGGAGGGGAGACCAGGCAGAGGCTGTGATGCGCGAGTGGGGAGGCGCTGGAGACCAGGATTCACAGGGGAGGGTGCGGGAGAGGAAGGGCCCGCACACAGGGCGCCCTGGAGACCTGTGGAGGGACCATCACTCAGAGTTCCCGGCTGAGAACTGATCAGCGCGCAGCAAGAAAATCGCCCAAGGAGCACGCAGGACAACCTCCAAGGGTGTAATTAAGAGAGATGTAGGATACGCGCTAGCATTTTGCAGAATCGACTTTAGTTTATAAAATCAAGACATTTATGCTTGCCTGGAAAACGCTAAATTTAAGTTACATATATCTTACCACGATTTTTAAAAGTCCATGCAAATAAATAGTACAATGGTGGGGGGAGGGGAACACAACTAACATTACCCTAATTGCATTGCGTTCCTTCTATGGAATTAGCTTTCTGTGGCTGACAGTACAACCCCTAACACATGGACAGCCCCAGCAGCTAGCAGTAATGTGGGTTTAAAAGTCAAAGAAACAAAGATGTAATCTCAAAACTGGCCTGCCAGAAGTGTTAAGCAAAGTAAAATACTTTCAGTGTAGACACCAAGCATACAAAGCAGATGTGATGAACTTCACACTATAAAACCACTTTAAATTTTTTTGCTTTAAGGCACTTTTGGGGGCTTACATGTAAGCACATGACCTCGGCTGTAATTTCAAAACACAGGGACTTCCCTGGAGATGCACTGGTTTGGATTCCGTCACTGCTGAGGGGGCCGGTGGGGGGGGTGGGGGGATGAAAGGAAGGAAGGGAGGAGAGGAGAGGCCAGGAGAAAACTCTCAGACTACAAAGATAATCGCTCCCTAGGCTATATGCTCAGAGGCTCTTAGCCAGTTACATGTTCTAACTTCTCCATGATTTTATTTAACTTCTCTGCTCTCTCCTTCTCCTTAGCATTTAAACCACTCTTTCAAGAATTCATACTTCAACCCCAATACTCCTTGGACCTATGTCTTCTCTTAACATCTCTAAGAAATTTGAATTTATTGTGCATGCACACTCAGTCGTGTCTGACTCACTGTGACCTCATGGACTGTATTCTGTCAGGATCCTCTGTCCATGGAATTCTCCAGGCAAGAATACTGGAGTGGGTTGACATTTCCTCCTCCAGGGGATCTTCCCAACCCGGAGATCAAACCCAGGTCTCCTGTACTGGCAGGCGGATTCTCTACCACCGTGCTACCTGGGAAGCCTCAACCCCAAATACTGACCAATGCCTTCTCTTAACTTCTCTAAGAAATATGAATTTATTACTTTAATTAATTTACTTTCTTACTGGAGTATAGCTGGATTTAGTGTTAATGTCTGCTGTGTAGAAAAGTGATCCAGTTATATAAACTCTTCCATATTCTTTTCCAGTATGATTTATCACAGGATACTGTTCCGCATGCTACACAGTAGGACTTTGTTGTTTATCCATCCTACATGCAATAGTTGGCATCTGCTAACCCCAAACTCCCAATCCATTTCCCCAACCCTGGCAACCACAAGTCTGCTTTCTAGGTCTGTGAGTCGGGTTTTGTTTTGTAGGTTAGTTCATTTGTGTCTTACTTTAGATTCCACATATAAGTGATAGTGTATAGTATTTGTCTCTTTTGGACTTAGTGTGATCATCTCTATGTCCATTTAAGTTGCTGTAAATGGCATTATTTCATTCTTTTTCATGGCTGAGCAGTATTCCACTGTATATATGTACCACATCTTCTTTATCCATTCAAAAGAAATCTGAATTTTAAGACAAACTGTCCATGTTCACTGTGTCTACCCCATTTGCTGCTCACCCTTCACCCCACAGCAGCCGAGCTTTGCCTGTGTCAGGACACTGGAAAGGCTGTCAAGGCCACGAGCAGCCCTCTTGGAGGGAAGCTAGTGGACCTGTGGGGCCCTCAGCTCACTCCGCCTCCTGGCTGCACGGGACACCACCATCCACTTCCTCCTTCTTGAAACATTCCTCCCTTTGCTTCACCATGTGGGACTTCTTCTGACTGTCTTCTCTCCTTTCTCAGCCTTCTTTTTGGAGGCAGGCCACCCTGTAAAAAGGTCATGTTCCCGGGATCCAGTGTTCTTCTCACCGGACATACTCTTCCCGGGTGAGAGTCACCCTGACAACTTCCGCCTGCCGTCTTTATACTGATGAATCCCACATCTGAACACACCTCCCCTCTTCCCTGACTTGACCAAATCCTGCTCGTCTTTTGGGCCCCTTAATTCACTGAGATTTCACTTGTGGGAGACATCCTATGACCCCCGAAACCTGCTGGGTCTCTCCTCCAGGCTGCCTTTGGGCCTACACTGTACCTCCCCAGCGCTGTGCTTGCACGGTATTATTCCTGCTTGCTGACCTGTGGTGCATCTTCTACTGAACTGTAAGTTCCATCTCTATCGTGTTCAGCACAGCGCCTGACACAGCAAGCACTCAAACACATATTTATTAAAGGAATGAATGATCAATCAATGTACTGCACAGTTTGGTATCTACGACATAACAGGTGTTTGATGCTCAAATTAATGAATTCATTGCCATTTCCAAGTAAGTTTCACCTATTTCAGTTTTGAAGTTATAGAAAGCAGTTTTCTTGAGATGAAAAACTTCGTTTAGTCTAGGGTTACTGCCCCAGCTAAAGAATCAAAAATCATTTAACAGGCAATCATACATCCCTTAAGTTTATAAACTAAGCTCTGTTTCGCAAAGTGCCAACACTTGTCCCAAACACTTCTTAATTATACTTTTCCTAAATCTCTACTGTGACTGTGGGGCGAGAATTTCCCCACAGCATTCTAGGCAT
The DNA here is from genome assembly GCA_006410935.1 of Redunca redunca. Classification (NCBI taxonomy): domain Eukaryota; kingdom Metazoa; phylum Chordata; class Mammalia; order Artiodactyla; family Bovidae; genus Redunca; species Redunca redunca. The sequence goes on from SJYQ01089088.1 coordinate 66,858, forward strand.
TTTCTGCTTAAAGCCATCAGAGACCATATTTAAAGTCTGCACTCCCCTGGGATCCTCTGTGGTTACTAGAGCGGATGACCGGATTCTAGACCAAAGCTGGGGGCAGGCACACATTCATTTGTCAACCAAATAGGTAACAGGCAGTTACTACTGCAGGGCTCCGTCCTAAGTGGACACAGTGGTGGAAAGCATCAAGGTGGCTACCCTCCCTCAGAAGTGTTTGTTTTAGGAGGTGTACAAGGTAATGCAGGTGACGGTGGTTTAGTCACTAATTCACGTCCAGCTCTTGCCAGACTCCTCTGCCCATGGAATTCTCCAGGCAACGATACTGGAGTGGGCTGCCATTTCCTTCACCAGGGGATCTTTCCGACCGAACCAGGGATCGAACCCTTTTCTCCTGCATGGCAGGCAGAAGGTTCTTTACCACTGAGCCACCTGGGAAGCAGGTGGTAGAGGTGCTGAAGAGCTCAGTCAGTTGACGCAAGAGTAACGGACTGGTGGTGGCCACTTTGAAATGCGTTGCTGGGGAAGGTCACTTTTGAGGAGGCAACATGGGAGACAGGAAAGGCCAGGGAGGCCTGGTGTGCTGCAGTCCATGGGGTCACAAAGAGTCGGACATGACTGAGCGACTGAACGACAACATCTGAGCTGACACCTATGACTGAGGGTGCCAGCGTGTGACAAGCAGGGTCTGGGGGAGGACGCAAGGCCAGCTATGGCAGAAGGGGCAAGTGCGAAGGCCCAGAGGAGCGTTGTGCAAAGCTAAGTGTAAAACTACAAACTGGAGGTCAAATAATACAAAGGTACATTTACGAAAACAGTTTTAAAAAGTCAGCCTTTCTTTTTAGCAGCGCTTCTCCACTGTGTCTATAAACTAGCATTCAGGAGAGGAAAAAAAAAGTATATTATTTATATAACCTATGAATAAAACACACTGGAAATGAGCTACAGGAATTAAGCACTACTAAAACCGGAGCATTTCGCTTTTCACTTTCACGAACTGGAGAAGGCAATGGCAACCCACTGCAGTGTTCTTGCCTGGAGAATCCCAGGGATGGGGGAATCTGGTGGGCTTCCGTCTATGGGGTCACACAGAGTCGGACACGACTGACGAGACTTAGCAGCAGCTGCAAAACCAGAGCAGAAGCTGTGGCGTGTATTACGCAGGCCTCCTGCCTCCTTCCTGGGCCCATGGTAGAAATGACTAATCGGCCAGCACAGTCTGTGCACAGCCGCAGTCCCTCCAGCAGTGCCCTCCTAGCAGCCTCTGCTTATCATCTCTGTCCTAAAAGTGCAATAATCAAAATGGATAAAATTTTTTTGGGGGGGTGGGGTGGGCTACTTTTGCAGGATCTTAGTTCCCTGACCAGGGATTGAACCCATGTCTCCTATAGTGGGGGCATGAAAAACCACTGGACCACCAGGGAAGTCCCCAAATGGATAAAATTTTTAAAAATAATTTTTGTTAGAAAACTCCTAAAGAATATATGCCTCACGGTCCTGCTTTAATAAATATGACACATTTTCCTGGTTTCAAAAAGACTGCCCTAAAAGTATAATTCCATCATAACCATGTATTACTGGATAAGATAAAAGACATCGGATACTTGATTTCTAGACCACATCAGTCACACATGAAAAAATGATAGGATGACCTGCAAGTCCCTTTGGACCTGTTTAAAGAATTTAAGTTAACCATCTTACACTGTTGTTGTTCAGTCACTAAGTCGTGACCAACTCTTTGCGACCCTGTGGACTGTAGCACACCAGGCTTTCCTGTCCTTCACTATCCCTGGAGTTTGCTCAAACTCATGTCCATTACGTCGATGATGCCATCCAACCATCTCATCTTCTGCTGTCTCCGTCTCCTGCTCCCAATCTTTCCCAGCAACCGGGTCTTTTCCAATGAGTTGGTTCTTTGCGTCAGGTGACCAGGGTATTGGAGCTTCAGCATCAGTCCTTCCAATGAATATTCGGGGCTGATTTCCTTTAGGATTGACTGGTTTCTCCAATTTGAAAGCATCGATTCTTTGGCGCTCAGCCTTCTTTATGGTCCAACTCTCACACTGGTACACGATTTCTGGAAAATCCAGAGCTTTGACTATATGGAGATTTGTCAGCAAAGTGATATCTCGGCTTTTTAATACACTGACTAGGTTTGTCATATCTTTCATTAATCTATTTAAATGATGCTAATAGATGCTACTATACTTAAGGATGGACTTCCTTAAGGTGACTCGGTGGTAAAGAATCCGCAGGAGAGGTGGGTTCGATCTCTGGGTTGGGAAGATCCCTTGGAGAAGGGAATGTCTGCCCACTCCACTATTCTTGCCTGGGAGATCTCATGGACAGAGGAACCTGGTGGGCTACAGTCCATGGGGTCGCAGAGTCGGACACGACTGAGTGACTGAGCACGCACACAAGCACTCTACTTGAGTGAAACGTATAATCTTTACTCAAAATGATGTTTCTCCTTAAAGCCATCTACATAAATACACACACAGCGGGGTTACAGGATGAGCAGGGATGGCTGTTTTAAATTGATACTTGGATGAAGGCCAGTACTCTTAACTATGATTTATTTTTATCGGTGGTTCCTCTTTAGGGCACTTTCTCTTCTAAATTCATATAGCTACTATAGCTCATCACAGAAATACAGCTGCTGTTTATCGTATCAGAAGTATAAAGTTAAAGATACAGTAAAGTAAGATTACCAGAGAGAATTAAGTTAGGGAAATACAATATAATTTGAAGAGCTGACAATGTTTATTACACTAAAAAAAAAAACAAAAACAAAAAATGGAAGAATGAATCATACTTAGTCAAACAAAGAGATTTAGACTAAACAGGCACCAAGAGATGGAAAAATTCAGAATGAGGGAGTCATCACATGCAAAGATGGAGAAGCCAGAAAAACTCCCTGGAGGGTCCTAACCGGATACCTCCTACAACACAGGAAATGGACCTCCAACCAGGTTTTTGACAGCATCCTCTTTTCTCTTTCTAGTTGGTCCTTCCTGCAACTAAAAGCCCCTACAAAAAGAGGAAACCAAGCAGATGATGAAAGGTGAAGTGGGACTAAGTGTTTCTAGGTGGGACGCACTTCACATGTGTCCTTCCTTAATTTTCAAAACGACCCCCAATGGCGGTGTTACTCAGTTCTGCAGGGGAATCAGCAGCTCATATCAATTACATACATCAAGTAACCTGTTTTGAGGCAGAATGCCTGGCCAATGAGCTGAAGTTCTGACCAGCTCTTTGCCCTGCAATAAATGATGTCAGTTGCCCTGGAGTGGGTGGGCTCTTCCTACCCCCATCTTTCCTCTTAGCCAGTCAACCCAGTGCACTGCTGCCAGAGGCCCTCTCGGTAAAACCAGCATCGCATCACATATCAAAAAGTCCTAGTAACAAACACCCTGTTCCCCGCGATCAAGCTCAGATCCATTTCCCTGGTGTTCACCATCCTCCAACATCTAACACCACCCTAAAAATCTAGCCCTGCTCCCCACTCCACAACACCAAGCCCTCTCCAATCACCTTTCTTCTCTCACGCAGAATCAGCACTGAGGAGTGCTCACAACATTCATGCCCTCCTCTCCCCTCTCCACTGGGGGGTTAAAATCCGCCTCCATTTTGTTCAAGTTTTCATCCTTCCCTCTTGTGAGTCAGGTAGGGTAACCCCATGTCTCACTCTAGGTACTGATCTAGGCCTGATAAGCCAAGGCCCCAGTATTTCTTAATAGTGGTGCAGTTAACGCTGGCCAAGGACAGGACAATTTTTTATACTGTGATGATCCTGGAAGTCATAAAAAGCTTAATGTCCCTGTAAGGGATAAGAAGGCATAATTACAGAAGGGGAACCAACAGCCCAGAGTGACTAATTTGCTTACGGTTAGTGAGCTAGAAAGTAGGAAAGCTGGAAGTGCAACCCAGGACTGTCCTCTCCAGGACACCCAGCACGCTCCCAGCTCTCACTCAGGAAGTCATCCACTGTATATCCACAACAGATCATTCCGAGAGGCTATGAAAACAAGCCACCACCCTCAAAGGCTAGTGGGAAAGACCAAAGATTACAGCAGAATCAGAGAGGATGTGGAGCCTTTGTAGTTTGGCCAGGATCTTTCATTTCCCCATTGAGTATGGTCTTGTACCTGTTCATGAGGTTTTCCAGGCAAGAGTACTGGAGTGGTTTGCCATTCCCCCTCCGATGGACCATGTTTTGTCCGAACTCTTCACTACGACCCGTCCATGTTGGGTGGCCCTGAGTGGCACGGCTCATAGCTTCACTGAGCTACGCAAGCCCCTTCACCTCGACGAAGCTGTGATCCATGAAGGCACGAGGGCCTCAAGAACAGAAGCTGTATGTCTTTACTTCTTTTATATGCTCTGTGGTAAATCTAACTACCTCAACTGCAAATTATTATAAGTACTGAACACTGGCTAAACTGAAGTGCCAAGAAAGATCCTGTCCCATCAGCAGCAGCAGAATATTTTTTTCCAAAGGATTAAGTCTTCCCTACTTTTCGAGTAGAAGGAAAGCCTAACACACAAACTGTAATTACTGAGTTCCCCATAGCTGTAAGACCCTCTAAATTTAAAGAGTTACGATACCATTTTCTTAGTAAAACAGAAAATGGTACATTTACTCAAGTAAACTACACTTTTGTTATTCATTAGATAATTGTCTAAAATTCATTTTCTTTGCGAACGATACTGAAAAGCACTTCTGATAATCGTTTAAATCCTGATATGGCACTAGGATACTGATTGACTAAAGGCAGCTGATCACGTTAAAGCAGTATCAAAAAAATACTGAACTTACTACTACCATCAATCCTCCTCAAAGTCTGATGGGTCCATGAGATCCACAGTCTAACCTAAGCAATCCCAGGTAACCAGCCACAAATCTTAACTTATTAATAAGACTTATTAATTAGAGTACCATGACTGGCTTATTAATAAGAGTGCCACGAAGCCTGTGTTCCACGGGGCCGATCTGTCAGGGTTACTGAGGTGCTCTGTGTTCTGTATAAAACACAGGATGTGTGTGCATGCTAAGTCCTTTCAGTCGTGTCTGACTCTGTGACCCCCATGGAGACCCCACCAGCTGCCTCTGTCCATGGGATTCTCTAGGCAAGAAGACTGGAGTGGGTTGCCACGCCCTCCTCCAGGGGATCTTCCTGACCCAGGGATCAAATCCCCATCTCTCAGGTCCCCTGCATTGATAGGTGGGTTCTTTACCACTAGTGCCACGTGGGAAGCCCAAAACACAGGGCACGCTGAATGAACTCCTGCCCTGAGAGGCTACTCCTTAATATACAGGGGCCGTTCTGACCCCACCAGCTGAAGCTGTACTTGTAGATAAGCAATTGAATTATTACATAAGCTAATGAAACAAGAAAAAAAGCGTATTTCTAAGAAAACAAAGTTGAAGGAGGAGTCTTGATTAAAAAAAAACAAACCTGTTAGAAAGCTTTCTGTCAAAGCAAGCACATCAGAAACAACAGTTAAATGGGAGGTAACAATTTTAAAAATCTAAAATTTCTGAATCCACAATACATGAAGCTGCTTTGGACCTAAGTTCTTTGAAAGAAGAGGGGCCATTATACAAGATGGACCACTTGGAACCATAATCAGAGGCACATACTCCTAAGACAAGACCCTGGCTTTCTATCAAAGGACTGGTAAATAAATGGATGTTTAAACATTTTAAGTTACAACAAGATGGTTAGTATTTCCTTTTCAATCTTCATTTTCATCCACTTTTCAATCAACTACAGGTGCCATCTGGAGTCTGAAGGCCAGGCCTGTCTTTCTCCCCCCCTGAAAATGCGTGCGTAACCCCACAGTTCTCAGCTCTAGTCCTGGGCAGCCTCCCGGGGCCTGCACCACCCACTGGACACACAGGCTGTAGGAGGGCCTGTCTGCTGAGGATTTTGTGACGTGCGGAGCTGACAAGAGGAAAGCAACATACCTATCCTAAAACCTTTGCGTTAGGGGTAGTCACACTCACTGCCTATGGCAAAATCCATTTTAAATTAACACTGGCAGATTCACACAAATGCCAATCAGTAATAGCTTTAAATATCATCACCTAAGTGTCTAGCTAAACTAGACGGCACTGTCCTCACCTTAATGCTTACCAGCAGACAATTTATGAACGTGTTCACACTGCACACCATCAGACTAGCTATCTCAAGATTTTAAAGATTTATTCTGAATTTTTAAATAGGATACTAGGAATTGTTATATGTTTTTAAAATCTTATTTTGGAGGTATACACTGAAATATTTATCATGAGACAATATGTCTGAAATTGCTTCAAAATAATCAGGGATGCAATCATTCTCCAATTAAAAAAATAAATAATCAAGGAAAGGGAGAATGGGAGAGGAAGGTTAAAGGAAACAAAATTGGCCAGGAGCTGGTAGTTGCTGCGTCTGCCAGGGCACACATAGGGGGTTTACTATACTATTCTTCTTTTGCCTATGTTTGGGATTTTCATAAATAAAAATTTAAAAATAAAGAATTATACCAAACTATTTAGATAATATCTTAAAAACTCTCAGATGTGGAGTTTTTTTTAAATTTTGTCATACATTGACATGAATCAGCCAGATGTGGAGATTTTAAGCCCAAATAATATGAAATTTCATTAATATACTGCACACCAGAAAGAAAAAAAAATCACAAAAAAACAAAAACACATAATGGAACCAGAGAAAGAATTAAGATTTATTGAATCTCAAACTCCTACGCCGGGCTGATGCTGCTTCGTCTAAGCCTGTGAGAACATTCTGACCCAATTCTCACTGTACCAGTTGCTTTCTTACACTACTGTTCTCAAAACTGCTGAGGCTTCAGGAAGTTTACATAAGAAACTGCTTTAGCAAGCAGTGATTCCAATTAGAAAAGGAATGAAGTCGGCTGTAATTGGTTATAAATATTTCTACATCTGCTTGTAATCTGCCAGTCTGGAGCTATTCTACTCACTCTCTGGGTGAACACTGGTCAAGTCGACAGGATGGTGACAGCCAAACCCACTGTTTTATAGCCCAAAGGGGCAAGTGGTCTGAGAAGGGGATGCACTTACTTTCAGCATATCCAGGAGAAAAGACAGAACGGAAAACTCAGTATGTTAGAGATGCTTTAAATTTTATTTTAAAATTATTTTCAAGCGACTGGATTGGGATAGTCCATATACATATATAAAAGGAAAATCCACGGATCCTCCTGTGCACTGATCGGCTTAAGTGGAGCACAGGATTTTCCTAGCACGACTTTAATTAGGTAACATCAATACAGTTTAGAGAGGGGATCAAGACCTAAGTCCAATATAAAAGTGAGCAAGGCATTAACTCCCTGCAGTATGCTTTGGGCTTAATAACAGCATGGGGCATGCATGCTCAGTCACGTCTGACTCTTGGTGACCCCATGGACTGTAGCCCGTCAGCCTCCTCTTTCCATGGGATTTCCCAGGCAAGAATACTCGAGTGGGTTGCCATTTCCTCCTCCAGGGGATCTTCCCAACTCAGGGATCAAACCTGCGTCTCCTGCATCGGCAGGCAGACTCTTTACCACTGAGCCGAATGCGAAGCCCTAATAAAGGCAAAGTGAAGTCGCTCAGTCGTGTCCAACTGTTCTCGACCCCATAGACTATATGTAGCCTACCAGGCTCCTCTGTCCATGGGATTTTCCAGGCAATAGTACTGGAGTGGATTGCCATTTCCTTCTCCAGGGGATCTTCCCGACCCAGGGATTGAACCCGGGTCTCCCGCATTGTAGACAGACGCTTAACCATCTGAGCCACCAGGGAAGTCAAGCTCAACTGAAAGAGAGAGAAGGAAAGAAAAGAGAGAGAAATAGAGGGAAGGAGGGAGAGAGAGGAAAAGAGAAAAGTCAGCTAGCTGTTCCTGGAGTGCCGAAAGCCCTCCTGTGGTTTCACCTCGCAGAATGAATGCCAAAGCCCTCATCACTCACACTCACTCAGCAACCTGCGGGTCCGTGGCCCAGCTGGCCACGTGACCTCCTGGACCTCGGGTACACTCTCCCCAAGGGTAATGCCTTTTCCTTTAGAGATGGAAATTTTAAGCCTTCCCTGGGATCTGGACTTGAGGGTCACCTTCCCAGAGGCTTCCTTGGCCACCCCACCCCACACTGTGTGCATAAACACGTACAAGTTCTCACCCCTCACCAAGTTCTCTTCCCCCAGTTGAATTTTTCTGATTTCTTTTTTACTGCCATCTCCTCCATTAGCATGCAAGGCCCAGGAGCAGGGATTTTTTTGTCTGAGTGCAGACACTCAGACAATTTAAATTGTCTTAAAATTATTCTCTCTAAAAAAAAAAAAAAAAAAAAAATTATTCTCTCTAATGTTGTATTCCTAATGCTCCAACCGTTTCTGGCCCATGGCTGGTGCTCAACGATTTACTGAAGGTAATAAAATAACCCAATGGTCTACCACATGAGGAACCAATGAGATGTACTATCTGTGAACTTTGTAAACGGATCTGCTAAACAAGTGCAGTGGTTTTATAACAGACTTCCCAGCAAGGCCAATCTCATTCACACTTGTTCTCTAAGTCTCTAACATTCTGCCTTTTTATCTTATTTTCATGTATACCCGGTAACTGACTAGAAATAACAAGGCACACCAAGGCAATGGCAAAAAGAATCACCAGCCCCTCTGTCCATGGAATTCTCCAGGCAAGAATACTGGAGTGGGTTGCCATTTCCCTTCTCCAGGAGATCTTCCCGACCCAGGGAATGAACTCAGGTCTCCTGCCTTGCAGGCAGACTCTTTACTGACTCAGTCCCCAGGGAAGCCCAAGAATACCAGAAGATCCCAGCCTTCAAATTACACCTAACCCTGGGTACGAGGAGAAGAATGTGAGCTACAGATCACACAGCTGAATCTCCCAGATGACAGAAATGGTTGTAAATGGTTACAGAGAAATTAAGTTCTGTTTTTTTTCCCCTACCTGGATTGTGCAATGGAACTCACCTGAGTTCCTATTATTACTTGTATGTTACAGATGAGGAAAATGAAACATTAAGGAACTTTCCAAAGTAATACAGGTGTATGTGATTGGGATTTGAACCCAGCCTCCCAATCTCTCTGCTGTTCCACCAGTACTACAGTGAAATACATAAATTTCATGATCACATAGAACTCATTTTTCATTCACTGCATCTCTAATAGGAGACATGACACAATGTCTCTTCTAAAGATTCAGGGGAACTCAAATGGCAATAAGCTACTAGCAATCACCTTTTCATGTAATAGCTAACTTCAATCATAGAGAAATGCCAACAACCTCAAGATCAATTCATTACATACATACATACATACATACATATATACAAACATACATACATACATACGGGCTTCCCTTGTGGTTTAGATGGTAAAGAATCCACCTGCAATGCAGGAGATCTAGGTTCAACCCCTGGGCTGGGAGGATCCCCTGGAGAAGGGAATGGCAACCACTCCAGTATTCCTGCCTGAAGAATCCTATGGACAGGTGAGCCTGGAGGGCTACAGTTCATGGGGTCACAAAGAGTTGGACATGACTGAGCGACTAACACCTTCTTCACTTTCCTGAAAACTCACCAGCTGGGAATCTCTAATCTAGAATAAACTCTAGGTGTTGCAAAGCAGGCACATGAACACTCCAGGTATTTTAACTGATCCGCTAGCACGGAAATCAAAAGGAGCAGGTCCGTTTCAGCCGTTGGGAGATGCCGTGTCCAAGGCCATTAGGGATTTAGAAGCGGCCGAGTCACAGAAACAGTTGTTCACTGGACCACAAAAGTAGCTTATTGTCTAGTCCAAGATAAAAACTGAGGTCACAACTAGGCATGTTGGAAATGCAGGCCTTCTTTGACAAGTATTCTCTGTCCCGAAAAAGCAGTCGCTCTAATAAGGAACTGTTTAAAGGACCTTAAACTAAACGTGTCCTCACTTGTTTAACACTACGCCCTCATCTCAAGCAGAGAAATGATCTGTATTACCACTGACGTATGTCGGAGTAATTCACTATGTTTTTATTTTCTCATAAACTTTTTCAAACTGTAGCCTCTTTACTGATATAAACTCAAGTATTACGTTTCCAATGACAGTAAATGCAGCAAAACAGAGGGAAGGTCTCACTTCCAACCCCAGATTCCTATGCCATCACTGGGCACTGCACGCGCCTCTACCACAACAACGAGCATCTAGTGCTTTCCCCACTAGATTATAAATTCTTTGAGTAGAAAAATGGATGCACTGTTCACTTACAGAATTTATAAGTTCTGGAGAAAGACTGTTGAATGAAATAACATACTTTTGATGTCTGGTAGCATACTTAATATATCCCAGAGATACCCCTTGATATTTATATACAATAATATTCTAATGTTGACCACAGAACATGAAAATCAAATGTATTCCTTCCATAACTAACAGTGTATGCTGTTTATGGACCAGCAAGAAGACTGAATGGTATAAATGCCATTTCACATTACCTGGAAATACAAGGATTTCACAGCATTTTTCTGCACCATTCATATACATACACGGATTCCTGTTGATAGTGCATAGGCAAGTTGCATGAATGCAGGCTACTTTCTGAAGCAAACTTGCATTCATGCATATGAGTCCTAGACCAACTTAATTATCAAACGTAGGTTTTTCTAGTTAGGGACGATATTCTGTTTTCTCTGACTTTAAAAACATCTGTCATTTTACTTCTTTGAGGCATCAATGTGGGCAAACAGCAAAGTTTAATGTGGTGAAATTTAAATCCATCAAAATTAAGTATAGGTGCACACAAGATTAAAAAAACTGGATTTACACAAATATAATTTCAATTACAAAATAATTAAAACACAGGATCCTTTTACACAGTAATCTCCCCTAGTGAATTAAAAATCACTATGACTATACAACCACTTCGGGAACATATGATACAAAGCAAATAAATCTGGACTGATTTCTGTGAACTATAATGATATTCAAAACTGTATGGCATGTTTTCTGGCTAACCAAAAAGCAACAAGAAAAGTAACAACCAGTCACAGTCACTTCACCACCATAATAATCAGAGACTCTAACAGATGAAGCCATTTTGCACATAATACAAATAACCAATCAGTACAACGCTGAAAAAAGTTACTGAAAACCACAAATTGATAAGAAGCAGAACAGTTTTTGAGAATACCAATTTTAAAATTTTCAGCCTCACCTGAACTCATCAGATTAGAATACTTTAAACAAGAAATAGATACTTACTGCACACAGTATACTAGAGCCCACCTACTTTACAGTTCACGGTTCTAGAGATGAACCCGGGACAGAACCCAGGTTCTTACTTGCTGTTTCCATCTTCTGCAACATTGCTTCTCTAAGTGTGGTCCCCAGACCAGCAGCAGCAGCATCACCTTGGAACTGGTGGAAATGCATGTTCTGGTCCCACCTCCTGAATCAGGAAAGCTCAGAAATCAAACAGCAATTTGCGATTTAAGGAGCTCTCCAGGTGGGGGACATTTGTTGAACCGTGCGGCTCAGATGGTAAAGAAACCACCTTCGATGCAGGAGACCCAGGTTCAGTTCCCGGGTGGGAAGATGCCCTGGAGAAGGAAAGGACAACCCACTCATTCTGGCCTGGGAAATCCCATGGACAGAGGAGCCTGGCAGGCTACAGTCCATGGGGTCGCAAAGAGCCGGACATGACTGAGCGACTAATACTTTTACTTTCACATTACAGGTGGGGGGCTGCGAGGCAGTTCAGGTACGACAGCTCTACCATTAATGCCTAAACATTATCACCACTCATAAAATATGTATGCACTTTAGTGAGAGTCCAATTTCTTTCTTAGATGGAAGTTTATTACCATTGCCATCATCATCTTTACAGGAGAGATTCCTACCGAGTCAGAGAAGAAGGACGTTTGGGGGAAAATAATTAATACTCAAATTTTAGAGACCAATCTTCTATCACTTTTGTAATATAAACTATAAGAAGAGTATAGGGGAATGGGTTTTTACTTATCAAAAAGGGGAATGGGTTTTTAAATACTATAGATACCGTAGTACGATTAGAACCATCTTTAATATCAGAATTTTCAAAAGCAATCCCCATAATTTTTTTGCTATCATGGCTTAAATGATTAAAATGGATCAATCTTATGTAACTACAGATTTCATAGTCTAAAGTCTATTGGTTTCCTAGGTTTTCTGGTTTAAAGAAACTGAATATACTTTACTTAATAGTTGGAAGAGGAAATGGCAACCCACTCTAGTATTCTTGCCTGGAAAATCCCACGGACAGAGGAGCCTGGTGGGCTACAGCCCATGGGGTCACAAAGAATCAGACACGACTTAGTGACTGCACACAAAAGGCAATCATGAGACAAAGGATGCCTGACATATCAACAAAAGACTAAACTTTTAAATTCAACTCTTCACTCTCAAATCTTACGAAGGCGGGGAGTGAAGAAACTGCTGCTGACTCACAAAGGAGTCCTTTGAGCTCCTGAGGGAAAGAGTTCAGAGAGGCAGGTAAAACAAGAGCAGCAATTTTCCAAAAACTTCAGGTTCAATGCTGGTTAGTCAGTAAGTTTTTAGCCATTTTTAAAAGCTTAAGAAACATACTTTTTCTCCTTTGGAAGAAGAAAATATGGTGCTTAAGAAAGAAAAATAAATTTTAAGTTTCTATTTGTAATACTGAATATATTAGCATTTTCCTACTGAAGTGCCCCTTACTATGTATAAGCATTAACTGAAAAACTTTTATCTTAGCATAATTGAAAACAAATTAACAGAAGGTGGATAAATTTGGGAGTCAGCTTCAGAGGTTCTGGTTAATGATAGTAAGTTCTTAAGTTTAAAAAAATTAACTTGTTTTCTTCCTTATTTCAAAAATGATAAATATTCAATACTCCAAATCGTGAGAATACAAAAAAAGAAAAAGAAGTTCTTAAGGGAGAGTTGCATGTATGTGTGCTCAGTTGTGGCGGACTCTTTGCAATCCCATGGACTACAGCCCGCCAGGTTCCTCTGTCCATGGAATTTTCCAGGCAAGAATACTGGAGCTGGTTGCCATTTCTGACTCCAGGGGATCTTCCCAAGGATTTAACTCATGTCTCTTATGTCTCCTGCACTGGTAGGTGGGTTCTTCACCATTAACACCACCTGGGAAGCAAGCCTTGCTGGCTTGAGAGGCTGCAGCAGGAGCCCCCTGTGCAGACAATATCGCTTCCAGGCGAGGCCAGGCCTTCTGGACTGAGGCCCTAGGCGGAGCCCTCGGCATGGAGCTCACTCTACGCCCCGAAGAAGCAGTCAGAGAATGACGACCATTCCCAGGATAAAGTGCATTTTTTGCTTCATTAACTAATGTCTAAAATTCTGTGTCCCCTTGATTTAAATGTCCCACCTGACACAAACAGGTGACTTTTGAATCCTGCCTCTGCAGGTAACACTACTTACTATATGACTCAGTTTTCAGATACTAAAAATAGCTTGGAAAAACTGAGTCATACTGAATAACATCCTCAAGCACTGTATTTACAACACCTAAAAATGAACAAGATGGGCTAAATCTATCATGTGTTTTTGATAATCAGAAGGGGAGGAAAAAAAAAAAGAAAATACCAGTTGAGAAGTGAAATGCCCAGTCTGTTATTTTGATGGTTTAAGGTTTCTTTTCAAGTAAAATGCTTAACCAACTTTGCTTTTCCACCGTTCTCCCTCCAAATAACAGATTAACACTTTGTATGCAGATATTCCATTCCTTCACTTTACAGCCTGTTATAAAGATGTTCTGACTTAGATTTTGTTCTGGCATGCAGGGCAGGCTGATTCCCTGAATTGCCACCAGTGAAGCTCTGAAGTGCTGAATAAAATATTGAAAGCAAAAGACACACCCCCCCACCACACACACAAATAAATACCATTTAAAACACAATGCTGAGTCTGCACAAAAGGAAAGCCTCTAGAAAGGTGAGAGGAAGTGAGAGCAGAAACTCTGGGAGGAAAACAGCTGAGACAGGGTTTCGCCCCAGGAGGCTCCTCCAAGCCCTGGGGAGCCAGAGTTTGGGTCTGGCACTAGTGGTAAAGAATCCACCTGCCAGTGCAGGAAACACAAGAGACAAGGGTTCAGTTCCTGGGTCGGGAAGATCCTGTGGAGGAGGGCATGGCAACCCACTCCAAGATTCCTGCCTGCAGAATCCCATGGACGGAGGAGCCTGGCGGGCTGCAATCCATGAAGTCGCAGAGTTGGACATGACTTAAGCCACTGAACAACGACAAAGAGAGAACAGTAAACTGAAGGTGGGAGTCACAGAAATGATCCAGATGAGGCGCTAAGAAAACACGACAGGTTGAAAGTTAGGAAGTTAGACATCTGTTGGACCTTTTCATGCTAATTAGGGTTCCAGAAAGAGAGAACAGAAAAGAGGCGATATTCCTGAAATATAGTCACTGTGCATTTTCTAGCTGCACTCCCCACTGTGCTAGCTAGTAGCCACATGTGACTATTTAAATGAAAATTTTAAATACAGTTCCTAGGTCACACTAACCACTCTTTAAGTTCTCCTCAGCTCTGCGTGGCAGGAGGCTACCACATGGGACTGCACCAATGTAGAACATTTCCATCATCACAGAAAGTTCTACGGAGCTGCACTGTTGCAGAACTACCGAAACACACATCCTCAGATTCAAGCTACCCAATAAATACCAAGCTATAGAAATAAAATCCACACGTGAACCCGCTAAGGTGGTACCACAAAATACTGAAGATACAGAGGTCTTAAAAATGGGCAGAGGGAAGAGTCAGACCATCTATTCAGAAACAATATTAAATGCTGACTTCTGAGCAGTATCTTTGAAATCCAGTAAGAAACTGGAAATAACAGAACTCTGTACCTAGAAAACTATTTTTCAAGCACAAGGCAAAACACATTTTCACACATAAGAGGTTTTACCGACAACAAACTCTCCCTAATGGAAACTTCAAAGAATTCACTTTAGGAAAAAGGAAAATTATCCCAGAAACAACTGAAATGTAAAAAGGAATAGTAAGCAAAGATATGGTAAAAGTTGATTAAATCTAAGTAAACATTAACTGTATTAAAAAAAAAAAAACCTAACGTCCAATTTGTGGTACAAAAGACAATCAAAACACTAGGCAGCAACCAGGTGTGTTGGGAGAGATGACTGCACCCAGGCAGCTTCAGGTCTGTAATTCTGGAGGAGGGTCATGAAATTGAGTACTACTTTAAGGCAGAAATAGTAACATAAATGTTTATGACATACACATATGAAAAAAGTGACATACAAGCATACTTCCTTTTATTTGTTTTGCATTATTGCACTTTTCGGATATTTTGTTTTTTACCAGTTGAAGGTCTGTGTCATTAGTCTGGAACCAACCCACAATATGTATGACCTAAATCAAATCCCGTATGATTACACAGTGGAAGTGAGAAACAGATTCAAGGGATTAGTTCTGATAGACAGAGTGCCTAAAGAACTATGGATGGAGGTTTGTGACATTGTATAGGAGGCAGGGATCAAGAATATCCCCAAGAAAAAGAAATGCAAAAAGGCAAAACGGCTGTCCGAGGAGGCCTTACATATAGCTGTGAAAAGAAGAGAAACAAAAGGAAAAGGAGAAAAAAGAAAGATATACCCATTTGAAGGCAGAGTTCCAAAGAAAGCAAGGAGAGATAAAGCCTTCTTCAGTGATCAGTGCAAAGAAATGGAAAAAAACAGAATGGGAAAGACTAGAGATCTCTTCAAGAAAACTAGAGATACCAAGGGAACTTTTCATGCAAAGATGGGCACAATAAAAGACAGAAATGGTATGGACCTAACAGAAGCAGAAGATATTAAGAAGAGGTGGCAAGAATACACAGAAGAACTATACAAAAAAGATCTTCACGACCCAGATAATCACGATGGTGTGATCACCAACCTAGAGCCAGACATCTTGGAATGCGACGTCAAGTGGGCCTTAGGAAGCATCACTAGGAACAAAGCTAGTGGAGGTGATGGAATTCCAGTTGAGCTATTTCAAATCCTAAAAGATGATGCTGTGAAAGTGCTGCACTCAATATGCCAGCAAATTTGGAAAACTTAGCAGTGGCCACGGGACTGGAAAAGGTCAGTTTTCATTCCAATCCCAAAGAAAGGCAATGCCAAAGAATGCTCAAAGTACCGTACAATTGCACTCATCTCACACGCTAGTAAAGTAATGCTCAAAATTCTCCAAACCAGGCTTCAGCAATTCGTGAACCGTGAACTTCCAGATGTTCAAGCTGCTTTTAGAAAAGGCAGAGGAGCCAAAGATCAAATTGCCAACATCCACTGGATCATCGAAAAAGCAAGAGAGTTCCAGAACAACATCTACTTCTTATTGACTATGCCAAAGCCTTTGACTGTGTGGATCACACAAACTGTGGAAAATTCTTCAAGAGATAGGAATACCAGACCACCTGACTTGCCTTCTGAGAAATCTGTATGCAGGTCAAGAAGCAGCAGTTAGAACTGTACATGGAACAACAGACTGGTTCCAAATCGGGAAAGGAGTACGTCAAGGCAGTATATTGTCACCCTGCTTATTTAACTTATATGCAGAATACATCATGAGAAACACTGGGCTGGAAGAAGCACAAGCTGGAATCAAGATTGCCAAGAGAAATATCAATAACCTCAGATATGCAGATACCACCACCCTTATGGCAGAAAGTGAAGAGGAACTCAAAAGCCTCTTGATGAAAGTAAAAGAATAGAGTGAAAAAGTTGGCTTCAAGCTCAACATTCAGAAAACAAAGATCATGGCATCTAGTCCTATCACTTCATGGCAAATAGATGGGAGAAACAGTGGAAACAGTGTCAGACTTTATTTTTTGGGCTCCAAAATCACTGCACATGGTGACTGTAGCCGTGAAATTAAGAGACGCTTGTTCCTCAGAAGAAAACTTATGATCAACCTAGACAGCATATTAAAGAGCAGAGATATTACTTTGCCAACAAAGGGCCATCTAGTCAAGGCTATGGTTTTTCCAGTAGTCATGTATGGATGTGAGAGTTGGACTATAAAGAAAGCTGAGCACCAAAGAATTGATGCTTTTGAACTGTGGTGTTGGAGAAGACTCTTGAGAGTCCCTTGGACTGCAAGAAGATTCAAGCAGTCAATCCTAAAGGAAATTAGTCCTGAATATTCTTCGGAAGGACTGATGCTGAAGCTGAAACTCCAATACTCTGGCCACCTGATGGGAAGAACTGACTCACTGGAAAAGATCCTGATGCTGGGAAAGATTGAAGGCGGCAGGAGAAGGGATGACAGGATGAGATGGTTG
This sequence comes from Redunca redunca, assembly GCA_006410935.1. Taxonomy (NCBI): domain Eukaryota; kingdom Metazoa; phylum Chordata; class Mammalia; order Artiodactyla; family Bovidae; genus Redunca; species Redunca redunca. Next base: position 84,204 of record SJYQ01089088.1, read on the forward strand.
GATGGCAAAAACTCCAGGAGTTGGTGATGGACAGGGAAACCTGGCATTCTGCAGTCCACGGGATTGCAAAGATATGACTGAGGGGCTGGACTGAACTGAACCCACAACATCTCCGAGGTATGGGAGCAAACCTTCTGAAGGTAAGGAACAAACCTAAAAGTTAAGAGGCTGTGGGGAGTCCCCGGTCAATCTGTATATGGTAGTCAGAAATCCAAACACAGAATAAACACAAATAAGGCAAACAAAACCCTCTAGCCACAAAGATTGCCAAATGAGATGAAAAGGTAAGATTCAGCTGTGGGATTTAATATATCAGGAAAATATTTATGAAAAGAAAGCCAGTGAAATCATTAACTTCAGACAAAATTACCTTTAAGATAAAATGCATTATAAAAAGGGTCACTTCATAATAATAAAACGTTCAATTCATCTGGAAGATAATATTAATTCTAACCTTAAAGTAAATTTTAAATCCACCATCTTAACATCTCTGTCAAGTAGACAAAAGACATTAGATACAACAGATTAAGTAGAATTAGTGAGGATACAGATGGGAACAGCATAGTTAATAAGTCTGTATGGATATATAGAAAATGCATTTATATACATTGATTAGGGTATATATATATTCTTTTTATGCACAGGTATAACATTTACAAAACCCGACTATACCCTAGGTATAAAGTTAGCACCAGCAAATTTTCAGGTGTGGTTATTAGTATCAATCGGATTCCCTGATCATGATGAAATTAAGTTTGAAATCATTAACAAAATGATAAATAGAAAAACCTTATACTTTTGGAAAGTAGACATTTCTAACAATTCACAGGTTAAAGATTTCTCTTTTTAAAATCTCAAAAGTTGTGAAGTTTGTTTCAATTACCTTAAAATATAAGAATAAATTTCTCATGTAATAATTAGTAAAAATTGATTTATTTAAGACATGGCCAATACGTAAGCTGTAGATAAGTATTTTCCATTGTGCATGCATACTTAAAGAATTTTTTTACTAAAATGCACAATTAAAAGGATAAAAGCTTACAGGTGGAGATAAATCATTTTAACAGCCACTTATCTCACTGGAAAATCTTTTTGCTCTTTCAAATTGGAGAGGTCGGAATGGAGACAAGAAAACTCAACATTCATTTGTGGAATAACAGTTTACTAAGAGCCTGGTCTGTGTCTGATACAGAAGATACACAGATGAGCACACACAGTCCAGCCTCCAGGGGCTGACAGCACCCTAAAGGAGCAGTGGGCAGAGAAACACACATAAGATGCCCGTCTGGACGAAGGAGGTGACCCTGGTAATGAGTCAGGGAGATCAGAAAGCTTTCTGTAGTAATGCCTTGAGCTGAGATATAATGTGTAAAAGAAGGCACATAAGTGAAAAGGCCAGAGAAGAGCATTCCAGAAAAGAGGAACAGTGTGTGCAAAGGTACAAAGTTTCGGTGGGCAATCAAACTAAAANGGAGTGGGTTGCCATTTCCTTCTCCAATGCATGAAAGTGAAAAGTAAAAGAAGCCACTCAGTCATATCTGACTCTTTGCAACCCCATGGACTGCAGCCCACCAGGCTCCTCCGTCCATGGGATTTTCCAGGCAAGAGTACTGGAGTGGGGTCCCATCGCCTTCTCCGGAAAACAGTATGGAGCTTCCTCAAAAGATTAAAAATTGATCCAGCCTTTCTTCTCCTGGGTATATAACTGAAGAAAATGAAAACACTAATTCAAAAAGATATATGCACCCCAGTGTTTATAGCAGAATTATTTACAATAGCCAAGATACGGAAGCAACCTAAGTGTCCATCAGCAGATGAATGAGTGAAGAAGATGTGGGGTGTGGTGTGTATATATATGTGTGTGTGTATACACACACACACAATGGAATACTACTCGGTCATAACAAAGAATGAAAATTTTGCCATTTGCAGCAACATGGATGGACCTAGAGGGTATTATGCTTAGTGAAAAAAGTTAGAGAAAGGCAAATACTGTGTAACTTATATGTGAAATCTAAAAATAAAATGATTGAATGTAACAAAACAGAATAGACTCACAGATACAGAAAACAAACCGGTGGTTACCAGTGAGGAGAGGGAAGGGGGAGGGGCAATTAAGAGATCAAACTGCTATGCTTAAAATAAGCTACAGGGGTATAGTGTATAGCATGAAGAATACAGCAAGTATTTCATAGTAAGTTTAAATGGAATATAGTCTATAACAATTTTGAATCACTTTGTGATACACCTGAAACTAATATAAGTCAGCTATCTTTCAATTTTAAAATTACAACAATTAAATCATACTGGTTGGGCAGGGAGGCCTGGCATGCTGCGGTTCATGGGGTTGCAAAGAGTTGGACAGGACTAAGCAACTGAACTGAATTGGTTGGGCAGAGATTCTGACTTAACTGGTCTTGGTTGGGGCCAGGGCATTGGGGTGTTTTATTGTTTGTTTGTTTTTTCTTTTAAGCTTCTCAAGTAATTTTGATGTTCAGTTAGCATGAACCTTCCATACAACCTTTTATAAAATAAATAATGTTGATTATAATTAAGAACTTTTAAAGTCTGAAATTCACATGGGAAAATTAAGCATGAAACAAGAACCTTCTTCCACCCACCACTGAAAACTCATAGAAATATGAATAAAAACAGCAGTCATTACAACTCCAAAGGATGATGCTATATAGAACAGTTACGAAGGAAATTGTCAACAGCTAGTGACTGCAGGTTTGCAAATGGGACCTCTCAAACCTGAACAAAGGAAATGAAGAAGAGTAGTTGAAAACATTATGACAAATACAACAAACGATTTACTGTCACAGGGGCCAAGTGGTTAAGTAAACATCCCAACTGTTCACAGGAACAGAAAACACTCATGGTCAGCATTTGGAGACATGTTCAAACTCGCTAATTGTTCATTCGAAGCAGAATAATAAATTCTGTTTTCTATACATCAGGTTAAAAAGCAAGGAACAAAAATTAAGCTGCTAGGGAACAGCTCTGCTAAGTCTCAGGAGACCGGGAGCACAGAGGTTGGGTGCCGGTCAGACTGGTGGGCCTCTCCAGGTCTCACCCACCTCATCAGGCGTGTCCTTGTTCGTGTCACCTGGGAGCTGATGAGCACCACACCTGTCTTTATAAATTGTCACAGCTCAGCTGAGGGAGGACTTTGGCTAAACCTATCAAAAACTATTAGAAAGGCTATTTTTGGTTAAGAATTTCACTCCTGGAAGTTCATTCTGAAGGAACTATGTCAAAAGACAATTTTTAGATGTCTATAGTACCATTTTCGTGTAAGATATAGCATCATTTCTCTTTTTTAAATTATTTTTAATGTGGACTATTTTTGAAGTCATTATTGAATTTTTTTACAATATTGCTTCTGTGTTATGTCTTGGTTTTTTGGCCACGAGGCATGTGGGATCTTAACCCCTCAACCAGGGATCCAACCCACACCCACTGCATTAGCAAGTGAAATCTTAACCACTGGACTGCCAGGGAAGTCGCCAGCATCGTTTCTTATAACTGGAAGAAACGGGGAGTGGAATGAAATTGTAAATAAGGTTAAACAAAAAAGAAGAAACAGTTTTAAAATAAAAAAAGTTTAACCACATCGTTGTCCCCTGCATTGGTTGGATGTGGTCCAGACCATTATAATCATTTGTCAAGCACCTAACTTTTTTTGAGGTTCTGTGCCAAACACTTATGCGTATGTTATCAATTTTAGCCTCTCAGCAATCCTCTGAAGCACACACCGCTGTAACCCCTGATTTACTGATGAGGATGCTGAGGTGTGGTGGTGTTCAAATTCAAGTTGGCCCCTCTTGGAGTCCACACGCGTGACCCACCACGTTGTGCTCCTCGTCCCAAACACTGCTCCCACTGCCTGCTTTTGAGAGGGCCACCAAAGAGCAGACAGAGCTACTGGTAAGGCTTTATGTAGCCTGGGGGAGAAGAAAGCTTCAGCAGGTTATTAAAAGATACATGCTGTGTATTTTGTCTTCACAGGGAGCTAAATAAGGGTAAATTTGAGTAAACTCTAAAAAATGAGAGATTTATGTTGGCTGTAGTGAAGAATTTTCCAAATTAACCAGATGAGATACTGCATAGTCCTGAATTAAGTGTTCACATTACAAGAATAAGAGAGGTTATATTATTACCTTTCTAGCTGTGTTATCAAATAGTTTCCCTTAACCCTCCTACACAGTCGGTAGAAGTGGAAATTGGTGCAGCCACTGGGGAGAACAGTATGCAGGTTCATTAAAAAACTAAAAATACGACCCAGCAACCCCACTCCTTTGCATATACCCAGTTCAGTTCAGTTCAGTCGCTCAGTCGTCTCCAACTCTTTGCAACCCCATGAATCACAGCACGCCAGGCCTCCTTGTCCATCACCAACTCCCAGAGTTCATGTAAACTCACGTCCATCGAGTCGGTGATGATGCTATCCAGCCATCTCATCTTCTGTCATCCCCTTCTCCTCCTGCCCCCAATCCCTCCCAGCATCAGAGTCTTTTCCAATGAGTCAGCTCTTTGCGTGAGGTGGCCAAAGTACTGGAGTTTCAGCTCTAGCATCATTCCTTCCAAAGAACACCCAGGACCAATCTCCTTTAGAATGGACTGGTACCCAGAGAAAACCATAATTCGAAAAGATGCATGCATCCCATTGTTTATTGCAGCACTATTCACAATAGCCAAGACATGGAAGCATTCTAAATGTCCATCAAGAGAGGAATGGATAAAGAAGATGTGGTACGTATATACAATGGAATATTACTCAGCCATAAAGAAGAATGAAATAATGGCATTTGCAGCAACAGAGCTGCAACTAGATATTATCCTCTTAAGTGAAAGAAGTCAGAGAAAGATAAATACCATGTCACATCACTATATGTGGAATCTAAAATAAAAGAATGATACAAATGAACTTATTTACAAAACAGAAACAGACAAACTTCAGAAACAAACTTACAGTTACCAAAGGGGAAAGGTTGGTGGGGGGGGATCATAAATTAGGAGTTTGGGATTAACATTGTAAACTATATATAGAGAGGTATAGATATAATAACAAAGAGAGCGCAGGGAACTCTACTCGTTTTTCTGTAATAACCTATATGGGAAAAGAATCTGAAAAAGAATGCATATATATATAACGAAATCATTTTTCTATATACCTGTTGTGCTATATACTAGCACAACATTGCAAATCAACTATATGCCAATATAAAACTTTGATGAAAATTTTTTTCTTTTTTAATATTTTCTTTTTTTTTTGGCTTTGCTGGGTCTTAGTTGCAGCATGCAGGATCTTTAGTTGCAACATATGAACTCTTAGTGGCGACATATGGAATCTTGTTCCCTAACCAGGGATCGGACCCAGGCCCCCTGCACTGGGGGTGTAGAATCATAGCCACTGGACCACCAGGGAAATCCCATCCCTTCTTTCCTTTTGCCTGGAAGATAGAGGGTAGCTTCTCTTCCATCCCACAGATACACATGCCAATAACAGGTCACCTTGTTTTCCTAGCAAATGGGCCACTGGGGAGAACAGTATGCAGATTCATTAAAAAACTAAAAATACGACCCAGCAACCCCACTCCTTTGCATATACCCAGTTCAGTTCAGTTCAGTTCAGTCACTCAGTCATGTCCCACTCTTTGCGACCCCATGAATCACAGCACTCCAGGCCTCCCTGTCCGTCACCAACTCCTGGAGTTCACCTAAACTCACGTCCATCGAGTCGGTGATGCCATCCAGCCATCTCATCCTCTATCGTCCCCTTCTCCTCCTGCCCCCAATCCCTCCCAGCATCAGAGTCTTTTCCAATGAGTCAACTCTTTGCATGAGGTGGAGAGTGCATCGCCCTCCTGGAACCCAAAGAGCGTCTGGCGAAGGGATGAGCTCTAGGCCAGGGACCTCTTCTGTCCTTCAGACTTCCGCTCTCTCCTTCCCCGCCTCACATCTGCCACGGGAACCAGTTGATCCTGAACCCCAGACCAAAGTGACCTCAGGCAGAGCTCCTCAGACTGCGAAGGGTGTGCAGATCCCCAAGGGATGCTGCCTGGGGTCCTGCAGGTCTCACGAGCTGCCCGTCCCAGCTCAGAGCTGAGTGATGTGGGCCAGGGAAGCTGGGGCTTGGGAATCACACATGCGGAGTTCCAGTGAGTTCACGGAAAAACTGTGGCTATGGGTAGTGATGCAGTCCTTGTGAGCCATAATTCCTTCATCTGTAGGGTGGAGGAAATTCCCAGCTCTCGAGGTTGTCATATTATCCAAGAAAAGGTGCGTGGAAACTACCAAACCGGTGCCCCTCACACCTTAGCAGCTGTCGAATGTAAGGTGTGGCTGGTGCTAATTGAACCCTTGTTTGTAGTAGAGGCACGTGCGTGGAAGGGGAGGGCACTGGGCGCATGTGTGCGTCCGTGTGGCCGCGGCATGAGGGGCGAGAAGCCCCAGCATTTGAGAAGCATTCCTGGGAAGCCGCTGTTCACTCCAGTGCCACTTTCTGACACATCTTTCAAGTGCCTCGTTTTTCTTTTTTTTCTATTTCTTACCAGACTTAGACAAAAAGAAGCACGTGGAGCTGAAGATGGACCAGGCTTTGCTGCTCATCCATAATGAACTGCCCGGGACAAACCTGACCGTCTACTGGAATTTCGATCGCTGTTACCATGTAGGTGCCACGTGTGTGCTCACAGTTGTGTTTCTTCTGAGGCTAGTCTGATGTGACCTTGGTGCTGTCATGAGCCAACAGACGTGTTAGTTTGTGGTGTTTTATAATTTTGTTTATCTGCTCATGCCTCTGCTGGGTTTTTGTTGCTTTGCACAGGCTCTCTGCGGTTGCGGCGCTCAGGCTTCTCGCTGCAGAGACTTCTCTTGTTTCAGAGCACAGGCTCTCCATCCGCAGGCTCAGTAGAGGCAGCTCCCAGGCTCTAGAGCACAGGGTCGGTGCACAGGGTTAATTGCTCCGTGACACGTGGGATCTTTCCAGACCAGAGATCAAGCCCGTGTCCCTGCGTTGGCAGGCGGATTCTGAGCCACCAGGGAAGTCCCCGCATGTTAGCTGTACAGGTGAGGAAGGCTAGATAAAGGTTCAGGAGGAAGGCCATCATGGAGAACGCCTGGCAGTGGGCTACATCTGTTCATCTCTTTTCCCTGCCCTTCTTTTTCGGACCAGTGAGATGAGCAAATTGATAGACCTGTTTTTTGGGTTTTTGTTTTAATTTGACAAGCACTCTTTCATGCCACAGTAAGAGCATAAGCCAATCTGGGCCACTTGCCCGTTTCTGCCGCCTCTTAGAGCCTGTGCCCTTAGAAGCTCTCTCCAGGGGCCTAGGGTGTGACGGGTTTTCAGTTGTAGAGGAAGGATGCGCTAGGACTGGAGTCTCAGCGGGTGTGTGTAGTTCCCTTTGCAGTTGGTTCAGTTTGACCCCTTATGAAGCCTGAACTGATAGTGTTTTATTTGACTTCTCTGCCTACTGCATAACCCTCTTGCTGAACCAGAGAAGGAAGGGATGAGACTCGGGGCTTCTCCACGGAGGGGTGGTGAGGGCTGAGGGAGGCCCATGCTGAGGCCCTTCTGATGATAAAGGATTTTATATGAAGGTGTTACTCGTGCTAAACCTTATTGCTTTTTCAGTATAAGGCTATTCTTCCATGTAAAATGAGATAGTCTACTTCCCAAGTTGAGAGCTTCAGCGTACCACCTTCAGAGGAGAAATTTTTATGGATAGTGATCTGTTTAATGTTGTTTAGTTGCTAAGTCGTATCTGACTCTTTGCAACCCTATGGACTGTAGCCCACCAGGCTCCTCTGTCCATGAGATTTCCCAGGCAAAAATACTAGAGTGGGTTGCCATTTCCTTCTCTTGGGGATCTTCCTAACCCAGGGATCGAACCCACATCCCCTTCATTGCAAGTGGATTCTTTACCTCTGAGCCACCAGGGAATCCCCTGTTTAATGTCAACAGCTTTTATTCAAAAGGCAAGATTTTAAAAGCCCACAGTACAGGCATCAGCTGGAAGGTGATGGAGCAGCATGTGACACTTCTGTAAAGAGACATGAAACAGAGCATCTGTGATGGTAAGAAGGTAGGTCAAGGCCAAGAAAAGGTTTATCACATAAGAAGGTTTATGTATTTAACAAAACATCAATCATGTCTTGTCAAAAGAGACTAAATAAACACAACAGGCAGAAATGATACTTTCTGTGATTTCGTATCTCTACACAACAAAAATACAATGGAAGAGAGAATACAAAGGTAAATATTTCATGGAAAATCTTTGACGTGGCCAGAGCAATTCTTACGAAAATTTGTTTCTAAATGTTTCAAACAATAAAGATGATGTTAATACAATTGATACAAGTCGCAGCTTCTGTTTAATGAGGGCCTGCTCTGTGTTATGCATGTTACAGCTCATATAATCCTCACAGTCCAGGATTCTACAGGCGGTGATGCTGAGATCAAGGGCAGGAAAGGGACTTTCTCCTGGGGCCCCCAGCAGTCACGTGGCGATGCTGGGGTCCACACTCCTTGCTCTAGCTTCAGAGTCTGTCCGCTTTCCAAATTCTGCTTTATGTTTATCAGGGAGAAAAGGGGAAATGCAAAGCTAGTGAGTAAGGATCTCAGGGTTTTGGAAATCAGTGCCATCATCCAAACAATAAAAAAAAGAAGCAGTAATAACAGTAGCTGTGGAAACTACAAAGTGAGAAAAAAATGGGAAAAAGAATGAGCCAAGTGGTTTTTTAAAAAATAAAAGTCACACATGCTCTGTAATGGTCTATATGGGAAAAAGAGTCTTTAAAAGAAAAAGAGAGAGGGGATATATACTGACTCACTTTCCCGTACAGCGTAAACTAACACGACAGTGTAAATCAACTATACTCCAATAAAATTTTTTAAAAAATCACACAAGTGATAAATTACTGATATATTTAAAGAGCAATGGAAATGAATAAAATTAGAATTTATATGTCAACAGAGATTAAAATAATTATGGTTCAGTGAACAGTTAAAACTGATCAATTTAAAGTGAAAAGTCAGTTCCTTTAGAAAATGTAATAGGAAGATTGATTCAAGAAGTTGAGGACACGCAGTTTCCCTGGGGATCCAACGGTGAAGACTCCGTGCTTCCAGTGCAGGGGCTTGGGTTCAGTCCCTGGTCTGGGACATTCCACATGCTGTGCAATATGGCCAAAAAAAGAAACACTGAGGACATAAATAGATCAGCAACTGATTAAGAAATCTGGAAAATTATAGTGAATTTCTCAACATGAAAACAGATCATTTTTTCCTTCATTTTCAAATAATAGTTCTAAATCTATATAAACCCACCCTCAATATAACAGTTATTAAAAAAATGATGGCTTGATATCTGATTCATTCTGCAGAGTGTTAATCTTAAAACCTATCAGAGACATGAGAAGACATGCAGGTCAGTGTTTCTAATTAATGTGGATATTAAACTTGTATCAGGTAGAATAAGTTGGCATACTGATTTATGATGACTTATATTTTCATCCTTGAGGGATCTATAAGAAGTCATATATATGGACAACAATCAAATTTTAATGGGAAGATTATAGTCTAAATGGGGAGATAGCCATCACACACTGATGTGATGATTAAACACAGGAAAAATGACAGTACTTCGCAAATTAGTTTATACAGTCAACACAATTGCTGTTAATACATCAATGGATACTTTATAGAAGCTGCATAAAAAGAATTCCAAATCATATGAAAGAGTTTAAGTGGGCAAGTGAATCAGAGGATGGCCCGAAGGTGAACGGATGGTCCAGAGCCTGGCTCTGCCTGACGAGGTGCCTCGCAGAGCACAGTGGTGAGTGCGGCCAGAGAGAGAAGCGAGGACCGCTGGCCCAGACTGAGCGTGACAAGCAGACTGTAACTCACGTAGCACGTGAACATACTGCAGCGCGAGCCACGGGAGAGGCATCCGGAGTTACCTGATCCCACCCACCGAATGCCCCAAGCAGAGTCAAGCAAAAACACCCTACAGCCTAAAAAAAATGCAGAATACGTCCTTATGCTCGTGAAGCAACAGAAGAAATAACACACCAGAGCAGTGTGAGTGTATAAAGCTTTATGGACAGCAGGATGTAGCAGGATGAAAGCATCCGAGTGCGGAAGTGTTTGAGAGAGTTAGACGCTTAATGTTGCAGTATGTGTGGACAGGTTTCTAAGATTATGTTTGAGGGAACTAGGTGTCTAACGTGGTTCACACCATAGGGAACATAAAAGAGCCAAAGAAAATTGAATTATTTAATCTACTGATAGGGGCTTCCGTGGGGCTCAGCAGTAAAGAATCTGCTTGACCATGCAGGAGGTGCGGATTCAATCTCTGGTTTGGGAAGATTCCCCTGGAGAAGGAAATGGCAGCCCCCTCCAGTACTCTTGCCTGGGGAATCCCATGGACAGAGGAGCCTGGTGGGCTGCAGTCCGTGGGGTCACAAAGAACCAGACATGACTGAAGCAACTGAACAATAACATATCTACTGATAATTAAAAATGTAATCTGAATGCTGTGCTATTATAAACTCCTAGCGCCTGAACAAAAGCAAGAAGGATGTGATGTCCTGGTCAGGCTCTGAGAAATAAATCTGTTACAGTTTTTTATTTTATGTGAATGTTGTTTGGCCACGTGTAACAAGAACCATTAAAATGATGATTTTTTTAAAGCCAGTAATCTCATTTTTGGAAATTTATCTCGGAAAGAATTTAAAGGAGTAAGAACATGTGTAAATCTTCAAGAACAATATAATTTTTATAAATTATAAACATATTATCAAAATTGCATATCATTAAATTATGTCTTTCAAAACTATAATTTATACACAAAATAATAAAAGCTTTGAAAGCAGCCTAAGTATTC